>JAOXXN010000065.1:61924173-61935908 GCA_026770055.1 Myrmophylax atrothorax
ATGAGTAGGACACGGCTTGTGGTGTGGGGAGGAGCTGTGCAGCCCTGTGTGTTTATGTGGGTGTTAAGTGATTCACCCAAGGCCAAAGAGGCCCTCAGCGTCTGCACCAAGAGTAGCCTTTTGTGGCCTGGGAGCAGATTTTCAGCCCCTCATTTTCCCCCAGGACAGTTGTGGTGGCACTGTCAGAGGGGGTGCACATGGACATGTGGAGCTCTTCGGAAATCCTGGCTGCTTCTTGTGGTGTGCCAGTGGGAATGGGGTTACTGGGGAAGCCCTTCCTCTGCCCAAGTGCTGAGCTGTTAAAAAGCCAGCCCTGACCCTGGTAGCCCCACTGGGGTTGGGACATGGAGCCTCTCTGCACCTTCATGGCTTGCCCAGCCTAGAAAAACATTTCATACTTCCCTGGCGAGTTAAAGCTAATTAATTGATGCTCCTAAGACAAAGTGATGATAGAAAATGCTGTTTGCCAGATAAATATTACTAGTTCCCTGTGGGCATTTGCAATTCAAATGTGCTATTCCCTGCAGGGATTGACTCATGTCATCCCCAGAGAGCTGATTAGAGCTGCCACATGCTTTCCACCGCCACCAAACCAACACTTGTAAACAGACAGTGCACTTTCCCAATCACTTGTTGGGCTCTCCATAGCCTGTCACTCCCAAGATCACAGGTCAGGCCCCCAGAATTGCAAAAATCTTTTAAAAATCATGAGATGGTTTTATTCCATGAATGCTCCTTTAACTTTTCGCATGTGTTCAAAAAAATGTTTTCTTTAAGACCATAAAGACCACAGATTTTTTTTTAAAGTGAAAGTGCTGGATGGAGAGGCACATCAGGAGCTCAGGTTTCATGTAACATCAGGGAAGATCTGTAGTAAAATCACAAGAGTTGGCAGTAGAGGAGTTTTCTCCCTGAAACGGGCAGCACAGCTCGACATTCCAAGAGCAGTTCCTTGGCTGGGGCAGCTCCAGCCCTACGGATTCCAGGGGCAGGGTGCAAATTGATGGTTGCTGAGGATCTACCACCCTTTGTCATGATGTCCAACAACCCTTCATGCTGGCTGGTGTTTTAGGACCACAGAGAAGCACTGTTTGGTGTGGTGCCTGGCTAGAGATATGCCAGGTCATGAGCACAGCATTAACTGTGTCCCTGGAGAGCTCCATGATGGAGAGGAGGGAAAGCTGAACCCCCTTTCTTCCTGCTCTTTATTCTAGGGGTGGCTGGTGCACAAAGGGAAGTCCTGTGGCATCTGTTCAACACTTCACTCTAAAAAAGGGAGGGAAAGGTTTCACCATGAAAAGCTGTGCCTTTTGCACCAGCTTTTGCCTCTGAACAGGCACAGCCAATTCCTGCCCTATGGAGTTGGGCTTTGAGGGCATCTGGAAAAGAAGGGTGAATTTGGAGACAAAGATCAAGGCTTGATTTTAGGAGGTGCCCTTGAGAGCCTGGGCTTGGGGGACTCTCTCCTTCTGCTGGGACAGGATGGGTGCTGTGCTGCAGGGACTGCCCTCACCCCCTCCCAGCGGGTCAGGGTCCGCCTGCCCAGCACACACAAAGTGCAGACTTTGGAAAAGCGAATATAATTTTAAAGTTGGCCTGAGAAGCCTCCATCTAGTTTTCAGGGTTCCAGAATGTTGTTTTATTAGGATTACAGTCTTGTTCTTCTTAGGTTTCAGCAGGCGTTTATGACTGTTACAACAGGAATGAAAAGCTGGGGCTGGAATCGGCGCGGCGTTCTCCTGCCAGGCACAGGGTTCACGCTGGAGGCCAGACATATGTCTTTCTCCCACAGATGCTACTTTTTTTTTCTGGATGGGGAGGTGAGCTCTGTCCTCTCCCTGGAAGAGAGGGCTGGCAGCAGCTCTGAGCACAGACGTGGGGGCTGCACGGGGGGCCCAACTGCTGGAGGGAATTGCCCTGTGGCTCCACATCATTCCCCTCTGCCCTTTGGGATGAGGGGACACCAGGGATGCAGGGAAAGCTGTGTTTGTGTAGGACACTGTGTCATTCCCATTTCCATTCTCCCATGCCCCATGGACACATTTCCTTGAAGGCCCTGAGGTGAGCAGAGGGGATTGGTGAGGTGAAGAGCACTTTAGGGCTGAAACCATCTTTTTTTTTTTTCAACCTGTTTATTCCACACCCAATACCATTAATTTATCCATATTTCTCTCTGTGTGGGTCAAAATATCTCTTCAAGTGTTTCTGAGCCAGGGAGGAGTTTCCTGACTCCACAGAGCCCACACTGTCCATGTGTGAGAGGCACAGGCAGGAAGGTGGAGGTAAAAGCAGCCCCCACCACAGACCACAAGTCCCCTTCTATCACAGGATGGTTTGGGTTGGTCTCAAAGACCATCTTGTGGGCAGAGACACTTTCTGCTATCCTAGGCTACCCCAAGCCCTGCCCAACCTGGCCTGGGACACTCCCAGGGATGGGGCAGCCACAGGTTCTCTGCCCAACCTGTGCCAGGTCCTGCCCACTCTCACAGCCAAGAATTCCTTCCCAGTATCTAATACCTTCTAGGTTTTGTGTCTGTGCTGATCTGGGGAGATAAAGCCCCCACTTTATCCCTGGAAATGAAGGAGTTCAGCATGTCCAAACAGCCCAGCTTGGGGAAAGAACTCAGGCCTCTTCTTGAGTCATTTCTGGCTACAGGATCATTCATCTCTCTGCACTGTAATAATTAGCAGACAGATCCTGCTGACTCGGGAAACTCATCTGAGGGTTTGTTTGTGTGTTTGTTGTTTTTATGAGAAGGTCCATATGCCTTTCAGATTCTGTTATTTTCAGAGAGCTGATGATCTGAGGAACAGAATGACGAGTTGACATCGCTGGTTGTTTTCTTGGCCCGCTGTAAATAGCAGATGTAGGTTGGTAGAAAGGCTACAGCTCATTACTTTATACTGAGGCAATTTGATGAGTTTTATTGCAAAGGCATTAGGGCAGCTCATGACAGCACTCAACCCAGGGAGAAAAGAGAAGGCTTTGTACCTGGCAGGTACTGATCATCCACCAGCAAACTCCTTCGTGAGCTGGGCCGTATCCAAGAGGCAATATGGGAATTTCTGTATGTAGTTAAAGTTTATGAGCCTGCCTGCCTGAATGCAGGTGTGTGTGTGAGTGCCTGTGTGGAGTGGAACGAGGATCTCCAGCACAATCCTTAGTAACAATCCAGTTTCACCAGTGGGATAAGAGAGATCAAGCATGAACCGAATATAGTGCTCAGGATCTGCCCCTACAGCTCAGCCGTTGTGTTTATGGCATGCACAGCAACTGCTCACACACCTGGTTTATGGTTTACTCTGAAACCCTGAATCTGACCTGGATTTTCCAAATCAGAACCTTGTTTTAAATCTAAAGATAACAATGCCCAGTAATTCATGTGCCTGCTGATCTCTGGGGCAGTTCCAGTTCAATGCTGGCTTCTTTCTAGGGGATGGAAATCCTGTCTAACCTGCAGTGCCTTTTGCATCTCATGGCTCCTCTGAGACGTGTGCTCACTCAAGGTGTTTAGGAAATGGGCAATGGAGTCTGAGCCACAACTTTATCAGCAGAGAGCACAGCTCCTCAGCTCTAAGTGCTTGCTAAGTCCATTCCTTCTTCCAGCACTCTTCTCCTCCTGCTGAGTAACCCACATTTAGTGTTGTTTTTATCAGGTTTTTGAGATTAAGACTGTCTCCCTTTTGCTTGCTGAGCTTCCCATAAATGAGAGCAAGCAGCCTCATTTTAGATCTGTTTTTAACATGATGAGGATGTGGCTTCAGACTTTTGGGGCTCCTCTGGGGGTCCTGTTTGTGAACCCCACTACCACGATCCTTGGAAATCTTCCCCTCCTTATTCCTGCCCACACTTGCGAGTGTTGGCCTTTCATTTACTCCATCCCTTCATTGTCAGGATGTCTCCTGGATCCTGACCAGCCTTTGCACCTGTTTTCCACTCTTATCTCACTTTGAACTAATCTGTTTCAAACACAAACGAGCAGAGAATTCCTCAGGAGGAATCCCCAGTGCCCTACAGAGCACCAGTGGCTGCGGTAGGATGTTGTATTAGTCCCTGAGTCATCCTGTGGTTTGTAGATCATTTCCTCAGGTATGATACTCTGATCTCTCTGGTACTGATGATGGCTTTTAACTCTGTGCCTCAGGCAGTTTGGGTAGAAATAATTCCACATCTGCAGCAGTGTGGTGGGGGCAGTGTTAAATGCAGCCATCCCACGGCTGATACTGAGAATTCCTCCAGTACCCTCCCTTCAGTTCACTTGTTCTGTCAGTGCAACGTGCTATCATCTCCACTTTGGGCAATTTATTATCCTCCTCACACTTGTCTTATCCCAATCTTTCCCAGTTTCACTAGAAATGTGTAGCAACACGTCAAGGATTTGCTTAATATTTTTGGATAGAGCAGCCTGGTACTAAAGCCTGACACTGTTACATCCAGACTGAAGTTCGTCCCCTCTGTCATGTTGTGTCACAGCTCTTTATTCTTTACCCAATGTTTCCTCTGCACCTTTTAATGATATATTGATAATGGTGTTATGAGCGATCAAGGTGGTTTTCTCTCATTAAATAAAGGCCCTGCATTTGCTTTTCTCTATGGTATCAGTTTTGGTGTAACAAATCTTAGCAGCACATTTGCAGTTCCATGTGTCACTTCTTCCAGCATTCAGAGCTGCATTGATATTGTTCCCTCCCCACTCCAGCACATTCAGCATTGAAGTTTTCTTGGATTATCAACATGAATATTTCTCCTTGAGGGACCACTGCAGGCTCTGTATTCTGAGAGTTGGTCTCTTCTCCCAGGGAACAAGTGATAGGACAAGAGGAAATGACCTCAAGTTGCACCTGGGGAGGTTTAGTTTGGATGTTTGGAAAAATTTCCTCATGGAAGAGGTTGTCCAGCTCTGGCACAGCTGTCCAGGGCAGTGGTGGAGTCCCCATCCCTGGAGGGATTTAAAAGCCATGTGGATGTGGCACTTGGGGACATGGGTCAGTGGTGGCCTTGGCAGTGCTGGGGGAATAGTTGGACTCAGTGATCTCAGAGGGCCTTTCTAACCTAAATGATTCTTTGACTCTGTCTATCAAATGCAGGTAAAAAGATGGATTCTTAACTTTATACACACACGGCATTCAGCCTCTGTCTGGACTGTACAGCTTGTCTTGAATTCAGGGTTTCCACCCATTTGGGGGTGTCTCTGCAGCTTCTCTGCTGTCACTGAGCTCCTGTGTGGAATTCCTGCTGGAACAAGCTCAGGGATACACAAAATGGGCTTAGAATCCCAGGATGGTTTGGGTTGGAAGGGACCTTAAAGATCATCCCATTCCACCCCTTGTCATGGGCACAACACCTTCCACTGTCCCAGGTTGCTCCAAGCCCTGTCCAGCCTGGCCTTGGACACTTCCAGGGATGGGCCAGCCACAGCTACTCTGGGCACTCTGCCAGGGCCTGCCCACCCTCCTAGCCAGGAATTTCTTCTGTACATGTCCCCTAAATTTTCCCTGTTGTTGATTTAGTTTTCAGCAGCTCAAGGAACTGGACCTGAAGGAAGCAACGTTCTCAGGTGAAGGAGAGATGATTGTCTGGAAAGGATGAACTTCTGTCACTTCATTAGCATTTTCCAAGCTAATTTCACCTGGAGGAGTGGCTGGCTCTGAGTGTGTCACAGGCACCAGGACTGGAGTCTCACGTGATGCTTCAGGTTCTTGGCACCACCTCTGCCAGGAGTGACCTGAACACCCAACCCAGCCTGTCCCCAGCTTTTCGGGGTGCTTTCTGTGAGGATGGGGCTTTTCTCACTGTCATTTTTTTCCCCAAACAATACTGAATAAGGGGAATTCTCTGAGCCTGGACTGTAGGTTTGGATTGGAAGAGAAATCCATGTTTTACTGCCAACTTTCTGAGCTCCCTCTCCATTCAATTGGTGAATAAATACAAACAGTATTTTACAAACACTTGTATTTAGGGGCATTTTCACAAGTGAAAGGTCTATTCTTTATCCAGAGATTCCCTTGCTAGGAATTTTGAAGCCCTTCCTGCAAAGAATTAGGACAGCAGAACATTTCAAACCGCAGGGCTCAGGGTTTGTTTGAGAACCCCCCGGAGCAGAGTTTGTTCCCCTCTGAAACAGGTGAGTCATCCTGGTAGATATTAAAAATATATTAAAAAATCCTCCCCACACACAAACCAAGCCCGAGGCCCACGATCAGCAAGAGATATTTCCCTTGTGTGGATGGAGAAGGGCAACATTTAAGGCAAATAAAACCATAATCTTGCAATGGGAAGTATTTAATAATCTTTATAATGGACAGCAGCGCTGCCTCTGCCTTTAACAAAGGTTTTGTTCTGCACAAACTTCTTCACAGCCTTAATTCTGAGAATATATTTAAGTGTTGGCATGGCCAGTGACCCCTGGAACTGCAGTGCAGTGAGTTGCCATAAAACAGGGGAGAGAAATCCAAGGTTTTATCCTGGCAGCCTTAGTGGAGGTGGAATCAGGGAGTCTGAGAGCTGGAGCTATGGGGATTGTGTAGGAAAAAATCCCCACTTATAATTTTCCCATTAGGAAATTTGCTGTAAAAAAGTCATTTTTAAAAGATCTGGAGGAAACTCTTACTTTCCCCCAATTCATTAAGGTTTTCCCTGCTTGAATTAAAAAGAGAAAAATGAGTTATTTCATGTATTTCTTTTAAACTTTTTTCCCCCTTGGACAACATTTAAAAAAGTAAAGTATTACTTGTGTTACTTTCTTAAGGAGAGGGTTAAAAAGTGAGAGTTTTATATTTAAATGTGAAAAGCAGAACTTTTAAAAGCAAGATTGAAGCAATTAAAAAAGTTTAAGGCTTTTAAAAAGCAAAGTTCTCTCTCATATGTGGGTCTTTACACATCACTCACTCTTGGGGAGGAGTCACTTCTTTAAAAGGGGAAAAGGAAACATTTGTAACAATTCTCATAATAAGATGCTGAAAAATTTATTTTTACTGGAAAGTCTTTCATTTTGAATTTAAATATCCCATTTAGCTAAAAAAAATTACTTTCAGATAAAAGTTGCCTTTGATAAACCCCAGATTTTCAATTAAGAAACTTGAAAGTTTGCTTAGTTTAAGCTTTCAAGGTATAAAATATAGAGCAGTGAACTGGAGGGTGGCAAATCTGACCTCAAAAATTTGCTAGAACCTCTGGGTTTTCCCTTCCAGGCTTTTTTTTAAATACATTGCTAAAACATGGAAGCAGAAGGGAAGGATTTTCCTCAGAGAAATGTGAGTGAAATGTGAATGGTGACAGGGAGATGTTATAGGAGGTTAATCATCTTTTATTCAGGTTTTAACAGGTTTCATGAGGCTTCATTTATGTTTTTGCCAGTTGCTTCAAGAGCAAAGCAGTGAGGCTGAGGTGGAGGTGGCCTAAATGAGGAGGAGGAGGAGGAGGAGGCAGATGTTGGCTTATCAAAGGCATGATTTTGCAGTGCTGTGCTTTTATCTCTCCCGATATCTCTCTGATATCTCTCCCTCCCCACGAGCCACAGGAACGGGGGTTGCATCCCAGAGCCTCCAAGGAAAAGGGGGATGTCCCCTTTGCACATCCCATTTGTGTGCTAAATGGCATCTTAAATACGACCACGGTGGCAATTAAAATAATGAGATACGTAAAAGACACCTGCTTTAAATAAATACAGTAATGTACCCAGAGCTCCCTGAGTGGGCTGGGACTCGGTGAGGGCCCTGAACCTGCACACAAACCCACCCTTAACAACATAATCATTAAAGACCAGAAACCTTCCCTTCTAATCCCCCTCACACAGGACAACATGTGGATGTTAGCATATTTGGACTGCTTTGCATTCCTTCTTGCCTGCTTTGGAGAACATACTACATTTTAAAACTTGTTGGGTTCTTTCATGTTTTATTTGACCCTATGTAATTGCATTCCTGAAGGAATAACAGGCTCCCACAGTGATTTATACCCTGTATTAAATGTCAGTTTTGAAGAGACACAGTTAGCAGTTTGGTTTAACCTCCTGCCTTCCTATGGAAGTTCAAAACTGAAGTGGAGCTCAGGATCCAAGGGGGAAAGTAAAAAAAAAAAAAAAAAGAAAAGAAAAGAAAAAGAAAAATACAAAGAAACTGGGCTTCCAGGCAGCGTGGAATGAGATGTATGTGTTCCTGGCCCTGCACCTTTGGAAGCCACGGGAATGAGATTCCATAAAGCCATCCCTATTTTTAACTGTAATTTGTGTGCTCCGTGGCTGCCCTTGACCACTTGGAAGGCTGTAAATTAGCCCTGAGAAAGGCTCTGCTCTCTCCAGGCAGACAAACTGCAGCCTCTCCAGCAACAGGCTGGGACATTTTCCCTGCAAAATCCACCAAACCCACCAGCAAACCAACCCCCAGTGGGCTTGGCATGTGTCCCAAAGAGAAGGTCAGCAAAATAAATTGTCCTTGTAATTAAGAGTTGCTCCTTTGTTTTTATGTGTTTAACTGTGCATAAATAGCCAGGCAGGATAGGTATGTTATTACTGTTTTAAATATTTCATTCCCTTTGTAGATTCCCTTATGACACAGTTAACAACTGCTTAATCAGACGTTATGACCTAATTATGGGGGATTCAGTTAAATAAATCTTGATGTAACAGTATATTCTTGATGTAATGGCTGCATTTATGTGCATGTGGGCATTTAAATGTCAAAGAAAACGCAACCCACATTAGGATCTGATATGGGACTTAAATCATCATCATCATCTTTAGAATCACTGGTGAAACAAGTTACAAGAAGACTTATTTCAAGCAAGAATATTTTACATAAACCCCTTTTTCCTATACCCAGGAGCTAAACTAGAATCATAGAATCATAGAATTGATTGGGTTGGAAAAGACCTCTGAGATCATCAAGTCCAACCCTTGGGCCAACTCCAGTCCCTTTACCAGAACAGGGCAGAGGGAGCCACATCCTTTCAAAGCTGTAGTCACAAATAAAGAATTGAGGATTCAACTTCAGGACAGTAAGAAAGCCTGAATTTTCACTTTGCTTTGAAATACATTCCTTGAGTATGGAGGAAAATACAGATAAACATATTTTGCAAAAAATTAGAGCCCACTGGTGTGTTTTTCAAATGTGCACCATCCTCCTGCCCTGAGCTCTCAGGTTTGGTATGGGAAAAGATAAGAAATAAGAAATAGCACCTCACAGCCCTCCAAAAGTGAGCACTGTTTCCCTCCTGTGCTTTTAAATTAAAAAATAAAACAAATACCTGTTTATTTTAAGTATGTGGAAATACAACTTCCAAATAATTTATACTGTTATATTGAAATAAAACCTCCCTTTCCCACCCTGCACACACTCACAATCCCTGGCAGACTCTCCCAAAGCTGGGAGGCTTTGCTGTAAACATCTTCATTTCAGCAACACCTCCTGGGTACTCCTTCTTGTTGTGGACTTCCAAAATTTAATCCAGGTCACCTCCACCCAGAGTTCACATAATGAGCTTTACATTCTGCACCACTCCAATGACCACATCTCTCTGCAAATGGTTTGCCCCCCTAATTAATTACATAAATAAATAGAAAATCTAAATATATAAAAATATATATAAATATTATAGCCATATAAAAGTTCAAAGCCTCCTAATGATAAATTCTTGCATAATGTTGCACTCCCAGAGAAACATCTTAATAACCACGAAAATATTTACTTAATTTTCTTTTTCCTGGCTGCATTTTAATAATGGCAAAAATTCAACCATAATAAAGAGAGACCTGGGTGTCAATCCTGCTGCTTTCCTCGCGGAACAGAAGGTTGGTCCTGGTTATAGAACTGTTACTGGTTGTACATGGGGTCAAGGAATGGTTTGGGTGGGAAGGGACCATAAAGCCCATCCAGTCCCACCCCTGCCATGGACAGGGACACCTCCCACTGTCCCCAGGTTGCTCCAAGCCCTGTCCAGCCTGGAATTGGCCACTCCCAGGGAAAATATGATGCCCAGGTTTGGGAGCAGATCTGCACTGCTGCAGCCTGAATAATTCATTTCAATTACCTGCTGTGAATTAGGAAACACCATCGCACTCTCTGTCTGGACACTCTGCCCACAGTAAGCTGGCCTTCAATTCAGCCAAACCTGAGTATTTAAGCTAAAATAAATCAAGCCAATGTTAACCCCAAGTAAAAGCATCCACACAAAAGCTTAATGTGATTTTCATTTAATAAGTGAATTAAAGTAACTGTTCTTAGAGCCTCTTTGTCAGCATAAGCCTCTTGTTTCCACTCCACCAACATCCCTGCCAGAGGTACATTAATAAAGTCCCCAGACTATTCATATTACTCCACTTCCTTGTACTATTTATTCTCATATTAAAAAGTTTTCAGAACAGGCTTAAAGTCTTTGTTCAGAACCAAGGGGTGGATGTGGGGCTGTAACTGCTGCAGCTCCCCCAGAGCACCCCATGGGTGCCCAACACCAAGTCACAAAAGCCACCACTGGCACTTGTGGCATTGGATAAATACTCTTGATTTTGACCTAAACTGCAGAGAAAAACTGTGACATTCCAGAAGAAAATGATACAGGAAATAGAACCAGGTATCTCTCAGCTCTGTCACCTACAAACACTGTCCCTGCAGCACCTGAGCAAAACAAAGAATTGGGTCCTAATACAAGTATTTTGGTAATTTGAAAGAATACCCTTCCATTCTAAAAATAAGTTAATTCAGCTTTGCTTCCCTGAAATTTATGGAATCATAAAACCTGTCTTAAGGAGGCATTTAAATAATATCTACAAACCATTCTAATTTCAGCAGCTGTATTTATTTCCCTTAATTAGCATTGCTCAGCTCCAGGTACTGTCCTTCTCCCAGAGCACAAAGACTGCTCTGCAATAGCTGATTCTCAATTCAGTGCCCAGAGACCCATAAAAGATTCTCTCAAAAGCAAACCCAGCCAGATGAGAATACAGCTTTTTCTGTCACAACCCCCCAGTGAACACCCTGTGAGCTGCACAGACTGTTAAAGAGTTCTGACACAACAGATGGGGTGTCACAGTAACACCAACTGGTCAGTGCGAGTGAAAACATAAATGACAGACATGGAGTTTTATCCTCTCAAATGTGACTTCCCCCCATGATCTTTGTGGCATTTGTGCCATACAGACACTGTTCATGTAGCAAGAGAGGCTGTTCGTTCCCTGAGCACCCCCCTGGCTGCTGCTGCCACCACCCAAAACATGCTTTGTCTACAGATAATGAATGTGTTAATTGCCAGGGTACTCAGGGTCATGAATGCCCAAGGTTTGTAGCTCTCTCTGCTGCACAGTCAGTGTTGCTAATGAGGAATAGGCACTTTTGGGGAGTTTCTTACAAGTATTTTCAGGTTAGAGTTGATTTCACCCAGGAGGGAGGGCAGAACCACACACTGCACCCACAAACAAACAGTGGCAGTGCGAGTTACTGTAAAACCAGCCAGGTGATTTTATTGTCCTGTTGATGGAGGAGAATAATTTAATCCCTGTGCTGATGCTCTGGATACCTGTGGACCACAACACCTGGTACCTGGCTGGCAGGACACGGTGTCCCAGTGTCACCCAGCACTGAGCAGGGCACAGTGTCCCAGTGTCACCCCCAGTACTGAGCAGGGCACAGTGTCACAATGTCACAATGTCCCAGTGTCCCAGTGTCATCCCCAGCACTGAGCAGGGTACAGTGTCCCAATGTCCCAGTGTCACCCAGCACTGAGCAGGGCACAGTGTCCCAGT
>JAOXXN010000065.1:61937488-61954425 GCA_026770055.1 Myrmophylax atrothorax
CATGATCTGGTAAAGGGACTGGAGTTGGACCAAGGGTTGGACTTGATGATCTCGGAGGTCTTTTCCAACCCAATCCAATCTATGATTCTGTGATTCCATGACATGGGGTTATACCCTGGGTGTGAATCTGTTACCCTTCCTGGCGAGCTGATTCAGGCAGGAGGTTAATCAACATCAGAAAAAAAAATCAGTGTGAGTTGGGAAAATCAATTCCTAATCAGCATCAATACAGCAACAATTTCACTTAATAACACCCACCCTACAGGCAGCACTTGGGCTCAGTGGTCATAATTAGGAACTAGAGAACCAAGTGAGGAACATCTCCTGGATTTCTCACATCTTTTAGAAAATATTAGTATTTTGCAGACATTTGAGACACTGAAAGCTGAAACACCAGCAGATGGAGACAAACCCTGTTATCACAGCCCAGTCCAGCAGGACCTGTAGGATTCCCAGCTTTTTCATGGGAAGCTGAGCTGGAAACATGAAGGAAGCAAACCTTTTGTGAAAGGTTGAGTGCCATTGGTGTCTGCACATGTTGAATAGCAAGAACTTAGGGAGAAAGGAAGTTCTCTTAAAAAAAAATAAAATCTCTTGGTGCCATACAAATTGTTTAATTGGCCTGAAATAAAAAGTTCCATTTAATTTTGGTGGGTTGCATAAACATGGGGATGTGTGTATGCATAAATGCAGTTATGCTAATAATTTCAAAATTTCATTTCAGATGAAAAATCAGAACATTTGGAAAAGATGCCTACAAATATTCTTGCGTTTTCTGATTGTTTTCTTCCTTTTTATGGAGAGTTAATTGCCATTGGACTTGACACAAGTAAACATTTAGGCTTGACCACTCTGAAATTGTATTTTCTGGGGTCTGGGATAGTTGTTTGAAACATTTTAATGAGCCCAAACTGTGATGGTTGTCCTTTAGTAAAAAAAGCAACACAGTCTTCCACAGGTAATTTTAATGCCATTTGAAAATCAATCAAAATAATGACGAAACTGCATCACAAAAGCTTTATTAAGGTGTCAGTGGCAGAAGGTGCTGTGTCTCAGGCTGCTTCATTTTGCTCTTCACATGACACAAAAAAAGTCACAAGTGGATCCAGATCCATTTTGCTTCCACAAAATTCAGTGCCTAAAGAAAATTTTTCCTTGCAGTCCAGAGCATCAGACCCCGTTTTGGACAGAGTGGAAATGGGGGGAAGATGGAAAAAAAAGATCAGAAAATTAATTGCTGTCTTCTGCTTTGCAGGCTGATGTTTAACCCCTCCATGTTCTGTTGGGTTATGGAGCAATCCTGGCTTGCTTGAGGCCATAAGAGGGAGATTTCCTTCACCACTGAATAATTCTATTTCTTCTTTCTTCACTGGACAGAGAGGTTGGTTTTTCACTCCATTGTCCTTTGCATTGGGGTTGACACAACTGGTACCAGCAGAGCTGGAGTACAAAATCCAAGCCCAGCCCGTGCTCTGGGGTTGAGTTTCCCACCTCAGAAGGAGAGGCCCTGCCAAGGTTACCCATCAGTGCCTGCTCCATGAACTCTGTAAATCCATATATTCCCTGGAAAACACTCCTTTTGAGCAGAGAGAGGGGTGTGACAGGCACAGCTGTGGCTGTGAGACCCAGAGATCTGAGGTGGAAGAACCTCCCTCAGTCCTGATGTTCTCACTGGCTGGAGCCTGATGGGACAGGATTGACTTGTCTGGGAGTCCTGCATCTCTCACCTGCAGGAAAGCTTTTGAACAGGGTGCTGATGTATCATTTCATAGTATGAGCCACGAGAGAAAACATGTGCAGGGGGGTGGATCTGTAAAAATAGTCCTTCAGTTAATTGCTTAAATAAGTGTGGGTGCCTTCACATGCACCGTAACTCTGGATAAAACCAGCAGTAAAAACCTCTGGGAGGGTTCAAGAAGGATTTTCTCTTTCCTTTCTATGGAACAAAGGTACTTTTGACCATTTTGACTGGTAGAAATACAGACTAGTAGGAAAAGGGGCAGAGAGGACCTTGAGAGATGATCTAACCCTCTACCCTGAGGCAGGATTTGCCAGGTCTGAGCCATTCCTGGTGACAGCAGAGTCTGTAGCTCCTTGACTAATTTACTCCAGTTCTCACCTGTCCTTCCTCTTAGGAAATATGCCTGATGTTTGACCTATATCCTCCTTGCTGCAATTTAAACCCATTATTTCTTGTCTTATACCCAGTGGACATGGAGAACAATTTATTACCTTCCTATCTGCAACAACCTTTTACATAGTTGAAGGCTGTTATCATGTCTCCCCCTCAGTCTTTTCTTCTCTAGACTAAACAAACCCAATTCTTTCAATCTTTCCTCATAGGTCATGTTTTCTAGACCCCTGATCATTTTTGTTATGGAAATAAACATCCTTTAAATCAAGTTCTGTGAATCAATCTTGTGTGGAAAGGAAGGGAAACAGAGAGGTTAGAGTTAGCATTGGGAACAGGAATCTGGTGGTGAAAGAAGTGAATTTTCTGAGGTCTACTGAGAGTACAGCCTTCCATTGTTGTTTGAGTTTAGGAAGTATATTGAACACAATTTTCTTTCCCCAGCTTTCTTGGGAAACTCTTACATGTTTGCTACCAGAAGGAAGACAGGATTTCACTTCCACAGGCAAAGTGGTCTCTGGGAAAGCATTGGGAGGATCCCAGAGAGGTAATTTTTAATCCTGTGGCATGGCCTTCACACAGACTTTCTAAAATCAGCTTTGCAGCAGTGATACCAACCCTTGTTCTCCTACAAGGGATGTAGGTCAGGCCCAAGAAGTAGTTTAAAAGTAGATCATAACTCTTGGGCATTTCATGCAACCAGAGACTCAGCACAGAAGATGCTGATGAATATTTACCTTCTGTTTGGTTGTAATGTTCTCAGTTTTCACATGGGCTGCTCAGAAAACATTAGAAAAACCAATGCAACTGTTTCAGCTGCAAAAACCATCCAAGGGGGTAGCTCCTCTGAAAATCTATCTTGTAGAAAAGATTGCTCTAAGGATTGGCACCTTTTTTCTCTATGAGGATGATTTTTTTGTCAAGGAGGAGAAGACTCTTCCTGCTCCTGTGTGCAGCCATGCCTTAGTGCAGGGATCTGCTGGAGCCCAGAGGGCTGACCCTTGTCCCCTTCATCAGCTCTGTAGAGTTTTAGCCCCTGTGTAACATCCCACTCATTACAAAACGCCTTAGACCAGGTCCTCTGAAAAGCTTCGTTCTCTACATCATCTTGGCCAGATTGGATCATGAAACTGAGGGAAGAGGGAAGAGCTCTCACAGAGGAAGGACCGACAGAAGTGTTGGATCAAGATATTGACCCACAGGCCCCAAGCCACAGTAATTCTGTAATCAGGGCATTACATTTGTGAAATAGCTGGTTCAGGAGAGTGCCTCATAGTTTGGAGCCAGTGGCTGGAAATGGTTATTGTTGGATGGACATCCTGGGACCTTGGGTTGGACTTGATGGCCTTGCAGGTCTTTTCCAACCCAATCGATTCTATGATTCTTTTGCTTTGGATCTGTTATTTTGTGGTCAAGAGCAGGTGGATCTGATGCCTCTTACAAAAGTTTGATCTCTTCTGTGGAGTCACTGTGAGCTGGATTTTGGCACTGAAGAGTCAAGGAATTTAGATGATCATCTTAAAAAGTGGGGCTGCAGAAGGGTCCAAGAGAAGTTCCCTGTATTTATCCTCCTTTCCATCCTTAAAACACCATGGGCTGGGCTGAGGTTATTTTAGGTGTTTATCTAGACCCTGGGTTGTGGAGGACTCTGCTGCTGGTGCTTCTGGGCAAGCACAGCCCCCAGCAGGCTTTTGTTCTTGGTGGTTTGGGTGGTTGGTGGTTCCTCAGAGGTAAGCATGAAGCTGTGGTAAATCTAGTTTCAGATCAAAGGCACTGCAGCCATATGATGTAAAGCATTCAAATCATCACTTTTCTTTCAAAATACATTCCTCTGAAGGCTTTCTGCTGGGTTCAGATACCACCTGTGTTTCCACAGGCTGTGTGAGCAGCGAGGCACCGGGCTGCGTGCCTTGGCTGAGCTGAGAGAAATGTTGGGGGTGAACATCTGATCCAGATCCTTCACTAATGGACATGGAAACGTGGCCTCGTTGTGCAGTCTGCAGAACAATGAGCCCAGAAACCTGGGACAGCAGAAAACTTTACAGAGAGAGCTGAAGGTCCAACAGCATCTAAAGTTGAGTGCACTGATGCATCTCGAAAAGGAGTTCAGGAAGATAAATTAGAAGAGATGGAGTGTAGAAAAAGTTTCAGTCCTTGCAGAGGAGATGCTGAAAAGGTGACAGGTTTCCTGTTAGCTGTGTTTTAGGAAGAAACTTCCCAAATGTCCTCTCACCAGAGACAACACTGGTTTGACCTGTCAGACATTAAATTCAGGCCCTGTCTGTGATCAAGACAGCTGAGAGTTCTAACACTTTAGCAGAGGTCCAAAATAAACAAGGGGTGGTAAAGAAAAATGCTTTTTGCTCTGTGCAGACTGCTGGGAATGCTCTTCCTTCTGCCCCAAAGGTAAAGGCTCACTTGTCTTCCAAGGACCAGACTCCAGAGGATGCACAAGTGCTTCCCCAAGCAGAGTGAAGAGCCCAGGGACGATACCTTGGCTGAATTGAGGCACTTTTGCTCTTGATATGCCACTAAGCCCATCCATTCCAAAGAGCAGTTTTACTCTGCTAAGTTGGGTCATCCTGATGGGATGGTGTCGTAGTAATAGCCAAGAAAAGGTTCTGGTTTTAGATATTCTGATTTTTACCCATAGCTGAGAAACTCTACTCCCCCCAACTAGTTGTAAATGCTGCTGTACCAGAATCAGTCTTAAAACCATTAAAGACAGGCTTTCAGCATCAGATACAATCCTAAAAGTTGCACTTCTGAGATAAAATCCTAAAAGTTGCACTCCATGTAATTTCTCCCATATGGACCCTAAAAGCCCAGATGCTCTAAGATAAGATCTCTGTGAGACAAAGGCCCTTCATTAATTAGCAAAGACCCCAAGCACGTGTTTAACTTCAAGCATGTGCTTTTCTTTCCCAGAACTCCATAGAATTGAGGACTTTAAGTGAATGGGTTGAGGGATATGCTTAAAGCTAAGCACGTGTTGAGTTGCTTTCTTGTGCTCTGGCTTTATTTGTTTTTACAGGAATAACAGAAATGAAAGATCTTATTACAGATCAAACACAAATAAATGCCCAAAACACAGCAGGGAGGCTTTACATCTTGGTTCAGAGCCCAATGAAGTCAATGGAAAAACACCCAAACACCTCAGTGGACCTTGGAGCAAAGTCCTCAGAGAACTGACGATGAACCCACTGCAGAAACCTGTTGAGTACCTCATGTTTCTTTGCAAGGTTCCCTTATCTTGTATCCAGATGTTGCTAACAAGGGGTTTTATTGGCTGCTGAGAAGTACGAGAGCAGCAGTTTTTCAAGTCTTAAAATCATGCACATACAGATGAAGTAGAAACAGTTTTCTCTGCAGTAACAATTGTGGCCTGTGGAGCTGGGAGTGCATTTCAAAAGTTCCCCAGTTCTTATCACAGAATCCCAGAGTGGTTTGGGTTGGAAGGGACCTTAAAGATCATCCAGTGCCACCCCCTGCCATGGGCAGGGACACCTTCCACTATCCCAGGTTGTTCCAAGCCCCATCCAACCTGGCATTGGACACTTCCAGGGATGGGGCAGCCACAGCTTCTCTGCCCAACCTGTGCCAGGGCCTCCCCACCCTCCCAGCAAAGAATTTCTTCCTAATCTCCAATCTAACCCAGCCCTCTGATAGTTTAAAACCATTCCTCCTTGTCCTGTCACTCCAGGCCCTTGTAAAACAACATTTCTTGGTCCCACTGATCTCAAAGTGTTTGCTTTGTCTTTCACACAGGGCAGGGAGGCAAGTGTTGTCACACAGTTGCTTGGCTAAATGTTGCCTCTTTGTAGAGGGGAAGGTTTACACAACAGGAACGGCAGGTTCCTTTGAATAGCATTTATCTGTGCTGCCTTTAGATCTCTGAAGTCTCTACAGCAACACCTGACTTACTCATTTGGATTCCCATTTTAGGTGTGCAGGGAAATGGCCACTGCTTGAGAGCTGATCTATTTTTGATGTGCATTTCAGGGTGAGACGGTGCTGGAGGCTTCTCTATTTGATGGGCTGAATTTCCACACACTCACCTGGGTTTTGATCCTCTGGGACAGGCTGAAGCTTTCCTTGCTCCTTCAGTGACTGCCCTAACCCAGGTCAGCAGAACTGCCTGAGCCACCTGCCAGCAGGGAAAATGATCATGTGGCATCTTGTCAGGCTTGTCATGAAGGTAGGTGTCCTGAGATGGTGTTTCTACCTCCTCCTCCTCCTCCTCCTCCTCCTCCTCCTCCTCCTCCTTGGAAGTCATTTGGGCCACAATACCAGAGCCATGGGACAAGGTTTGACCAGGCTGGGGAGCAGAGTGTCCACGAGAGTCCCTGGAGAACTGGTAAGCTGGTAATGCTTCCTGAGCTTCTGTTGCTTCCTCTTCTATTATTACTCGTGTTTACCAGGTCAAATTGACATTGGTGTGCAAGGATGTGCTGTGGCCACATCAGAACACCCATCCAGAGTCCCTGGAAGATGGATTAGCTGTCAGTCTGTGCTGATGTCACTGCCCTGTCTGTTATTGCTGGGTCAGAGTGACACTGATCTGCAGGGATGAGTTATGGTCACACCTTCCTTTTGCTCTGTCACTCCAGCCCTCACTTTACCATCAAGGAAAAACTTCTGGTGGTATCCACTGGCAGCAGCTCTGGGATTTGGAATGCTGGGAAAGGGTCCTGTTCCAGCTGCCAGCACAAGGGAGTTGCACCATTCTAAGTTTAATAGAGTGAAAGAGACTCAAGTGATATAATTTGCAGTTTGGATGCTCATGGGGTGAGCCCCACAAAATTCTTTTGAAGTTTCATTCATCTTTGGTATCTTGGTCTTTAACTGATTGTAGAGCTAGATAATGCCAGTATTCACTAAATTCTAAAATGCAGAAACAAAATGTTGGACCTGCTCTTTCCATTCCTTCAGGTTCAAAGATGGCAGAGAAAAGGACTGAAAGCATTTTCTTTCAGTAACACCAAAACAGAGCCTGGCTTTTAAATGTGTATTTCTGTTGAGTGCCAAGAGCTGTCCTTTTCTTTCCAGCCATTTCACAGAACTGGAAGACACAAATCAGGAGGTAAATGTGCAGTATTGGTACTCTAATTATTATTTCTACTTTCCTCATGATTATGAAACATTTCTTCCTTGTTCCCTGGAAGAATTATTTCTTCTACCTAGTCCCTGTCTTAAATTTTTGTAGCCCCCTGAATATAATCTGCAGTCCTTAGCATAAAAAAAAAACCAAAACAACCCATTGACTTGAAAGCAAAATGTTAATTTCTTCAACGAGGGCAAAAATACCTCTGTTGCTCAAAAGTAGGTAATTAGACTGAGGACTTTCTCCAAAGTAAACCCTGACAATCAAACAATCATCTTTGGCTTCTGCACTGCATGGAGTTTCTCTTACATTGTTAAATGCATTCCATGTTTCAGTAAATGACACCAGGCTCACCAGCAGTGACTGAGTGATTAGTTTATCATCCTCTTAGTGCAGCCATCTAGATCTTTAACTCTTTGAGCAGTGGCATTTAAGTCTTGAGAACACCCAGGATCATGCCTGAGGCTTTGGACATTCTCAATTCAAGCAAATCTTGGATATCAAGTGAAAATGAAGAAAAGAAAGTAAGTGGTTGCAGTCTGATAAGACTTTAAACAAGGGCAGGTAAGTTAAATTGCAAATAAACACCTTTTTTTTTCCCCTCAAAGGAAGCCAATTCCTCTTCCCCGGGACCACTTAGGTCTTTGGGTGTCTGAGCAGCATAAAATTACCCAGAGAAAAATCTAACTGCATACAGAGAGACTGAAAGGTGACAAATCGATGTTTCCCAAGACCCAGTGATGTGGGGCAGGTTTTTTTGGCTGAGTTTACCATTCATCTCTCATGGGCCAGTCAAATTAACGGTTTTACAAAGGAATTGATTATAAAAAAATCATGTCAATGCCCTTGTGCTAAAATCTTGCTCATGCAGGGATGTGTAAGTACATAAAGCTTGGTAGCAACACAAGTCCTGGGAGAATGAAGGGCCTCTACTTACTCTGGAAAAGAGAGATGCAGGAGGCTTTTCAGACAGAAGGAAAAGACTTTGACCTGTGAGCTGCTGCTGCTCAGTATCGTGGATCTTCATCTATCATCTGATCCTGCACAGTAACACGAGCCAGATCCCTGTGTGTGCCCTCTGCCACAGGAGACATGGAGCTGCTCACCCTGCAGGGACAAAGTGCTTGGGGAGCTCTGCTGCTGGCAAGAGCCTGAAATGGCTGAACGGAGCATTTACATGCCTTGAGCAGCAGAACAGAGTCCAGCCTTTATGTAGTTTTTATTTAAAAAATGCCTTTGTCCACCGGTTGTGGGTTTTGGTTTTGTTTCGGTTGTTTTATTCAGACTGGACTTTGGGTTTTGCTGGTCTGGGTGAAAGGAACTTCTGCCCAGCAGGGTGGTCCTGTGTGGACAGGGAAGGGATGATGCCAGGTGGGATAAATTCTGTATTCTGGAAAGGGCTGAGAGTGGATTGAGAGCTTCCCCTGGACAGAAGAGCTGTGAACCTCCTGCAAGTACAGACACACTGGTTAGGTCTCCACATTTCTGGTGACTCCTATTTAGCTCCCAGATCGTAGCCATTCTCAACCCTGTAGGTATATTCAGGCACCTGCTTCCAGCACCAATCCCACAGCAGAAAACATGGAAGTGCTTCAGTTGTGCCATCCATTTCAAGGAACCTCCTGTGTGGTGGAATTCTCATGAGCTCTTGGTGACTTCCTAGCTGGGGAACCTGTGAAACAGGAATGGTGGCAGTTCTGGTGGCTGACAGTGGTCCCAGGAGAGGGAAATGAACCACATGGCAAGTCCAAGCTGCCCTCATAGAATTCCAGAATAGTTTGGATTGGAAGGGATCTCAAAGACCATCCAGTTCCACCCCCTGCCATGGGCAGCAACTCCTTCCACTATCCCAGGTTGCTCCAAGCCCTGTCCAGTCTGGCCTTGGACACTTCCAGGGTTGGGGCAGCCACAACTTCTCTGGGCAACCTGTGCCAGGGTCTCACCAGCCTTGCAGGGAATAATTTCTTCCCAATATCTAATCTAAATTTATCCTCCTTCAGGTTAAAGCCTTTCCATTTTTGTCCTATCACTCCATGCCCTTGGGAAATGGCACCTCTCATGGCACCACACTGGGAGAGATTCTGTCAAGCTCCTATTTTGTGCCTTGAATCTGGGGTTTGTCTCCACTGTCCCTCACTCAAGTCAATATTCATGGCCTCCAAGTCCTCTTTGACCTTCTCATTTTATCCTCCACTCCTCAAACATCTGCCTTAACCCACTTCATTTTTATCTCATAGTCCTTCAAGCCCCAACCCCACTCAGGTTCTCCTCAGTCTGGTCTGGAGTGGACGGACAGCAGGATTTCCTGCCCCACTTTGCCTCTGCACCCAAGTGTTATGTAGGGAAAGAGTGATAGGATATGAGGTGAGTTGCTGAGACCCTCTGGAGGCAGGACAGGTGACTTTTTGGCAGCCATGGAGTTCTCTCAGAGTTGTGTCTTTGTGAGGAACATTTGTAAGCTGATGCCAATTTTATAAACGATGACATTTGCTTTTTGCAATATTTCTTCGAATTGGGGTGTGGTGGTGCACACACAATACCTGGTTCTGAGGCTTGTTGCTCTATCAGGTATGTGTACAGAGGGTGGGAAAAGGCAGCAGAGTCAGCAGGACAGAGGTGGAACAAGCAGGAATGCAGGGTGCAACCAGGGGAACAAACAGAGAAACTGCTGGTAGCTCAGTCCTGCTCTCCCTGACTCAAAGTGTGACACCAGTGTGTGACTCCAGTGTGCCCAGAGGGCTGGGACATACCCGTGCTGTGCTAAGCCCAGATCCTGCTCAAGTAGGAACTGCTGGTTTAGACCCTCCATCCTGAGACTTTTGTTTAAGGCTATTTCTCTCCATGTCTGGGGGATGCTCTGCACCTGCCAGGTGTGTCATTCTGGGCTGTCACTGCAGGCCAGTGTGAGCCTGGCATGACACCTTGGTGCCTCTGGCTTTGGTCCTGTTTTCTAGAATTGCACTTGGCCTTGCCTTGGCCCTTTGCCCAGACCAAATTTGCCTTCTTGGTTTTCACTTCTTTCCCGTATCAGTTTTCTCTCCTGTTGTGTCTTCCTGCTGATCCTCAGGGGTCTGTACAGCCTCTGCCCAGGTGGACCTCTGTGAGGGTGGCACCCCCTCACTCCTGAGCTCCCTTCATATGCAAGAGACAATGAGATATGAGAGATCCCCAGACTTGCTCCCTTTTTGCCATTTCACCTTTTTTCCCCTCTTCAGACTGACTTTTAGATATTCCTTTCCTAAAACTCCCTCTTCCCCCCTTTTTTTCCTTTTTTATGAGCCAGTTCCGCAGTTTTATCCCTCCATAAGCTGTTTGGTGACCAGTATTTTAAGAAATAAAACAAGTAGATGCTGAAAATGGCCTTGAATAGAAGGCCAGGTTTGCCTGAGGGATCAGACCACATCATTTGGATAAGGTATCAGGGAGGACACACTGTCTGTGCATTGGAACCTGCAGGTCAAGAAATTGGCCTCCCTTCGGTTCACAGGCTGCCAGCCAGTAATCCAAAGCCCTGATGGCCATTTCTGGAAAATGCTGGAAACCCACCTCTGTCCTACAAGGTGTTTAATCTCTGCTTTCCAGGCATATTCAGTTTTGCTCCTTCCCTTCTTCTTCTGCTGTAGGTAGGAGGTGAATCCCCAGGTGTCTGTTCATGATGGACAGGGCAGTGCAGCCTTTGTTCCAAGTGCTGTAAAGGAGAGATCATACAGACTCTCCATGTCATGTTACCCTTCCAATATGTTCCCAGGGGCTGGAGTTCTACTGAAATGGTTTGAAAGCCTTTTGTTTGGTTGGTTGGAATTTGAGGACCTGTTTAGAAAAATTTTTATTTCTGAGAATGGTGCAAAATGTTCTTGTTCTTCCAGAATGGAGGCTCTGACATGACTTTAGTTCTAATTACCTCCATGTTTTTAATTACTCCTCAGTGTTTAGTATATGCTTAGCCACTTGGATAAAGTAGGTTCCTGGTGATTCAGCCACTGTCACAGAAGCACAAAGCTGAACCTAGACCTTCTGAAGTCCAAATTAACTCCTTCATCATTAGGCCAACCTTCCTTTAGGCATCCCAGTACTTGCAGCACTGCACCAAATCTATTGCCTTTGAACTTCCCAGGTAGCTGAAGTCCCCCCTTGGCTGCTGAGTCAGTGTCTGTGTATGATGGAAGCAGTGAAGGGGAAAACAAATAATTGTTTATTTAGCAGAGACAGAAATCAAATCAGGTTTTGCTGCTGTTGACACAAAGTGTGTCCCTGCTCAGGTGCTTTTGGGTTGCAGCTGTCTGGGAGAGGAGGTGGGTTTTGGTTCTGCTTACAAGGGTTTTTCTTTGCCCCAGTAGGAAGCAGAGCAGGTAACAGTAAGTAAGAATGTCTCTACCTTGAAAATAAACCCAGCTAACACCTCACTCATTATCTTGCTTTATCAATTATAGAACAGAGAGCCTTGATGTGCTGTCATTAAGTAGGTCCTGCTCAAAGGTTTGTCAGGAAGGACTGCAGATGTGTCAGGGCAGGGTTAGGTTGGATCTCAGGAAAAGGTTCTTCCCCCAGAGGGTGGTCAGGCACTGGAACAGGCTCCCCAGGGCAGTGGGCACGGCCCCAACTCTGCCAGAACCCAATGAGCATTTGGACAATGCTCTGAGGGACAGGGTGGGATTGTTGAGGTGTCTGTGCAGGGCCAGGAGCTGAACTCAATGATCCTTGTGGATCTCTTCCAACTCAGCAGATTCTTTGATTATATGAGCAGGAGCCTTTCCCTCAGAAACCATCTTTTTCTGTGTCACATGTCTGTGAAGGCTCATGCTCTGCTCATCCACACCCACTTTGTAAGTTTAATCAGTGAGCACTTTCTAAGAAAGATGATTAATTGTGAGCATGCACCTTGTCACCAAGCAACTGGTACAAACAAGCCTCACCAGTTCATTACTGCTGGAGATGAAGGCCACAGGGCATATCCATGTTTCCCAAGAGGGAATCCCTGGCAGGATCTTTCCTCTCTGCTTTCAGGTAAGGATGTTCACAGTAACAAACTCCAAATTTATCCATGTGCTGACATTTCCCAGCACTTGCAATAACACCTGCTAGTAAAGTCCTTTGCTTATTGCTGAAAATCTGATAGAGCTGGTGTGAACAGTTCCTGCAGCAGATGCCCTGCTCTGCTTATTTACACCTTGTGGTAGTGTTTGAGATCATGAAAGCTTCTGCTGATGGCAGATCTCGAGCTACAACTAAAGGACAAAGACAAATGTCGGCACCCAGAAGGTGCGACGTGGCCGTGTGGAAATATCAGAGTGGCAGCTGAACTCTCACCAAGCCACATATCAGCACCAGAGACACACTGGAGTGGTTTGCAAGCCCAGGGAGCTGCCAGCACTTGTGGTGTCCTCCAGAAGTATTCATGACTCATCAGATCCAAAATGAATCTGCTTATCTCCGATAGCCATATGGCTGGATGGGGCTCGTTAGAGGAACGAGGGTCTTTATTAGCACCAGCTACACTTTCAGAGCAGGAGGAATGTGCTCTTCACCTTCTGGAGGTCCTCCTTGCTTCTCAGGGATGAGGCTTTGATGGAGTGGGGAGTAATACAGTGGATGTGAACTAAAGCAATGACTCTCCAAAAGCTGCATGAGATCAGTGGGTATTCTTCTTGTAACAGCGATGGAGGAAACCAGTCGATGTGTAGCCAATGTTACACCAGATGTGTTTCTAACACAGTTCTGAAGAATTTTAACAGACCATGACAATGGCTCTACCTTTACTTCATGACTCATGTTGCGGAAGCACTTCCCTAGTCATAGAATTACAGAATCATTAAGGCTGGAAAAGACCTTCAAGGTCATCAAGTCCAACTTTTGACCCATCACCACCTTGTCAACTAGATCAGAGCACCAAGTCATTTCTTGAACATCTCCATCGCCTCCCTGGGCAGTCCATTCCAGTGCCTAAGCACCCTTTCCATGAAGGAGTTCTTCCTGATGTCCAACCTGAAAAAAGTCTGGTCTGAAAGACCCAGACCTCCTGGTTTTGAGGCACCAGCATCTCTGATGGAACAATATTTGTCAGCAGAGACCTCACAGCCTCACAACAGAGGACAAGCACTGTCTGTATGAACATTTCTAGCCTTGCTCAGTCTTGGGGATCTTTGAGTGAACAAGTCAAGCAACAGCAACATAAGATTCTCCCTGTGTGGCACTGTCAACCATTCTCAAACAAATAAAAGTCATCCTTGAAAGCTTAAAAACAGAAAAGAGCAGACAATCCTGCTGTTTCAACTGCCATGTATCTGATTACCAAAGACTGCCTTTTTAGAATGGCATTATTTTAGTGTTCCCACACAGTGTTTTTGTGGGGACTGGTAAAAAAGGAAGGCTGTTTGGGATAAAACAGCAATGCTGAACCTGATTCTCCTCTTAGCTCAGGAGTGGTTCTAGACATGGTCCTGACATCTCAGCAGAGACACTCTAAGGTAAAGCAGAAATAGAGTCCAAGCTGGGCCCAGTCCTGTGTTTTAGAAGTATGAATTTATTTTTCAGGAGGAGGTAGAAAATTCTGGTAGAACAGGCCAGCTCTGAAGCACTCAGAGAAATCATGAAAATCTCAGAGTGGTTGTAAAAAATGTTCCTTTCACCATTCAAGCAGCTGCACTTGTTTTTACCAGTTGCAGTCCAGCTCTTTAGTGAAGAGCTACTTTGGAAAATGTAATCCCTTGGAGTTGTTTGCTCAGTTCCCTTTGTTTTAATTGACAGGCTTAGGCAGTTGAAAGGAAAGGGTAGGAGGGAATTGATCTGAGCACACTTATGGGCATCTCCTCCTGTGATTCATGTCATGAAAAAGTCTCTACCATATGCCTTTATTTATTTATTTATTTATGGTTTTAGGACTTGTTTCGGCTCAAGCAGAAATCTGGTGAGGCAAGTTCTTTTTTTTTTTTTTTTTCTCCTCAAGGCTTGTTGTTTGCAAACTTTAGAGCCCAAAAAGGTGCAGCAGATCTAAAAATAACATAGGATGCAAGAACTGGTTTGGGAGTCCAGAGGCATCTCCTGAAATGCTGTCATTAGAGGAGAAGTTTGCCTTGTAAACAGAGCTGGCCTAATTTCTAGAGGTGCTGAACATCGACCTGCAGTGCTTGTTGGTAGGTCCTGAGCACACAAACCCTGGAAATGGGTCAGGTGTGAGTGGCTGGGATTTTATCAGGAGCACGTCTGGGCAAATCCACAATTACCGGGTTGGAACAAAAGTGAGCAAATAATTGCCCCTCAGCTGTGACCTCTGTGAGCAGAGCTGGGCACTGGGGCTCCAGGAGACCTGCCAGCTCCCAAGGCTTCTTGCTGCCACAAAGTCTTCTGTCACAACCAAGGTCTACACATGATGAATCACCTCTTTGTCTGGACATTCTTTGCAGGGTGAGTCCTCAGTGATCTGGTTCTTTTCTTCCAGAGGTGACCAATGGTCTTGCTGCTCCAGGTGCAGAGATTCCCAGGTTTTTCACAGAGCACAGAGAAATAAAAACCTGGTGGCAGAACCCTGAGTAAGGCTGGGACTGGGTCACAGGCAAGAACCCCACCAACCCCACCCTCACCCCTGTAATCAGGGGGTGGCAAGCCTTGCATTGAGCACAGACACAATGTTCTCTATTTTTAACATGCTGGATCTTTAAAGTTGCATCTACTACTGAATTAAGCAGTGTTTGCTTTTCAAACCTTCCACATTTGTATTTTTAGCTCCATTTTGGCATCACTTTTTTGGTTGGAATATATAACACACTGGGTTGTTTAGTGTGCCTGGACTGAGTTCAGCCGATGTGTAACTCCACGGGTTGGAGCAGAAGCTTCGTTCAAGGTGAATTACACTCCATGGGGCTGAGGAAATGCAGCTCCTGGGGAAAGGCAGCTCAGCTCCCTCAGTAAATGCTACACTATTTCCATCCATGGTTATTCCTTTGTGGTTTGGGTTATGTATTTACATTTTACGGAATAAATACTACAGCTTTCCCCATGACTAACACTTCTTAGTAACCAGGGAGCTACTCAAATACGCTCCTGCCTCCTACGAGAGCCCAAACCACACTGCTCTGCCCTGGCTGTCCGGCCCCAGCTGGCCACCTCCTCACAGGGCACGGTTAACCAGCCTTACATAAGCAATTTTGGGGATCTCTGTTTCATGGGATGGCTTAGGAGAGAGCAGGCACTGGATGCCGTGGGACTGAATTCCTCAGGGACAAACGTTTCCAGCACAAAATCTGAGCGAGGTCTTTAGACAAAGAGAGAGCCCATTGCCTTTCCCAATCCAGAGGTCTGTTGTAGGAGCAGAGCTATACAGGCCCTCGTGTAAACTTTGTTTATAGACTGGAGTATTTTCAATGAAAATGTTATTTAACTTTAAAAAGTTGCACAGCAGCTACTCCCCAAATTGTTTTTCCTTGTTAAGAATAACACACAGTGTGATACATTTGAAATGGCGATAGCAGTATTTCACCAATTTTGATGGATTCATAGTCCAAATACCTTGCTAACAGATGTTTCTTTTAAACTCAGAGTGGTATAGGAATAACTCAGAGATATTACAGTGTCAGCACTGCCTTTTATCTGTGCGTGTCCTTTCGGTGACATCCCTGGGCTTTTCTAATGCATGGGTCAGGTCTGAGCTTAAAAAAAAAAAAGAAAGTGAAATGTGAAATATGAAAAGAAGGCATCTGTGATGGTGTGTGAGCTCTGGGGCAGCGCTGGAAGGACGCCGAGGTGCTGGTGTGGGCTTGCTGCACACTTGGGCACAGCAGCCTGGTGGTTTGTGGCCACGTGGCTGGTTCACAGTCATCGTTTCTGAGCTGGTTTTTGGTTGTGGTTAATTGATGAGCTTAGGAGTTCCCATGGCCACTCCACGACCACATCTTTTGGTCTCATAAATTAACCAGCTGTTCTCACCATGGGTGACAGTTTGCCCAACACAAAGGGATAACCCAGCAGGGCAAAGGGGCAATATTTTAATGCCCTGGTGGGGTTGGCTTTATTTATCGTGGGTTGTTCAATCTACTCTGTGTCTCCAAAATATGTGGCATCCATCACCCTTCATTAGAGGGTCTTTCCCTGGAGCTGCCTTCTCCACACCTTGTTTGTACCTCAACCCCAGAGTGTCCAGTTGATTTATGCTAGTGGGAGACCAGTTTGTCACCAAACTCCACCTGGGAACAGCCTCAAGCCTTGGGATGTCTGGCACTTAGTCTCAGCCCCAAAGCTGGCCCAGGGCAGTGCCGGGGTTGAACTGTGGGGCAGGGAGCATCCTTTCTCCTGGAGATCCCAGTCTGTACCCCTCTGGAGCAGCCAGCTGTGGCCATACACAGCCCCTGTGGGCTTGGAAAGGCGCCTGCTGCACATCCAGGTGGGGGTCCGGGAACCTGGCCTAGTGGGAAGGCGGAAAGAGCTGTGCAGGCAGCCAGGGAGGGGCAGGAGGATGAGAAACTCTGGAGGGCGGGTGGGATCGCAGGGCAGGGAGCATGGATAACCCCCAGCCCTGGCAGCGGGCTCCCAGCGCCGAGGAGGGCACTCTTGGGGGGCTGGCGTGTAGTGGGAGCACAGGAGGAACCCGCTCCCTGCCGCCGTCCCTTTCCCCGCGCAGCTCCTTCTCGTTCCTCCCTTTCTCCTCGGGCACAGCCGCTTCCCGAGCCTCCCTTCCCGGGCCGGTCCCTCGGGGCGCCCGGCGGTGCGGGC
>JAOXXN010000065.1:61974956-61992258 GCA_026770055.1 Myrmophylax atrothorax
GTCCAATGCACTTGTTCTGCGTCCATGTGTGTGAGCTGGGTCCTGTCCCCAGGACTGTGTGTGTCCAATCTGACCCTGGATATTCCAGCCCCTAAAACACCTGCCCCCCTGACAAGGGAAGTGTTGCCTTGTGAGCAAGAAAGAAGTGGATGGCCTTGTGTGGCTGCAGTTGCACGAAGCTCCAGTGGTGCCCAGGGCACCAAGCCAAGCTGCCCTGCTTTCCTCCTGGAGCTGGACACCTCTCTAAAACCATTGGCAAGGGTCTCCATCCACAGCTTCTGTGCCTGCAGACAGAAGGCCATGGTCCCCCAGGGATGAATAGCTTTGGAGATCCCCACTGTGGCTTCTGGGATCATGTAAGGCTTTGGCTCAGGTGACCCACGGAGAGAGTGTCTCGCTGGGAGGAGATGTGGCGTTGCACAGGTCGATGGTGGAGCTGCTCTCCGTGTTGAACACCTGCACATCTTGGCAAAATGGGCCCTGCGGCCTGGCAGGGCTTCCTGATGAAAATTTTGGCAGGATCCGTGAACTTGTGCGGCTTTTGTGGCATGGAAACTGCCTGTAATTTATGCTGAATGCAGCCCCATGTATTATGTTGACAATTTCAGAACATTTTAACATAATTTAGTCCTTTAAAAACAATTTCAAGCCACAGGGTAATTGTTTAATGATCAGTAGATAAGTCCTGCATTAAGCCCAAAATGAAGGAAAAAATATCCAAAAGACACCCCCAACCTTCAGCAGCTTGAAACCCAGGACCTGTCTCACCTGCTATCGCACCAGCTGCTTGGAATTCCAAAGGAAGCAAAGGCTAAAGTGCAGCATGAGGTCCCAACATCCCAACCCAGGGTGAATGTGTGGCCAAGGTGGCCCAGGCTGTGCTGAGGTTGGTGCAAGTTGAGGGATATGCATTTAGAGATGAGATTTAGGAGCGAAGAGCCCAGATGGGTTTAGCTGGATCATTCCCTCCGTTCACCCTGTGCTGGGAGGAATATCCACATGGCATTTGCCCTGCCCCTGTGTCCAAAAGCGCTCTTAAGTCTTTGCAAATCCAAGGAAAATAGTGTAGCAGCAGCCTAAGGGTGCCCCAGGAAGCCAGGAGAGTTCCAGCTTTTTCTTTCTGAGCCTTCTTGAGTGGCATTTTTTCCCAAAGGAAGAAGATCCAGTGCTTCAGTGGTGTAAACCCAGCGTAGCACCACTGAAGCCAATGGCACTGCAGTGATTTACATCTGCTGAGGAAGTGGTTCAAAATCCTTCCTTTGAATCAACAACTCATTAATAGAAGAGACGTGGAAGAGAACTCTGTATCTCATGAACGTCCCCTTGGGGTTTCCAACCCCCAGCATGTGGTGAATGGGGACATCTCAGCCCCTTTGCATCTTAGCAAAGAAATTAGTCAGATTCTTAAGCAAGTTTCCTATGCATCCAAGCAAGAAGTCCCAGGTGCATGGATAACCCATAGGATTATCCATCTATTTGGTGTGGAAAGCTTTATGCTACTTTGGATCTTCTCCTTGCAAGTTCTCCTGGGTTCAGTTTTTGGCCTCTCATGACAAAAGAGACACTGAGGGGATGGAGTGTGTCCAGAGAAGGAAACAGAGCTGGGGAAGGGGCTGAAGCAGCAGGAGCAGCTGAGAGAGCTGGGGGGAGGGGGCTCAGCCTGGAGAAAAGGAGGCTCAGGGGGGACCTTCTTGCTCTCTGCAACTCCCTGAGAGGAAGAGAGAGCTGGGGGGGGGGTGTCAGATTTTCCCTTAGGGAACAAGGGATGGGCCAAGAAATGACCTTACGTTGCACCAGGGAAGGTCTAGAGTGGATACTGTGAAAAATGTATTCCTGAAAAGGATTTTCCTTTCTTGGCACAGCTGCCCAGGGCAGTGGTGGAGTTACCATCCCTGGAGGGATTTAAAAGCCCTGTGGATGTGGCACTTGGGGACATGGCTTAGTGGTGGACATAGCAGTGCTGGGGGAATGGTTGGACTTGATAATCTTAAAGGTCCTTTCCATCCTAAATGATTCTGTGTTCTCCCCAGAGGACTGAGCTGTGCCCAAGCTCTGGGCATCCCCATGGGTGTCACCTCCCATCCCATACCTCACTCCCACCTTCTCAAGGGTCTGCTGCAGGTTGTGCTTTTCCTCCAGTGATTTTCCCTGTGCTAGTCTTTCCCTGTGCTGGTCTTTCCCTGTGCTGGTCTTTGGTCTTTCCCTGTGCTGGTCTTTCCCTGCGCTGGTTTTCCCCTGTGCTGGTCTTTCCCTGTGCTGGTTTTCCCCTGTGCTGGTAGCAGCAATCCCCACCATGCAGGATTTATTTACATTGAAGGGTAAGTGGGAGGCTGTAATTGGGATGGGATTTGAAGAGGTCAGAAGGAGCCGGTGCGGGAAAACTGTAACTGAGGGAGGGCTGGGAGTTTGCTCGGTCATTAGGCACAGACCATTCCAGCTTCCACTCAGTGCCATTAGCTGGGGGTAAACGTGCTGTCCAGGGACATATGTATATACATTAATGGGGATTTTTAAACAGACCATCAGTAATGAGCTGTTAATGTTTTCCAAGCGGTCTTTCAATCCCATGCTCTGATTTCCTTCGGCTGCATGGCGTGTTGGAGGATTTTGGATCTCTCAGTCCCTGTGCAGGAGTGCAGATCCCTTTCCATGCACTGGGGCTCTGCTCAGTCCCAGCCCCTCCATGTTCTGTCCTTGCCCACCTCGTGGCAAGTCCTGGCTCCGTGTGGCAAGCACATGGTTTGCCGTGCAGTGGGTCGGTGTGAGCTCGGCTGGGAGGAAGGTGTAGGATGAAAGTAAAAGGAATTGCCTTTCCAGGAAACCTACTTAAATCACAGTCTGAAAACTCATGGCTTGTGGCCTCAGGCACACTCAGGAAAACAAGAGCTAAGTTACTACACCCCCTTTCCTCCCACCCCCAGCTCATCTCTGGGATACCCTTGGGAGGTCACTTGAAGAATCACACCAGTGATAGAATCAGTAATTGAGGAAACTGATGCAAACGTGATCTCCCAAAAGGTTGTGTGGGAAGCATATTTGGGAGGGATGCTCAGATAAGTGGAATTTTTGCTTTTGTGCCTTTCTTGAGCAACATCATCAGACCTAAGGGTTTCCTGTTTATTTATTCAGTGCTGAACACTGTATTACACACATAGGAAATCACAAAATACGTCGTGCTTTGAGGACAGGTGAGGTGGAAATAAAGGCTGCTATTTAGGCTGGGGCTTGTTGGCTGGTGCTGAGCATCTTGTCTCATGACTATTTTCATGCATCAGTAGAGTGAGCACAAACACACCCTGCAAACATCTGGAAGGAAGATGCTTCAGCTGTGCTGAACAGGAGCAATAAAAACAACAACAACAACAGAGAGCAGCCACAGAGCTGCTCTGCTCTGGGCCAGGTAGCAGAGGTCCCTGTGCTGGGCTCTGGGGTGAGCTGTGGCAGAAGGCAGATGTAGGAATGGCTTTATACCACCCTGGAACAGCTGTAGTAAAGATTGGGGGCTGGAGGGGACGGTGCTGTAGGAAAACCAACTAGATAGCAACATGTCATCTGCATCTGTTCCCCCTGGGGAACTTCACATCCAACTGTTCTCCCAAACCAGCCCACCACGCAGCCTCCTCTGGCTGCAAAAATGTGCTCAGATGACTTAATGACTTTGCTGAGTTGAATGGGTTCCAGTAGCACAGTCATGTGTTTGGAGAAGGAAGAGCTTCCAAAAGGAAGCTGTTTGCCCATCTCACCCAAGCAACTTTCCACTGCTGATGGGAACAGGGGGAAGCCTGAGTGTGCCATGCAGGGTACCCGTGACTTCATTCCTATAGTGCTTGGCAAGGGAAGTGCCTGCCAGGCAGCAAAATCCAGAAATTCAGGTCTTTCCCACATTTCTTAGCTATGGGCAAACCAGCTGCGGGAATTTGTGGTGAGGCAAGAAGGGTTTGAAGCAAGATGGCTTTGAAGAGGCTGCACAGGGCTCCTCTTACCTGGCTGCCACCAGCAATGCCAACAGGGCTCCCAGGACATGGGACTTCTTCCCTTTTTCAGGAGTAACTGGATTCCTCTGTCTCTCCCTGGTGGATCACAAGTAGTGATGCTTGGAAGGATAAGGGGTAGCAGTTTTAAACTAAAAGGAGATGGTTTCAGGCTACATATAAGGAAGAAATGTTTTGTGATGAGGGTGGGCAGGCCCTGGCACAGACTGGACAGAGAAACTGTGGCTGCCCCATCCCTGGAAGTGTCCCAGGCCAGGTTGGGCAGGGCTTGGAGCAACCTGGGCTGGTGGAAGGTGTCCCTGCCCATGGCAGGGGTGGAACAAGATGAGCTTTAAAGTCCCTTCCAACCCAAACCATCCTATGGGTTTATAGTTTATTTGAGGAAATAAGGAATAGATGGGCTGGTTCAGTATCCTGGGGCTGGGAAGGGTGAAATCCTTTAGGATCTAAAAATATGTAACTACAAATGCTGCTTCAGCTTCGTGTAATTGCTGTGAGCTCCATGGGACTGTGGAGGAGGATATTGTTTCACCTTTGCTCATGTGGGGCCCCAAATCACAGTTTAACTTGCAGGTTTTGTAATTGTATTTTCTCCAGCAAAAGATGGGATTTGGTCAAAGGGTAAAAAAACCTGAAATTCCAAAAAGCCTGATTTGTTTCAGTGCGAAATAAAAAATTTTAGTGTCACTTGACTGAAATTTATTTTTGTTGAATTTTATTATTTTAATTTATTCTTACTAATTTAATTTCATTTTGGTTTCATTTAAGTGTGGATTCTCACATAGAAGTTTCCCCAACCTTTTAATTTTGCACCCTTTGTGATATTTTATTATTTTCTTTATTTTAACCAAATATCTAAACAGGTGGCACGGTATTGAAGTTGTCCAGGTGACTGCACTTCTGACTTCTGTTCAACCCCACATGATTCTTTGAGCCTTTTCAAAAACTCAGCAAGTGGGATACTGCTGTGACAAGGTAAGAACAGGTGAAAACAGATAAATTTTTCATTTTCTTTAGATCAAAGCTTCAAGACTACTTAATACAGAAGCAAATTTAAACATGGGGTGAGGGGTTCATCTTTTTTTATCTTCTTTATGTTGCCATAGGACCTACCTTGTAGAAACTAATTATAGCAAATAAGAATAGCAAGAGTAATGATAATAAAAGAAAATAAAAATAAACCCCCACAACTGTCGTATTGAAGAACAAGTTATTTTTGCTTCTGGCATAATCTTGTCTGAACTATTTTGTTCTCTTTTGTAACTGTGAGTTGTTTTATCTTATTGCACCAAGTCCCAGCAGTGGTGCAGGTCCCAGTCACTGCAGAGTACTCAGGCCCTGCTGAAGGGTCATCCTGGGCTATCCCACCTCTTTTCTGATGGGATGAAGCTCTCTCAGGCTCAGTGTTGTCTGCTCAGGTATGGGGTGAGTTGCTGTGTCCCCCCTTTTCATGCCAAGCTTGGCCTTACACCAGCTCTCTCTATTCCCATGATGCTGGGAGTGATGACACCATGGCACACTGAACCTGGGCACTTCGGGAAGAATAAATGGCATGTGCATTTTTGAAATCAATGATCTTAAGGGCCTTTTGCAACATAAATGACTCCAGGATTCAGCAGCTCCCCTGTGCACACAGAGCATCTCGTGGTGAGGACTCAGCAAGTGTGCAACCAGCAACATGGTGAGTAATTTCAGCTGAAAAACAATCCCAGCTTGAGCTGGATCTTGGTGTTGCATCCAAACCCACTGAGCTCAGGCACAGCCTTTTCCCAGGTCTCTCACCTGGCTCTGAGAGAATAATGAGAAAATCATAGAATGGTTTAGGTTGGATGGGACCTTAAAGATCATCTTGTTCCAAACCTGTGCCATGGACAGGGACACCTTCCATTAGACCAGGTTGCTCCAAACCCCATCCAACCTGGCTTTGGACACTTCCAGGGATGGGACAGCCACAGCTTCTCCGGGCATACAAGTGCCCAGGTATGACCTTCCCTGCATCCCAGCCTTGGTATCTCCCTGTTTAATTTGCCCAAGGATCACTTTGCTGCTAGTAGGAACTGAAATCTGGAATGCACAGAGTGCCCCAGGCACAGGTTTGTGGCACAAGCACTGCTGACCAGCACACTGCAGTTGTCATCTCACAGGCTTGATGTGTTGGAAAGAAAAAGGCAGAAAATAATCCCACCAGCAGTTGTTTCATCTCACAGGGGAGGCTGAACGAGGCTTCAGTAATTGCTGGAAGATTTATGAGTTTGGAGTTACACTCAGCAGTCGTGGCCAATGGATCTGCAGTGTGGATGTAGCGAAAGCACCTTGGGAGACAACATGTGAGGAAACTGCAGAAGGTGTGTGATCTCTGGGGGCAAAAGGAACATCCCCACATTCCGCAGTGGGTCGGTTTGTACACGGTGCTGACAGGGAGGCATCATCCCCCCTGGCCAAAATACAACCTCTGGAGCTGAGGGACTTGTGCTGCACCAGAGAACAGTGGTGGGGTTGGTCTTCATGTTCCAGGCTGCCTCTAATTCTCTGGGGTTTCACGTGCCAGTGGACAACATGTGAGTTCTCACAAACCTCTTTCAAAGCAGAAAGTATAGAAACATCCACGAGGTTTTGTTCATTCCACGTGTTCTCCCTGAGAGCACAGCCCAGCTCCTTTGGGAGGCACTGGTGTTTGGAGTCCAAGTTCCTTTAATATTTTAGTGCCAAAGGCATCCTTGTAAGAGAAAGGATGCTGTGTTGTGCCCTGACCCATTTGCTCTACGTTGTATATTTGCAACACATATTTAACTGGCTTGACCTCACCACAAGCCTGCAGCACTCATAGATTTGAGAACTGTATCTTCCAGTTAATTATTCTTTTTTGCTTTTCTAAATCTCCTTTTCCATGTTATTCCCCCCTCTCAGCTTTGTGCAGCTTTTCCTAAGAGCCAGTGGAAGCAATGACATCTGACACATGCTGTGCAGAGAGAGGGCTGCTCATCAGTCCTTGCAAACCTTTCCTTGACTCTTCTGTGTCCTCTTCTACTCCATCCAACTGCTGCCTTCGATTTGGGACTTCACAAGGTTAGAGAGTTCTTTCTTTTGGTTTTTTTTTTTTGCAACAAGGTGAAATCAATGGCTTGTAGGTATTTTAGGATGTATCTGTGGAACAGGGTGGCTGTTTGAGCAGTGGGGTGAGGGAAGTGAGTGAAAGGGTGTGAAGCTGCAAGAGCAGCCTCTGCCAGATGTTGGTTCAGGCAGAAGCCTCACCTGATATGAGGCAGCTCAGAGCCTGAAATAAACAGTGTGTCTGCAAACCGTGGCATGAGGCTGGCAAGTTAGACAATCACAAATGTGTTCAGGCCACATCTGTTCCAAAAAATGGTGGTAAATAGTCGTGCTGAACTCTTTCCTAAGGCTTTACATCCCCTTAGACCTCTCCGTGTGCATCTCTCCATCATTCATTGCTGTTCTCTTCATTGTGGATGACCATGGCCCAGCTTTTAGCAGGTGTGTTGTGACCTGCTCACCCTGAGGGGCTGGACTGGTTTGTGCTGGTCTGGCAGCAGCTGGGGTTGTCCTGGTGACCTTCTTGTGGGGATTGCACTCCTGAAGCATCCATCCATCCATCCATCCATCCATCCATCCATCCATCCATCCATCCATCCACCTGCCCATCCATCCATCCGTCCGTCCGTCCGCCCATCCATCCATCCATCCATCCATCCATCCACCCATCCGTCCTTCCGTCCATCCATCCATCCATGGGACATAGGGTGGTTCTGGCTCTGGTTTGGTGACTCTGCCACTGTGACAAGCACCTGGATGAAGCAAAAGCAAAGCAGATCTCTTCTCTGATGAGCAGTGACAGGACCTGAGGAATGGCAGGAAGCTCAGGTGGGGGAGGTTTAGATGGGATCTCAGGAAAAGGTTCTTCCCCCAGGGGGTGGTGGGCACTGACCAGGCTCCCCAGGGCAGTGGGCACGGCCCCAAGGCTGCCAGAGCTCCAGGAGTGTTTGGACAACACTCTCAGGGAGGGGGTGGAATTGTTGGGATTGTCCTATACATGGCCAGAGTTTGGACTGGATGATCCTTGTGGATCTCTTCCAGCTCAGGATATTCTGTGATTCTATGAAAAAAGCTGAGAGTCTGTGAGGAATAATCTGTGTTTGTTGAGTTTTTATAAATGCTTTAAAGACCTACAGGATTTTTGGAGGCACAGCACTTTGGAGTCCCTGTAATCCTGCTTACAGCTAACTGAGGGTCTCTGATGGTGTTCTCACACCGTTCAGATGAGCTGTTCCCAGCAGAGGCAGTGCCAAGTGTGCACCTTGCCCAAGGGCGATGACATTTCCATTCCCAGTTGCCTCCCTTTCCTTCAAACACCTACAGACCTCCCCAGCCATCATCCTCCCCTTCCAAAATTCTCGATAAATGAACTCTTTCAACCAAGTAATTCCCAAGCACTCCCCTGCAAGCCAAGACAATTATAGCTGTAAATATAATATGCACAGGTTTGGCACCTCTGAGAAATCTGGAGGTGCAGGGGTTTTTTCCTTTTTTTTTTTTTTTTCTTTTTTTATTGGTTTTAAAGGATTTAGCTCCAGATGTTTCAGCATGTTGGCTTGGTTGAGCTTCAGTGAGCAGAGAGGTGCCTTTCTCCAAGGAAAGGAGCAGGTTTCTGGTTTGGCTGGTTACCCCAGAGCTTCACACCTTGTTTGGGAGATGCAGCTGGAGGCGTTTGGTTTCGGGCTGGGTGAGGATATTAAAAATACCTGAAATACATATTTGAGTAGATGCATAGCCTGGAGGAGGAGATGAGATAAGTTATATAGTTTTGCATAACACAGGTGAAATCTTTGTTGCCTGGAAGATGGGAACGTCTCTGTGAACCTGGAGAGATAGAGAGCAACAAAACCTTGAAGCTGATCCCTTTGTATTTCTGTCTTATGAACTTTGAATTGAACTTCTGCACCGGATCTGATCTGGATGAAATATCATATCTGGGACTGATCCTTATCTCTTAAACCTTTCCTTTGTTTCTCTGATTCTTTGGGCTTTACCCTCTTGTTTTATTGTGAGTGGCCCAAAGCTTTGATCTCGTGGTGAGCCCTGGCGGGAGGCACAACCCTCTGCTTTGGTGTGAGACACACAGAGGGACATCGGGGGCTGAACAGACAAGAGGCTACTTCTTCTGTGGCAAAGTCCGAAGGCAAAGGGGTAACTTCAGAGTTTATTGTCTCCTCTTACATGATGGGAAACTGCGAATTCACACGGGTATTCCCCCAGTGAAGAACATGCACCTGTGGGAACTCAGTTGTTGTGTATCTGTTTCCAATTTTATTTACAATCCCTTTTATTTTTATAAAGAGCCCCAGCAATTTAATATTACCTATCCTTTAATATAAAATAATTGAAACCAAAGCTCTTAAACGCTCCATAATGTCTTTTCCTCTGCTTTTTTACAGTCACGAGCAGAGGGTTTTATTCTTCCAAAGTATCTAGGCTGCTAAGCTTGAATTATATTTTACCTTTTTGGGAAATTCCTTTACTAGAAACCAACAGCTGGTCTTAATCTAATCCAATGATACCTGCTGATCTATCCAGTAAGAGCAAAGTGAGGCCAACCATGTTGGAAAGCATCAGGGGCTAATCTGCAAATATTCATTCATTGTTTTTGGACTTCTTTTTTTTTTACAGGAATGATGTAGAGAGACACTTCAGACTTGCTCCCCACGTTTTCCATTAGTGGTAATTTAAAACTTTGAAAAATGTACAGTAACTTGCCTAGGTCAGCTGAGTATCAGCATGTTGCTTTTCATTCACATTTTTCATTTAATCCGGTGGCTTTGAATTCCTTGCCTTGTAAGTTCCTATATATGAAGATTAGAAACTGCTCCTGGCTATGGAGAATTACATGCTTTTAGATGAAATTTAATCCCTTGTAAAGGGTTTTGTTCTTGGTGATCTTTCCTGTTCGCAGCAATGGGCTGCCTGTGGCACAGGTGAAGATATCCACAGACAATAGGCAAAAAAGAACATAAAAAATCAAACAATCACAGCCTGCATTTAGGATTAAATCTTTATCAGAGGTTTTGGTGACCTGGCAGCTTAAAGACTTCTGCCTTTGATTCCAGGAAAGCAGCCCAGCAAAACGAGAGTCTGCTAAACCTTTTGAGAATAAGTTGGATGCATCTACAGTCTGTGTTTTGACAGGGTTTGAAGTGGGAAGTCTTGGCTTTGGGAGGGTTTGCTGTGTGATCCAAGCATTCCACATCCCACAGTCCTGCTGGGACTTCTGCCTTCCTAGCAGGATGGAGACCTTTCCCCTGACTTTGCCCCCCAAGAACTCTCCTGGGAGGGAAGAGCCAGGGCTTACCTTCTGCCCAGAGGCACCTGAAATGAGAGTTTCTTCTCAAAGCAAGTGGTCATTTACACACCTCATGGTGCTGAACTTTCCTGCAAGGTCTAGGGCAGAAAGGGGTATCTCCTCAGCATTTTTTTGCCAGTGACTCCTCAGGCTACCCAGAAAAACAAAACAGAGGGACAGACTGAAGTACCTGGATTTCTGTGTCCAGCTCTGTGACTCTCAACATCAGGAGGACATGGAGCTGCTGGAGCAAGTCCAGAGGAGGTCACGGAGATGCTCCAAGAGCTGAAGACCCTCTGCTCTGGAGCCAGGCTGGGAGAGCTGGGAGTGTTCACCTGGAGAAGAAAAGGTTCCAGGGAGACCTGAGAGCCCCTTCCAGTGCCTAAGGGGGCTCCAGGAGAGCTGGAGAGGGATTGGAGACAAGGGATGGAGGGACAGGACAAGGGAATGGCTTCCCACTGCCAGAGGGCAGGGATAGATGGGATGTTGGGAAGGAATTCCTGGCTGTGAGGGTGGGCAGGCCCTGGCACAGGTTGGGCAGAGCAGCTGTGGCTGCCCCGTCCCTGGAAGTGTTCCATGCCAGGTTGGACAGGGCTTGGAGCAACCTGGGCTGGTGGGACGTGTCCCTGCCCATGGCCTGGTGTTGGAATGAGATGGTCTTGACAAACCATTCTATGATTGAAAAGCTCTGATTTGTACAAGTGATTTTTTGCATTCAGCCTGGGAATTTGTGACAGTCAGAAGAGCAAAGCATTCCATGTGCTTCTTCCAAACTCCATGTACATCAATGCCATTCCAGTCTGACGTAAAAACTAACCCTTGTAAAAATTCAGCTGCTTTCCTTGCCCTGTGGCTGTGCCTGCTGCTCTGTCTCAGCCACCCCTGGTGTCAGCCCTGAAATCAGAGAGCAGGATCCCGTGTGGGACTGGTCAGGGGATGGTCTCCCTCAGTGCTGAGGAGCATCCGTGGGACATGTCAGGAGAGCAGACATGGAGAAAATATCCTTGACATCTTATGGATATATATACATATATATATTTGCCTTATGGATTCAGAGTGGAGCTGTGAATTGTGTTTCGTGAGGGCATCACTGGGACATATTGAATCCTCCAGTGGATAAAAAGAGAAAAACAAAAGTCAGATGGCTCAGGTGGTAAATTATACAGGTTAAACCATAAACATTGCAATGAGTGCTGGCTGCTGATGAATGGCAGCCTCCTGGCTGGGATAGGCATATAACCTTTATGAAGAAGAATGGGTAAAACCCCCAGTGTTTTCTGCTAATTTTTAGAAAATGAAGGAGGAACATGAGAGTTCATTTAGTGACTCGCTCACCCAGCTCCAGCAGAGCTGAGAGCTTGGCTGAAGCCAAACAAAATTCGGAAATTTCAGTTCTGAGTAAGGCATGTGAGCCTGGCCCAGGAGTGGGCTGCTCTCTTCCTTTTATGAATCAGCCTCCAAGATATGCTCACATTCCTGAGGAACAAGCCTGGAATAACACGGCTGGGTTTTGGGTGTAATACGCTGGTTATGAGGAAGCAACAGTCTCCCGTGTATGAATAGCTTTTATGTTGCAATAGGTCAGCGCTATAGCATGGGGTGAAAAATGGCTTTTTAATGTGCCTTACAGGCTGTCAGGGCAGAGGGAATGCAAACCATGGACCTGGCTTGGGCAGAATGAGATTTTATTTTTTTGCTTTATCGCCCAGACGCAATGAATCTCAGATCAATTAGTCTCACTTTGAAGTTTGCTCTTGATCCAGATCTTCAATAAAAAGGAAGTTTCCAAATCACTGGTCTGTGAACACTGTTTGTGATTAATTACCCTCTTATAATCTGAGGAATTCTGGTCGTGGCTGTATTTTGAATACCTCAGACTGCATGGGGAGTTTTATTTTGGCTGGTATATTTGGAAACTGCTAATAAACACCTACTTCCTGTTTTTCTTGCTACTGTGTATAACAAATTGTTAAAAAACTTGCTTTCCCATTTCAGCCTCTTGCCTATTTGACCAGACCTGAACCATATTATTGGTTAATCAACATTGTGTATCACTTGCCAGTGAATTTTCTCAGCTGTTGAAGCAGGACGTTGTCTGTGGCTGTGACAGAAAGTGGGTGACTTGAGGAAAACTGAAATGAAGCCTCTGCTAGTGACAAATAATGACTGATGCTGTTTTAAATTCAAACCCAAGCTTTCTGCAAAGCTTCCTAAAATAACAGCGTGTTTTCCTGTCAGTGCCAGGGTTAATTAGAGCGTGGGGATGGTCGTGGATGTGGTGGCTCTGCTTCATCCTGGGAAACGATGCCGAGCCGTGCCCGCAGCGTGAACATCTGCTCGGGCAAAGATTTTAAGGTTAATATTGTCTGGAGGATGTTTGTTTAGACAGGATGAATGCTTTTGTGCAATCTAATATTAGGCTCTATCTAGGTATGTCCGGTTGGCACCGGCTCCCGCATTTTGTGTGCGAACAAATGTTAATTAGCAAGGAGGGGAAAAAAAAAAAATAATAAAAAAAATTCCCCACTTTGTCTCTGAAGTAATGCAGCGTAACAACAGTGGGAATAGATTCGTTCTGGCTGCTGGAAGGCCCTGTGGTTGTTGCCCTGCACAAGTGTTATCAGTGTTTGTGTGCAGCTCGGGGTGTTTGTTTGCTGGCGGCCGTGGGCTGGTGCCCGCTCGGAGCAGGTGACTCACGGCCGCCTCGCTCCAGAAAGGGCTGTTTTCAGCACGTCGGCTTGATGAGGTCCTTAAATCCATCGCTTTCAGGGTAATAAATACTTTCAGAAATTTCCCTGAAATTGTGTGTTCAGGTTGTTTTGAAGTTCAAGCCTTTGTTTTTAGAGCGTGTGCTACTTTTAACCTCTTGTATTTTGAACGTTCAGCTGTCTGCTGTTCCTTCACCTCCTTTACCCTCTGGTTATCTCTCTGGAGTAGCTGGCTCTGGGTGAGCAGCTCGCAGAGTCTGGGTCAGGCTGGGTGTTGGAAGGGTGGAGGGAAGGGGCATGACTATTGTAAGTTGATGGAGGCTTCAGTGTGTGTCACCTGAGTGTTACCATGTCCGGCATTCCCAGCACTGTGTGAACAGCACGGGGAGGACAGAGAAGAGCAACGAGGCTGGTGAAAGGACTGGAGCACAAGTCCTGTGAGGAAAGGCTGAGGGACCTGGGGTTGTTTAGCCGTGGAGAAGAGGAGGCTCAGGGGAGACCTTATCACTCTCTACAACTCCCTGAAAGGATGTTGTAGCCACGTGGGGATTGGTCTCTTCTCTCAGGCAACCAACAGTAGGACAAGAGGGCACCGGCTGTAGCTCTGCCAGGGAAGGTTTAGGTTGGATATCAGAAAGAAATTCTTTACAAACAGAGTGGTCTGGCATTGGAATGGGCTGCCCAGGGAGGTCATGGATTCTCCAACCCTGGAGGTTTTTAAGGTGAGACTGGACATGGCACTGAGTGCCATGATCTAGCAATAAAGGTGGGGTTGGATTAAGGGTTGGACTTGGTGATCTCAGAGGTCTCTTCCAACCCAACCGATTCTATGATTCTGTGATTCTATGACACCAGGCCTCCAGCCTTTGGGATCTCCCTCTTTGTTCCTGCTGATGGGGCTCATCTCCTCCAAGTTCCCATTGCTGCAGGAGGAGGAAACCTCTCCCTGAGCAAACTGTGGTTTGGTTGCCTCTGTCTGGCCCTCGTGTGTCCCTGTGGTGGTAACAGACCTTCAAGCTCACCAAATTATCAAAGCAAAGCACAACCCTGGCCATGTAGGGTGATGGTGTGTTTTAAACCAACTGTAAATCTTGATTTCTGGTGGATTTGGGTCCTTGTTGCTCAAGATCTGAACAACCCCAGGGCAGTTCTGCCATGGTGACACTGGAGTGTTGAGGCAGCTTAAGAGGTACCAGCTGACTGGCCATGAGTGTGCTGGTGGGGTGGCTGGTCGTGTGTGCCAGCCATCCTTGTTCTAGTTTCTAATTTTCAAAAATCTTGTGTCTTTTCCATGTCTAATTATCTTTCAGTCCTCCTGCTTGTTGCCTGATTAATTTTTTGTTTGGAAACAGCTTTAATAACATAATTTTGTAATGATGGATGCTGAAGAGTCTCTGTGGAGTGACAAAGCTCCAGGTGTACTGAAAGGGAAGGTTCTCCTTTGCCTCCTCACAGGTTAGAGCACCTTATGGCTGCTTCACCCAGCCAAATAAAAATGAGTTGCATTTGCCCAAGGATAACATCAGTCTGTTGGCACTGCCTCTCTCCCCTCTGACACTTCTCCTACCAGCAATACCCACTGTCGTGTCCCTGCACAACATCCTCTTCTCAGTTGTCTGCAGCCATCAAGCCTTTAAAAGCAACAAAAAGGAGAGAGAAAGGGTGGAAATCTTCAGGACTGAGGGCTGGAGAATCCACCTGTGGCTTTGGCCCATCACAGTGTGATCCTTCAGGTTGAACACCTTCAAACATGACTCAAACATCACTGTCTGAGTCACCTTGAAATGGGGCAGGATGTGGGAAGTAAAACCAGCAGAGACCACGGGAATCTCTGAGTCAAACAGGCAGCACTGGGAGGCAGTTTTGGACAGAGGAGGACTCTGAGGTGTGTAACCTCTCCAAGGGAAATGTACTGGAGGGGCTGTGGATGCTCCAGGGAAATGGGGCAGCCCTCCCTTAGCTCAGGTGGCCAGCAGGTACCCAATGGCTCCAGCAGCATCAGAAGTGCTGAGCTTTGCCAAAACATCTTTTTGGTTGTGCTGACAGCATTTTGTTCTTGAATCATGGAATATTCAACGGCTCAGGGCAGTCTGCAGCTGTGCTGCCACCTCTCCCACATAACCTCCCGAGCCTCAGCACACCTTAACAGTCACTGTTTGCTTTCCACCTCCCATGTTTTTGTTATATTTAGAGCTTAGTTTTTTGGCTGAGCTCCCCCAGTACTGGGGCTGGCTGATGCTCTCTAGTTGGACTTGGCTCAGGGTTTTATGCCCTGCCCTCAAACTGCAGGTCCTGCCCAGGTGGATGGAAGCTGGCCAGCTGTGGGAGATTGGATTTTGGCAGTGGGGAGGCAGAGGACAGTGGGTGGAAGTGCCCGTCCTTGCCAGCTTCCCTGTGGCAGCCTGGCGAGCTCAGGTCACCCTGGTACCATGGAAAAAGCTGTTTTGCCCCAAAGCTCCAGGTCTGAAGTGTTTGACATACATTCCCATTGGATGAAAATTAAATCTTCCATGGAAGGAGACTTACTATTCCATAGACCCAAGGCATGGGGAGGGTAAACGAGCTGCCCACAGGTAAGTAGAAGCTCTGGACCAGGCACCTTGCTGTTGGCCCCAGATTTTTGCATCACAGCCCCATTCCCATCCCTCTTGGCACTGTAAAATTCCATGGGAGCAGTGACAGGTTGGTGCCACAGCTCTGGGCATCATGGAGGACTTTGCAGGCGTTGCGGCCCAGTCTCAATCCCATGGCTTTGTGCTTCTCCAGAAGGATGTGATTAATTCCTCACTGAAAGAACAAAGCACCTCACTTGAGTATGCTAAACTTTATTAATGCCCACAAAATCAAAAAGGAAAAAAAAGAGAGGAGGTAATCTGAAGAATGTCTGACCATGAGCCCATTTCTGTTTTGAAATGACACAATGTGTGTGTTTTATGATAGCTGCAACCACTTTGTGTGAAGATAAGAGATTTAACATAATGTTTTTTTCTTTGCCGTCATTTAGGAAAAAAAAAAAGCCAACATACCATTGCTGAAAAACATAAACAAAGTGGCCTTTTATATCTCTTTCTTAAAATTCAGGCGGTTCCAAGTGTGTTTTTACTGAATGGCTGGTGGGTTTGGGCTTTTTTTTAAGTAGCAGAAACGCTGGTCAATTTTAAAACAGTTCCTTGCAGCTTCCCAGGTAAATAAATTAGAAGTTAGAGCTGGTTTAGTAGCCACTTCCTGCCATGAAGGCCAAACAGGATTCATTCCCTGTTTTCTCTGTCACGCAAGGACCGGGCAGGGAGCACACAGGAGAGTGTTTCAGCCTCCTCTCTATTTAATTAGTCATATAATTAACACTTACTATAAGGAGGTAATTTTTTCCGAGCCCTTGTAAACTCCTAACCACTTCACTGAGCTGTTCCTCCTTTCAAAAAGGCTGCTGCAGAAAATGCCAGTGTTTTCCAGCCTCAGGCGCTTTCCTCCCAACCAGCACACAGAGATCACAGAGTTGTAGGCAAAATCTGTACCAAAAAAAGCCAATTTGTTCACTCTGTTTCTCCTAAGGCTGTGGTTGTTTTATAACAGGTGAAAGGCATATAGTTGCAGTAATAAATAGAAAAAAATAGCAGGGTAAAACTGATCTTAAGGCAGCAGGGAGGAAAATATGAGAATTCTGGAAAACTTGATGTGAAAAATGACTGGAAGATTCCTTGTTGGCACATATGAAGGGATGTCCCTGCAGCTGTGACTGCATCCCCTTCCCTCCCGTAGTGCTCCGACCCCAGAGCTGGGTGTTTGCCAGGACAGCTCCAAACCCTGCAGATCCCCAGGGATGCTGGAGCAGCACCAGCTGGGTGGGATGTAAGCAGAGATGTGACCCTTGCTGGACGAGAAGCCACCTGCAGACCGGGACATGAACCACATCCCTGGGGGGATCCAGGCCTGTAAAAAGCTCTACACTCCCCCAGCTGAGATTATTTTTACCCTGGATCATTCCACCAGGGTAGGTGAAGTGATCTGGGTGGAAAGGGGTCAGCCATCAGCAGGAACATCCTATTCCATCTCCCTGGCTTTGCTGGTGGACAAAAACCATTAGTGAGCTACATTTGAGCTCAAATCCCACCAAAAGTCCGTTGGTGAGGCCACACCTTGAGTGCTGTGTTCAGTTCTGGGCCCCTCAGTTCAGAAAGAGATTGAGGGGCTGGAGCAGGGCCAGAGAAGAGCAACGAGGCTGGAGAAGGGACTGGAGCACAAGTGCTGTG
>JAOXXN010000065.1:62026496-62050919 GCA_026770055.1 Myrmophylax atrothorax
GGAGGGGAGGGGAGGGGAGGGGGAAGGCAAAACAAAGCCAAAACCTCAGAAAGTGCTATTGTGAAAGTGTCAGAAGAACTGTCCTGGGGCAAATTTTAGCCTGTGTGTAGCTTTACTGTCATCATTGTGAAAATGCCTGATTCACCCTTGAATTACTGCAATTTTGAGCTGAGGCTTTTGGGAAAATTGCAGTGATGTTAAAGCGATGTTGTGGGATGAGATATCAGCTTGGTGTCTGACTCCATCAATGCCAGTGGGCTCCTATCGAGCTTCAGCTTTTCCACTGGAGGTTCTATGGAAGGGTAACCAAAGCACACGAAGCATGAGCCTTGTTGGGTGGCTTAAAAAAGTTATTGTTATAATTTAATTCTGTTTAAACCTCTCCTTTTGTCTTGTGGCCGGTATCATCCTGCTATTTACCTGTTGTTTTCTGTTGTCTCTTGACTGAACAAGGTCATTCCTCTTGTTCAGCCTTTCTACAAGGCCCAACACAACAGGCCCAATGACTATCACAGCACAGATTGACAACAAAACCTTAGTAAAATCTGTAGTGATTTCCATGACAAGGATGGGAAGAAAAAAAAATCTGTTCATCTGCAACAGGCTTAGCAAAACACTAAGATGCTGGAAAGGATCCTGATTGCTCCTAAACTCACAGCAAATCTGTCCCCAACTTCCACAGTGATTTCATCCCTCTAAGTCAAAGGGCTCTGCATCTCATTTACTTTCCCTCTTATTATTTATTTTATAATTGACTCTCTGAACTTCTGCCTGAATTGGAGCCAAAGCTAAGAGTGACCTAATTCCAGCAGCACTTCTAGGATGTGAAGGCCTGGACCTTCCCAGTGCAGTCTCTACATGGACTTTGGATAATGTTTAGACAGTTAAAGGGAACCTCTGATCTGTCCAGACTAATATGCCCATTCTTGGGAGAGTTATAGTGTAGAACAAGGGGCTTCATTGCTGGTGTCCAAGTGACACATCACTGCCCACTGGTTCCCACAGCAATGGATAAAAGGCCTTCAGATGGGTAAACAACTGCATTTTTGGAAATCTTATTCAGCAACAAATCAAACACTTCCTGGCCTTTTACTTTTGCCAAAGGTAAACTCTGGTGAATGGGATTGTGGCTGGAGAGTTCACTGCTGGCTCTCTGTCCTGGGAGGGAAGCAGGGAAGGAACCTGGATGATGAGTTGAAGAAAAGATTGAGCTTTCACTTGTGTGGACTTCAGGCACACTTGGATTTTGAAACATTTAAAATAGGTGCTAAATATTCTTAAATCCATCAATATGGATGGTTCCACCTTGATAATCTGTAACAGTTTCTCTGTTTTGGGAGTTTCAGCAACAAAGGGAATAAGCAGATACAGACACAGAGATTTTAGATGATCTAATCCCAATATTCATTCGTTTTGCAGAACTGTGTCTCACTGTTCCTGCAGGACTTACACAAAATAACATGGGCTGTAGAGCTGATGTGTGATAGCTGAAGGCTGTGTACCCGTTTGAGAAGCCAGGTGGGCTGAAAAGGACACACTTGCTTGAAAAATCGTTTTAATGTGTAGGAAAAAAGAAATCCACATGTGAAATCCTGCAGCACACAATGCACTTTTAGCTGCCATGTTTCTTTATTCCAGTGGAGATGAGCGAGTTTTCTGCTGGTGGAAAGCAGATCTGCAGAGAATTAACAGGCACTACCTCAAGATACATCCCCTGTAAATGAGAAGAGAGGGAGATACTGTGGTGTTAATGAAAGGGAAAGGCTGTTGAGCGGTGCAGGCAGATTGTGGGAGTCAGTTGTGACCATTTACAGCAGCTCCGGATGTGACCCAAAGCCGTTTTTTGGCTCCTTCCCGAAATTAAGCTCTTCCGATAAGTCGGAGGAAAGCTCAGGCCAGATTTTATCTCCTGCTCAGATGCTGTTCAGGACACAAAGGGTCTGATCCTCACCTGCTGGAAATGGGAGTAAGGCCACTGACTCACACAGCTCCCACTTCTGGGAACGTGGCCCAAATTACTCATTTTAGTCCTCGCCTGTTGGCAAAACACGGCATTCACCCCCAAACTGAGAGGGAGCTGCTACCATGCAGCGAGTTTGCAGCCCGGAATACTTTGGCCCCATCACACGCTGCTAATCTCTTCAATGATTTATGTGCTCTTTTAAGTTTTAATTCTCCCTCTGTCATGAACCTTCCTCACTAGCAAGTTGACAGCTTAAATTAGTGTTTAGACATGGCTTTCATAATGTCAGCTTTTGTTTTGTCTCAGTCATCTGTTGGAATTCCTTCCATTGTATCTGAAGTGACTCATGACAATAAATGACTTCTTTCTTCTTTTGTTCTTAATCGGGGAAGAATGGAGCGAACCATGCAATATTTGTAAAAGAGCAGTCTTAATTAGTCCTCAGCTGTAGCTAAAGATGCTTGTCTTGTCTCTTTAGCATATTAATGCAGGAAGCCATGCGTTCACGTGGGCAATTGCCATGTTCCTGAAAAGCCTCGTTACAAGCCAAATTCTCCAGCGTAAAGGTATTCCCCGGCCCCGCTGCTGGCTGAGCCCTGCCAAATGAGGAGCCTGTGCCCCGCGGGCTTTGTGTGAGGCTGCTCAGCCCTGCGAAGGGAAAATCGGGCACACTTTGCAGTGACTCATCTCAAGGATTGGCTTTCTTTTTTTGTTTTGTGCCTCTTAAAGGTATAAACTCTCCGAGCTGAAAGCTGGAGCTTCGTCTCTCGGGAACCTCAGAGTTGCTGCCTGTGCTGTTTCTCTGCTCTCAAAAGGGTGGTGTGCGCTGATGGTGGACCTCAAAACTTTCTTTTGCAAGGTTTAAGCGGCTCAAATAGCCGAGTGCTAATGAAAGGTTTGGGTGGGAATGTGTGGTTAATTTGCACAAAATGAATAGTGACATCTTCTAGGGACAAACCCCGTTTTTGCGCAGAAATGCAAAAGGCTGTATCTTGTGCTGCCAGAACGAAGTTGATGTGCCCATGTCATTTTTAATACACTCCAAGAGCCAGAAAATGGCAACAGCTTTCCTCTTCTTCTTCTGTTCTCTGTTTGTCATTTGGGAGAAGAAAATTGATTCTGTAAGAAAGTGTGGGAAAATGGCATTGCCAGCTCCATTCCCTGCTCACTGAGCACTCTCCTAGTCCATGTAGGGCCATGCCCAAGATGCCAAGTTATGTGGTAATTGTAAAACACAGCTAAATAAAGGTTTAGGTTGAGAGCTGACTTCTTACTGGTTATGTTTTGAGGAAGGGTTACAACGTGGGGCTCGGGGTGTATTTATGTGTCATTGAACTGCAGGCAGTAAATCTCCTTTCCCTCAGACCTGGCTTGCCCAGTGGTCTGGCTATGTGGCTTGTACCTCGTGTTACTGGTAAGGGGGTTGGCTCCCATTTCATGACACTTCCCATTTATCTCTCCCTCTCTCCACTTTTATGCATAATTCTAACACAAACACCCCTTAGAACTTGCTGAGGTGCTTCCTTAAAGGAGATGCTGCCACAGAGTAAAGCACAACTGCTGAGGGTCAGAGGGAGGTGTTTAACAGGACAGGGAGCCAAAAGAGATCATCAGGGACCAATTTTGTCGAGATCCTCCCTCCTCTGGAATACAATTGTGTTTTCCAGGTTCTGATTCAAAGAAAGGAAAGAAAAATGAAGCATGGATGAACAAGGCTGTGATGAGAACACTGGTAAAAGCTGGGCTTGAGATGCTGTTTGTGCATAACAACAGCCTCACTGGACCTAGAAACATTTGAACAACACTATGAATTCTTCTGTGCCAGTACATGGTGCTCTTTATTTTAATGGCCTCTTTAAATATACATACAGCTATTTTTCTCTTGCCCAGACCTTGTAACAAAACCAAATGTCTTAATGAACACAAGGAGAAAGCAAGCAGCTGGAGAAAGACATTAAAATGTACAAACCCAGCAAAGTCCTGGGAAAATCATTGTGACTTTATTCAGAGTAGTTTCAAAAGTGAGTTGTTCCTCTGGAAATGGGCTGAAATAAATGCTGTGTTGCTTTCCCTCTGTGCTCCAAAGCAATCCATGTTCCCTGTCTGGGCTGTGGTCTTGTGTAGTCTCCAAAAATATTAATACAATTTATGGTGAGCTCTGCTGGATTGTACTGTCACCAGGTTCATAACAACCACAGTCCTCTCTCCAGCTCTGCCCCTCCAGCTCTTGCTGAGAAAGATTTGGTAGACCAGTATCAGGGAAGTGAAGGTTCTCTGGGAGAAGTGGTATCATTTACTGGTCTAATTGGTAAAGCTGAGGAAAACAGACCATATCTGGGACATGAGCCTTTCAGTAGATGCAGTAAAGTCTTAAGCAAGTGCCCAAACCTGCCCTGGAAATCTGGGTTTTTGCAGGCACAGATATTCTGGAAGTATAATGTCATGTCTCAGAGCAGACTTTGGGTAACAACTTTATATTTAATATGCAGAGTTTGTCTTCTCTCTGTCCATCTAACATCTCACAGTGAATTTTAAAGGAAATTGTAAAATTGCAATGGCAAGGCCGGGGTGTGAGAGTGCAGGATGAGTTCTTTGCCTATAAATGAGCTGTCATGTCGGGTTCTTCCCCTATAAATGAGCTGTCATGTCTTTATTGACCCCAAAGAAGTATTTTCTATTTTCACAACCTTGTAAATCTCTGATGTTACAGTGTATGCTTGCTCTTCCCTAAAGCAGAAGTTGTCAAAGAACAGAGGTTCACTAATATTGCTTTTTCCTACAGCATCATCAAATGTGTTCTTAGCTTGTCATCAGCTGAGGTCAACTTTTCCTCCCATCTGTGTTTGTGCTGGATTGAGATGAACAGGTCCTGACCATGATCAAAGCATCAGGGTGACTGTAGCATAGAGGTGGTTTACACTTCTGCTGGAAACACTCTCCAAGGGGTTTATCAGTTTGGCACCGTGTCAGTGTGGCTGGGATTTGGCAGAAAAACCTGGCAGATTTGGATGCCTTTGAAACAGAGGAAGATGGGACTGGTCATGTGTAAAGACTTCCAACCCCTCCTGCAAAACCAGATAGTTTTGTGAGGGCCTCTTACCCAGCACTTCATTACAGCCTTCCCATTGGCCTCAAACTCAATGTTAACCTTGGCCCTGGTGCAGAGAATATTGACTTTCAGGGTCAATAAATCTTAATATGGATCAAACTGGAAGTCATGTTTGCTTACTTTATAACTCCTTTCCAGTGCAATTACTCTTTACACAATGCAAGGACATTCTGCACATTTTTCCTCTTCTTCGCCATTTTGAGGTGAATTACTCTTCCAACCAGAGCCTGGGCTTTTCCAAGGCTTGGCTTTTCCCTCCAAAGCTTTCTGTCAGAGCCACTTGGAGTTTCATGTTATTTATCTCCTTCTACAAAAGGCAAGCAGAATAATTTTTCTTTTATGATGTCTTTTTCTGCGGCGGTTCTCGCTCGGATCCGCGTCCGACGACTGCCTCCTTGTGTAGCCAGTCGTGTCACCACCTCCTGCCTCCAGGAACGGCACAGGGCTGTGTGGGATGGCGGAACCACAAGAGGTTTGCAGATTTCCAGGATTCTGAACCACACAGCCTATTTTGCAGCGATTTTTTACGCTCGGCTTTGCAGTCCCGTGCGCTTTCTGCTTCGTTTGTATCAGCCAATACCTACAGAATTTTAATGAGCATATAGTGAGTTGCCTGTATAAGTTAGTGCATGGCAGGGTGTGTTCTGCTCCCATAATGAGGTATATATAGTGCCTGGGGCTACGGAGGCGAGAAGCCAAAGGATGTTATTATTGCCCTTATAAATTGTTTTCAAAATAAATAAGATACAGAATGTTTCTCTTTGAAGGGGAAAAATGGAAGATTTGTGCTCTGCACACTGACTGGCAGTGGGGGTGGGAGCAGGAAAGAGGAGAAAGAAGGGTGGGTTGATCTGTAGCCTTTTGATTTGAGTCACTTCTGTTGAGCACATGTGAACTCAGCGTACACGTGTTGCTGGGGTTACAGCCAGGCCCAGATGTGTCCAGGATCATAGAATCCCAGCATGATCTGTGTTGGAAGGGACCTTAAAAAGCATCTATTTCCAGCCCCCTGCCATGGGCAGGGACACTTGCCCCTGGACCGAGTTGCTCCATCCTGGCCTGGGACACTTCCAGGGATGGGGCAGCCACAGCTTTTCTGGGCAAACTGTGCCAGGGCCTGCCCACCCTCACAGCCAAGAATTTCTTCCTAATATCCAATCTAAACCAAAGCAATCTTTCAGTTTAAAGCTGTTCCCCCTTGTCTTATCAATAGTGGGGACTACCTGCTGCAGGGAGCAAAACTAACAGAGGGAGCATCCTGCAAATCTTTTGTCCCATTATCCCCAGGAATCCATCCTGGACCATGCTCTTATTTGTGGACATGTGCACAAGCTCCCAGGAGGAGAGACAGGGAAAGTGGTGCTCTTCATTCAGAAGGATCCACCCCTGCCCTCAATGTCCTGGCTGACTGGTTGAGCTGTATCCATCTAGGGGGTCCTGCATTGGATTCTTGCCTTCTGCTCCCTCACTGCCTTGGTGTGATGGTGACCAGGTTTGTCACTTGAATGGTGAAGACAGAGAAAGTCCAGCATCCTGTTTACAAAATTCAGGAGGAAATAGCATCCCTTGAAAAGTAGAAAGGTTCTTATTCCAGGACTGTTGAGATCAGTGAGAGACATACAGTCAACCTGGCAGGAGGTGACTGTAAGGAAAAGAAATTACATCATAGAAATGCTTTGCCTCAGTTACAAAGTATTCAGGTTTGACCTTTAGGAGGAGATGAACCTCAACTACTGAATGCAGGTAATTCTAAGAAAAAAGTTAAAATAAATGGAAGACTGTCCAGTGTATGGGCTGCACTGTGGCTTTCCAGGCTGAGGAACAGGCAGAGAGATCCATGGCTTGGCCTCTGCAGAGCAGCTGCTTTGGAGAGCAAGGTTTGTCCCATGTTTCAGCTGACAAATTCCAGGAATGGCTCCCAGGCAAAAGCTGGTGAAGGAAACAAACGCTGAGGGATTTTGTGATGCAACTGCAGAGCAAGGTGCTGAGAGCATCTTCCCTTCAACGTGGCAATGGGACACAGCTGTGCAAAGCAACAGCCATGGAAGTGCAACAGCCCCGTGGCCATCCTCAGGCGGAAGGTGAACTCCGAGTTTGCGTGTGATTAACATTCCACAAAATGCACTGGAAAAGGGAAGGAAACAGCACGAGCCAACTCTGTTTTCTGTCGGCCCCTTCAAAAACAGAAGGAAAAAATTAAAATCATTAGCAATTGGAAAAATCCAGTTTATTCTGTGCATTAGCACTGCTGGCATGCAAACACATCTTCAGAGAGCAGCTGCTGTCCTGGGGAGCTTTAATCCTTCCAAAAGGAGCATGAGAAGACCCAGTAGGTGCACTGCACTTTCCATTGTGAGCTCCCTGCTATTAATAAACTGGAGCACGTTCCTGACAACCTCTCCCAGAGTGTTAACTTTCTGCTCTCTTTTAGCTACCACTGGATGTACCAAAGCACCCTCAGAGTTTGGGGCATGATGGGGCAGTATCCAAATAAAGTTGGCAGCAGAAGACACCAAAAAAAAAAAAAAAGAAGCCATATTGGAAATTGGAAGCAAGATGAGAAGAAGGGAAATAAAAGCAAACCAAACCAACCTACTCTCAGCCCTTGACACCAGTGCTGACTCCTCCTCTCCTGTGATTTCTTGGCTGCTCTTATGGCTTTCACCTAAAAAGGGAGAGGAGGAATCAACTTCATCCCTAGGGCTAAATTTAGAGTGGATGTCAGGTGGGAATGTGATGGAGTGACTCAGATCAGCCCAGGACCTGCTGATGTGCAGGTGCCTGTTTGCATGGCCCACTTTGTTTTGACAGCCCTGGTTGTACGACACAGACCTCACAGGGACTGGGAAGCACTGGTGAGTGTGGGCAGCTCTACAGTCAGCTCCCAGCTGAGCAAGGAGTAGAGCTGTTGGAAACTCCCCTGGAGATCTTCCTATGGAAGATCAGAACTGGATGGAGAAGTGGGAGAGAAGAGGACTGATCAAGTTTGTTGCTCCCTCAGCTCAGTGCAGAGGTAACTGTGAAATTCAACATCCCATTTCCAATGTGTGGTTGAACTATATGACACAAGAGCTGCCCCTTGGAGAAGAAATGCATGTGTGGCACTGGTCTTGGAAAGTATCTCTAGAATCATGGAATAGTTTAGGTTGGAAATGACATTTAAGATCACTGAGTACAGCCATTAACCTCCCACTCCCACTAAACTATGTCTCCAAGTGCCACATCCACTGATCCAGCTCCTGTTGGCAAAGGCTGGTGGCTGTTGATTCCAGCAGAGGTTGTTGGCACACGTCTCACAGGCTTTAAAGAGGCAGACAATTGTAGTCACATCACCATTTTAGGAAACTCCAGGGTGGGAATCGACCTGCTCAACATCTGGTTGGTGCTTCAGAGGTTGGCTTGGGCTGGGAAGGCAGTTCACCCCTGTTCTTTCTACTCAAAAAACCGGGTGAGCCACTTCACCAACGAGCAGAGCCTTCAGTGATGACGTGTTGCATAAGCACATCGTTCCACAGATGAAGTTGCAGCAGCCCTGACCAACTGGCAAGTGTTTTCCTTGTCCAAGGAGTGTTTTGCATTTGTTGCTGGGATTTATTAGTAGTTTGGGGTTTTTTTTAAGCAGTTATGACTGTTGCCATAGGGCTCAGAAACATCCCAGCTCTTCACCTGGAGCCTGGACCCAGGAAGATGATCTAACCTGACCAGAAATGATCTGCATTTTGGAAGGTGATTTCTGCCCTTGGTGCAGAGACAGGACACACTGGCACTCAGCAAAGAGCTAAATTGAAGCTACTGGGAGGTTGAGGGCTTTAAAAGGTAAGAAGCTACTGAGTAAAAGGGGTTGGCAACAGGGATATGATGATCAGAAACCAGGGCAGGAGGGAAGATGGGGGGACCCTGCATGGTTCAAGCTCCCTTTTATTTCTTTTTCTCTTCCCAGTTTGGTTTGTGGTTTTGCATTTGCAGCTTGTAAAACTGTATGGAAGGAATGTGCAGCTGGGGGCTTTCGCCAAGTTGGTGTCAATTTGGGTTAAACCAGAGGTCCTGGAACCATCTCGTTGGGAGAGTGGGTGACTTGCATTAAGATCAGAACTTTCATTATTCTCCCTTCAATTGTGGTTGCTCCTCAGGGACCCCATTCCAGGAGCAGGGCCCAAACCCTCTTACACCAGGCACACTGCAAACCAATAACCCGAAGGCAGGCCCTCCCCCTGAGGGCTGGCAGCCCTCAAGATGCTCAGTGTCCTGCCATTGTCCTCCTCTGGCCTCCAGCAATGCTGTCCTCTCCTGTCAGCAGCAGCCCACGTGCTTCTCAGCTGGACCCCACCAGTGCTTGGGATTTGCTCCATCCAGGATGTTGACCACATGTTTTGTGAGGTGCCCAGCATGTCTCAGGAATGGTACAATGAAGGCACTTTCTTTCCCTGGTCCCTGGGGATGCTGCTTCTGGATCATCTCTGCTCTGCTTACTGCAATCCCTGCGTGCAGTCAGCCTGACACGGAGTCCCTGCCAGCACCCAGCACCAGCCAGTGCTCCTCTGCACTCCAGTTTGCCTCCTTGGATACCCAGTTTTGTCTACATGCCCAGATAAAGAGGCAGTCTTCTCACTTGCCTTCATTCTCATGGTCAAACTGCTCGTAAAGGCAGTTTGTTCAACGCAGGGGAATGACTTGGGATTGTCCTGTGCAAAGCCAGGACTTGGACTTTATGATCTTGTGGGTCCCTTCCAGCTCAGGACATCCTATGATGTTATGACTTTCAGTTGGGGATTTCTCTTGTTCCCTCTGTCTCACATGTCAATAAAAAGAGTGAATATCAGTACCCAGCTGCCCTTCCTCAGGCCACTCAGGGCAAGTCATCTACAGGATTGTGGTTTTTTGGCCAGGTATCTCCTGGTTCTATAGTCTGTATGTTAAAGGGATTTCAAAATCCTAAACACTGCCTGACTGTGCCTTCTGCCCCCAGTGCCAGGTGTACCCTGCCCCCAGCTGGACCCATCTCCCTTCACCAAAGGCCACAAGGCAGCAATCAAGTGTAAAGTAATGACCCTTTACTCAGAGCTAGAGTGGAGAGATTGGCACGTCTGAAACCCAACTCACTGCACTATTAAATGCCTGTTTAAACTTGATGAGTTGTTCTCAGACTTTTCCCCTGCTCACAGATGATGCCAGCACAGCTTGCAAAGCACTCTCTTGTCCTCCAGTCCAGGTGGTGTGGATGAAGGAGCTGGACTTGTGTGGTCTCTGTGCTTCATGTAGTTTTGGCCTCATGTATAATCGAAGAGTTCCACTCCTTTTGGGGGCAGAGCAGCTCTGCCTTATTGCTCCTGTCCAAGTTTTGCCTACAGAGCTTGGCTGGACCTTCCTGGTGGGAGGGGATCATCTCCCTCCAACCTTGCAGATTTTTCCTCAGAAAACAAAGCTGCTTTGACAGCTTGGTCCTCCTCACTTGCTCCTCAAAGACAACTCAATTTTACAAACCACACCAGTCTTCATATGCCCCTTGTTTAGATTCCTGACTTAAACAAAGCAGTCTGATTGCTATTACTGCAGGGAAGCCATTTAGTCTTGTGGTTTATTTACAGAAGGCAACATTCAACCAGCAAGTCTAACAGCTCACCATTGTTCCCGTATCAGTCCTTGGGTTGGCAACACTGAGCAAAGCAAACACATTGTAAGAAACCACCTTTAATTATTCATATGTTCTCTGGGGGAAACGACGATCTCTGATGAAGAGGAAATAAACGAAATATCTTTGAACTGTAAATCATGGCTGCAAGAGCTTTGCTCTTTGTTTCACCAGAGCTGTGTTTTATCTGAGATCATAATTTGTTTTCAGTGAAGCACTAGATTAAATTAATTGAGGTTTAGAACACTATCCATTTCCTTTTGCAAGTGCTTTCACTGATGGTATGATCTTATCTGACGTGTTACCCCTGCTGGCTCTGTTTTTCTGACCTCCCCTTAGCATCACATGTTTTAGAGCTGTTTCTTTCTGTTCTCTCTCTTTTCTTTCCATTTTTCATTTTTTTCCCCTATATTTTTTTTTAATAATTTAAAATGGGTTGTTTATTTTTGAGAACATCCAAACTCTTTCTCTAGCTATTACTTCTTCCCTATGGGTAACTGGTGAATTCCCTCTCTGAGGGAAACAAGGGCAGTTTCCTAAATAATATTTCTGGGATCCCATGAGCAGTGCAGTGCAACACCCTGTCTCCTGCTCCATGACTCTTGGTGGATGCAAGACAGACCTTACAAGAAGAGGCAAGTCCAGCTGCTGCAGCACCTGGGCTGAGCACCCCAGTTTTGGGGAAGAAAGTTGGTTGTTTGAGGCTGGTGTTCCCATATGGAAAAGCGGATACCAACATGTTTTGCAGCCTCAATGGAAAAGGACAGAGTTGCTTCTCTGGAGAAAGTGTTGAGACCCATTGCAAAGCAGAACTCTGGAATAGTTGCTCTGTTGCTAAATGCATGGCTAATTACTGAAGTCCTTTCCTACAGCCCATCTCCAGGCCTGGTCATGGCTGGAGTCACATTTGCAGACTAAATGAGCCTTTGGTTAGACCAAGTGCTGTCAGTGTTGCATTCCTGGTGCATGGTCTGTGATGATCTCTCCTGCAGGACAGGACAGCACTGCCCAAGTGGGAAGGGACTTGTGGGAAAACCCTTCTTAGGATGGTTTGGGTTGGAAGGGTCCATAATGACCTTCCTGCCAGGGGTAGGAACACCTTCCTCTAGCCCAGGGTGCTCCAAGCCCCATCCAACCTGGCCTTTGACACTTCCAGGGATGGGGCAGCCACAGCTTCTCTGCCCAACCTGATAGCCAAGAATCTCCCACCCTCATAGCCAAGAATTTCTTCCCAATATCCCATCTAATCCTGTTATCTGGCAGTGGGAAACCATTCTTCCTGGTCCTGTCCCTCCATGCCCATGTCCGAGTCCATTTCCAGCTCTCCTAGAGCCCCTTTAGGCCCTGGAAGGGACTCTCGGGTCTCGCCAGAGCCTTCTCTTCTCCAGGAGAACACCCCCAGCTCTCCCAGCCTGGCTTCAGAGCAGAGGGACTCCAGCCCTTGGGGCACTTATGTGGCCTTTTCTGAACTCATTCCAGCAGCTCCACATCCCTCCTGTGTTGGGAACACCAGAGCAGGAAGCAGCACTGCAGGTGGGTCTCACCAGAGGGACACAGTCCCCTCCTCACCTGCTGCCCATGCTGTGGGGATGAGCATGGGGCACCCTTGACTTTCTGGGCTGCAAGTGCACATTGCCAGGACATGTCAAGCTTCTGCTGGTCACAAAAAGACCAAATAATAAAGTAGTGCCTTGCAAAACTTTCAGCTTATGCCAGGGAAAGCTGTGAAACAACAACTGCTCAGGGTATGGAGCAGATCTTGGTCACCATGTCCTTCACTTGGCAGTGTATCACCTGGGTGTTGCTGCTGCTGTTCTTTCACATTTCCACTGGACTGGCTCACCTACAAAGGGCAGGGAAAGAAAATATAGTGAAGTGTCTCCATAAACAACCTGTCATCTGGAATTTATTTGCCGAGATCTGATAATTGAGTGCTCTTGTAGCCATTTATTGTATTAGCTAAAAAGAAAGGAGGAAGCAAAAATCATGGTGTGTTTTGTTCTCCTGCATATTTGAACAGCTATAAATAGAGTCTTTCAGATTTAATTAAAAAAAAAAAGAGGGGGGAGGAGGGGGGAAGCCTGTCAAGGGTCTCTGTTGCTTAGTTGAGTTAGAAATTTAATTAAATCATCCTGGTGTCACAGAAGTGCAGTCCCAGAGGCCAGTTTTTTCTTCTCTCAGAAACCTTTTCAGAGCCACTGAAGACACCTGACATCACTCATGACAAACCTCTAGGATCAGAGTGACCCTGAAGCATTAAGTGGACTCTCAAGCACATCACTTTCACCGCAGCACCAGGACACCCACCCACCACAGCCCTCCTTTCAGCAGGTGTTTGCAGCTGTCCTGATCACCAAACACTGTCAGGGAGCAGAGAAGGCTTCACTTTTGAGGATCTTCTCTCCCTCCCTTTCTCTTTTTTCCTTTGGATGCTCATTTCCAAAGCAGATTTCCCCCCTCCTCACCCCAGCTCCCCATATTTATTTTATTACAAGCATTTTCGCTAAAATGATTAACTCAATTTAAAATTTCAACTGTTTCCTTGCCAAGGATTTTAGGAATTTTCATTATTTCCTTGGGGAATTCTGAGACTGCGGTTAGCCAGTTTGGAGTTCAAGACACGAGAAATGCCAGCACAACTGAGGACTTGGCTGTAAAAGCCTTTTCAACATGAAAGAATTCCAGCATTTCATAAAAGGAAGTGTAGTACTTGAAGAGATATGTTGATATAAGGAAGGTCTTAACAAAATGAAAGCCAATCTATTATTGCTGAAGTATCAAAGAAATCCCTTTGTAAAGGTGCTAAGCCCTCCTGGAGGAACGCAGAACGTGTCTGTTTATTTGTTGTGTGTTTAAATGGTTTATGTCCGATTAAGGAGCCAAGCCAGTCTTACTGAGCTGGCCAGGGGTTTGGAGCTCTGTGGCTGTAGGCAAACATTAGGAAAAAGGTAATACTTCTCTGCTAGGATGGGTCTGCAGTGTTTAGCAGGGCTGTGAGGGATTTCACCAGCCATGGGAGAACAGGTTTTTTTCAGAAAGGTGGCCTTAAAAGTCCAGTTCCTCTGTCTGGGTTGTGATATCCAGATCTAAGGGACCAATTTTGACCCCCTATCTGGGTAGAGGCTGATCTTGGTCTGCCACTGTAGTTATAATTTGCCTCAGAGTGATTTTTTTGGCTGTATCTTGGGGGTTGAATGTAGTGACACTCTCTGCTCCTCCTTTCTGCCAGGCTTACAGGTGAGAGGGGAGTCCCAGGTCAATAAATCACCCTCGGTGCTGATGCTGGTGGGTCGGAGCCAAAGTGCTTTGCTTTTATGTGCCTGGAGTGGACAAAGCGCCCCTGGTACAGCCCTGGAGAGCTTCTTTTGCATGGCCAGAGGTGGAGATACCATAGCTGTGCATGGCTGTGGAAACCACTCTCCAAGGAGAATGAGTAGAAGGCTGTCCCACAGATCAGGCTGTCCCATGGATCAGCCTGTGCATGCTGGAATGGTCCTGGGAGCTGGCTGCGCCAAGGGCACTCACCTGACCCTGTGTGTGGGGCTACTAAATCCCTCCTCCAGACCTGCAGCAAAGCCCCACCACATGAACCTTTCCTATCCCATGGACTGAGCAGCACAGCTCCCAGAGGGCTTTGCAGGGTTGGGATCCTGCCCTTCTCATCTGTGCAGCAGGGAAACAAACAGTGGTGTTGCCATGGGGTCCGAGTGGTGCTGCTGTAATTACAACAGGCTGGGCCTCCCCTCGTCCTCTTCTCCCTAAAACACACTGGGGAGCAGAAAAGTGCAGGCTGTCCCTTGGCCATGCCAGTGAGGACACGGGAAAGGCATGTGAGCAGGAGGTGTCTCAGGGTGGCTGAAGAGGTGCTGTGCTTAGGGCAACATCTGCTTGCCAGGAGATCAGCTTAGGAACCGGAGATACTTTTGGGAACCTCTGGGCCTGCTGAAACACTGATCATCCCGCTGGAAAGTGGCTTAATTGGTGACACTTCAGTAGAAACTCCAGCTGCACTGTCCTCCCAGCTTCCCTATAAAGAAAAGGGAAGCCAATGTTTTAACATAAACAGGATGCTGAGCGCTGCTCCAGTGCAGTTCCCGATGGAAACAAATGTGCTCCCATGCTGTTCTGACGCACCGCAAGCCGTGGGGCTTGTCAGCAGGATGGGAGTCCTGAGCCACAGCTCATTTCCCTCTGCTCTGGGAATGACATCGCTCTAAAATGAGGCCCCAGTACAGCCCAGCACCTCAGGAGATGTTTAGGTCTTGCTGAAGCAAGAATTTTGTGGAGTGGCAACAAAGGGGGCTCTTCTTTTTCTTCAATGCTTCTCCCCACCTTGTGATCAGCAGGGCAACACCTGCTAGAGGTGGGAAATTAATAAAGAAGCATTTTATCTTCAGGTTTCCAGAGTAAATATGTCAATTTGGACTCTCAGTGCCCAGGCTCCCATCTTGCTGTGCCACCAAAATGCCTGGTTTGGTTTACTGACCCTCCACCCCGACACCCTCTGTTTGCAAATCGGCTCCATCTGCGGTTCCTGTAACTGGCCCCTTAGAAACGATCGTTCAGAGCCATTCCTGGAAATAAAACCCAACACACCAAGCCTGGGCCCCTGCTCAGGAGGAGTTTGGCTGAGCCAGATGCCACCAGCAAGGGACACAAACAATAGGGACTTGGTGGGGGGCAGGACAATGGGGCTGGCAGCTGAGCTGAGCTCAGGAAAGTGCACGCGAGCTCTGGGAGCTGGTGGCCGAGTGCATGTGCCTCTCCAGAGCCTGGGAAACTGCACTTCAACCAACTCAGGCAGATACTGGGGGGATTTTCTCCAAGCAGAAAGCTCTGTCCCTCCAAAGAGCACCAAATTATGTCCCAACCAATGCAACCTCAGCCTCCTGTGCAGAGCTTGGGGTTGCTGGGGATTCTTCTGAAGAGCCCCTGAGCTGGTGGGAGGGAAAACAGAAGCAAAATCCCATGGAGAGCAATCCTGGATGGGCTCCTGGGGCTGAGAGTGTGTAAGGTTTTGCCAAGTTCTCCACATGTGTCTGTGCATGGGAGAAAACCACATGTGGTCTCTCAGAGACAGCTTGAAGAGCCCCCAGTTAACGTGCTTCCATCCAAAAGGTCTTCCTGTTCTCCATTAAAAGGCTCCCCTCACCTTGAGCAGTGTCTCCAAGTGTAAACAAAAATGAAGGGAGGTCAGAATTTATATAAAAAGAAGACCCAAACCCAACAACTGTGCCCCAGAGAAGGCCCCATCCTTTTCTTCCCCCTCTCCCTCCTCTCTCCTGGTGCTAAAAATGCAGGTAATCCTGGTTTTATTTTCCTGCAACTAAATTTGATGATGATGTCATGTGTGTGGCTGAGCAGAGCAGTTTTCTGACTGGGCAAGTGAGGCTCAAAATGTATTTAGCACTAATTTATTCACAGCAAATAAAGTTTGGGGCCAGAATACGGGCAGCCCTGTAGAGCAAGAGCCTACAGGACTCAGGCCTGCTTTGCCCTGTCTGGACCTGAGGCTTTTTACCCAAAACCAAAGCTTTTGGCAGCAAACACTGAAGGACTGTCCATCCTAGAGTTGGAGGTCCTTAGGGATTACCAGCTCCCACTTTGGGGGTTTGGGATACCCCTATTTAAGGTCTCTGAGTAACAGGGATGTCTGGCCACCTTCTGGTGGGTAATAAGCCACTTGACAGGGCCCTGAAAATTGAGTGAGAAGATTTACGTCTCAGATAATGGCCACCAACAGCCAAGTTCAAATATTGTTTTCACATCATAGGAAAAAATACCAAGTGCCAAGCCATGTGGTAAACCAAAATAGCTCATGAAGCATGCAGGTTTTAGAACATGGGTAAGGATGAACCAGGAAGAAAAAAAAAAAAGTAGTTTTATATATAGATACTGAAAACCGAAATAAATCACATGACCCAGCCCAAAAAAAGCTTCAGTGAAACATTTGTGTCTGGGATTAAGAGCACTAGTCATTACTTTAACTATGTATGGTATGTTCTCGTCTTGAAAAATGTGCACACCAAATATTTCAGCCTTTTCTCATGGAAGGATCCGAATGGCAAAAAGCTTTTCAGTATTATGCAAATATTAGCCTTTCCAGGACAGTCTTGGCTGGCTGGCTGTTTCCTGTGGGCCTATATTTTGATATCTGTGCTTGCATCATGACCACTCTGGCTCGGTGTGTGGGGTTTCTGTGGGTTTTTTAGAAGAGGGACTTTCCTGCTCCTATTAAAGGTGGTGAAATATAGGGCAGACCTGAGCTGCCTTTGGTTTCTCCCCTGACCTCCACCAGTCCTGGTTGATAAACACTGAAAACTTTGATGGGCTTTAGTGTGTTTTGGGGCTACTGGACTTTATGTGCTAGAATTTAATAGTCCACAGTTGGCTTTGGGAAGGCCTTGGTGTGATGCAACTCCTTCCCAATTGCCCCATGGTGAGGACAAGGATTGTTCATGTTCAGGGTACCCACTTGAAATCACCATCCTAATTAGAAGCCTGAGGGTTTGTAGGAAAGGGCTGGAGTCTCATGGCAGCTTCCCTAACCCAGTGCAGGGTGCAGGACACAGGAGCCTGGAACCTGAATTATTCCTGCCTTTCTTAGCACTTTGCTCCACAGCCCCACTTGTGGGGATTGAGAGACTTCCAGTCTCACTTGCTGTCGGGAAACTCTGTCAGAGTCATGCAAAGGATGTTGAGAGGAGGATTTGACCCCTGGTTTGCCAAGTTTATGAATAAACCAGGGTCTTTCCATATCCTGGATAATTTTTATATGTATGGGGTAGGATTTAGGGCTTTCCAGGATTTGCCAGTGTTCCCAATTGTCCCATCACAGCCACTGAAGGGAACATCACTCTGGAGATACCTGAACGCAGCTTTTCTCCGTTTCTGCAGAAAATGGACTGTTAAATTAACCCATCCAGGTTTAACCTCTCCCAGGTGAGCAAATCATGGAATCTTAGAATCATCAAGTTTGGAAAAGCCCCCTGAGACCATGGAGTCCAACCATTAACCCAGCACTGCCAAGCCCACCACTGCCCCTTGCCCCGAAGTGCAGGAGGCACTGCCGAAGGGACTGGATGTGGAAAGCATTCCAAGAGATGTGCTGGCTCTCACTGATGCTGTCCTGAGTTGTCAGCAGGCCTTTGGGAAATCACACAGTGTCCCTGCCAATAAAATGGGGATAATGACACAGAGTGGCTTGTCACGTGCTTTGAGTTGTGTTGACAAACAGGGCAGTGTAAAACCAAGATATCCCTCTATTATTGTGCATCTCAGTTAGAAAACTTTTCAATGAATGTTTTGTTCCTCTGTTGTTCATAGAACCCCAGAATGGTTTGGGTTGGAAAGGACATTAAAGGCCACCTGATTCCAAACCCCTGCCATAAGCAGAGACACCTTCCACTAAACCAGGTTGTTCCAAGCCCTGTCCAACCTGACCTTGGACACTTCCAGGGGTGGGGCAGCCACACCTTCTCTGGACAACCTGTGCCAGTGTCCCACCACCCTCACAGGGAACAATTTCTTCCTTGTATCTAATCTAAGCCTACTGTCTGTCGGTTTAAAGCCATGGGATGTTTTCCATTGACATAAACCTCCTTTAAAACATGGACTTCTTGACTGGGCTCAGCAATCCTTCACGTTTCTTCATTTACAACCCCATCCCTCCAGAAGAAGCAAGTTATTAAAACACTTCAGTTGATCAGCAGCTCTGCTGTGCAGGTAATGCTGCTTTGGGGCACTTTGATAAATTGTAAACCCCACCAATTTATCAGACTTAGTCTGGCTGTGCCCTGTCCAAACGAGCTGCATGGCTGTCCTTGTCTGAGCTGGGACGTGGAGCTCCTCGAGCTCCCTCCCTGTGTGTGGTGGCTGCGCATCCCTGTGGCCTCTTTTGCTGCTCCGAGCAGAGTCTGGGACTTGCACAGACTTTACTACACCACAGGAGATACACCAGAGCCAGAGTCCTCTGTCTAGACAAGCCCTTAAACCTGATTGCTTCATTCCATTACTGATAAAAAGCACTAGACATGGGAATGAGTTTTCCTCTCCATCCTTTCTTTTTTTTTTCCCCTTATATCCCCGAGGAAGGAAGACTTGATTTTTTTTCTGATCCACCCAAAAGAAACCACAGTAACCACAACTGCAATTATATATATATATATCTTTAAAAAAACGCCAAAAACCTTTCTGGCAATTCTTTCACATTCTTTTTTAAGCTTCTTTGCTACATGTAGAACAATAAATGATTTAAAAATGAAACATAAAGGCATCTGTTTGCACTATATTTGAAATTAAATTGGATAAAGCTGAGAGGGAGCAGCTAGTGACTAATACCAAACAGTGCCCAAGTAATAGTATGACGAAGTTAACAGGACCCAAGTTAAGCTAAGCTTCTTCCTAAGGCAGGAAAGACTCCTTTTCTTAGCTCCCTCTAAATGTCACACTGACTTTTTGCAAGATGGGGCCAAAATATTTATTTTCTAAAGTTATTTTTGGTAGAGAACAGTTTTAGGTCTTTTTTTCCTTTGTCCTAAGAAGATGACAAAGCCAGTGAACATCGACACCAAGGGATTACTGTCTGGTGACTTGGCTGATACAGAGCCATCACCAATATAAAATTCTCACATCAAAGTGTTTTAGTGGCTTACTGGAGAAAACAGAGCACAAACCAAAAGCGACGGAAAAGAAACATCTGGATGTTTTCCTTGGTTTTATCCCATCTGCCCCTTCCTTCAAGTTGCTCGTGCTGTATTACAGTTTCCAATGAGGCCAGGCTCTGACTGGTTGGTGCTTTGGGGATGTAAGACTGGGGGAAAAAGGGGTTTGTGTTGAGACACTGCTGTGCCATAGGAGATGCTCTGTGGCCATGGACATGGGATGCAGTAGGATGGTAGTGGATGGACTTGGTGGTACTCAGAGGGGCCATGGCATTGAAGCCTCACTTCCCACAGAATTAATAATCTTGCACAGTGGTTCCTGCAATGTTCTTGATGCAGGAAGGATTTTTGATTTTTGATTTTCACATTTTATAGATTTTAGGATCACAGTAGCTGTAGCAAAGTAGATCTAGTGTGTTAATAGTTCTAGCAGCTTGAGTTTAATGTCTTTCTATCGCTACCGCTGTCCCAGAACAGTGAGCTCAAATTCCTTGGCTGTTTAGTCTGTTTTTCAAGGTGGAAGGTTGAAGAATATCAAAAGGAGACATAAACATGGGGCAGAGTGATCCAGAAGTCAGAACATTGGAAGAACTCCAGGAGCCCGAGGGAGAGGAGGACTGATGAAGAGGAGGTCTCACCGACCCCAGACTCAAATCCTGAGGGGGTGGAACTGGGGCGGGAAAAAGTTGAACTGGAGATGTGTAAAGTGATGATTGGATGGATCATATTATAAAAGCCATGGAAATCAGAGCTTGCCCACACATGTCGATATGCATTCCTGGGTGAGCCTGGGTGCTCATTAAAGCCACTACCCTCTTATCTCCTACCCAAATTTGGCTTGGAGTCTTTTTTACAGACTTTTCAGGCATCATTCTTGATACTGAGAGACACATCCCAGAAGTGTCTGCACTCCCAAAAATCTGCCCTGGCAGGTGGGCTTTGAGCCACCAGCCCTCATTTCTGCAGACATCCCTTTATCCACAGGCTCCTGGAGGGAGAGCAGATGACCAGGACAGCAGCTGGAAGCTAATGTTACAGCCACAAACCTTCCACTGAGATACATGGTGTTGGGTTTGATCTTATCATCTCCACAACTCAAAAGAAGTATCAGTTCCACGAGGCCCATAACCACAGCTCTGGTGTAATTACAGCAGTCTCACAGGGCATTCACACTGTAGGATTATCCCTGTCCTGCCAGCTATAAATTATGCACTAAGTACATCTCATAATGAAAAAAATGGCATTCTCAGTGCAGCTACCAAGAACATTTTAAGTGCTTGGTTATTGCAAAATGATGGAGCTTTTGTAATGAGCCCATTGTTATGGTTTGGTTCTCTTTTGCACTTGGAGTGGTGGTGGTGGCAGGGAATTTATCCTCTTATTTTCATATGTTCCCATCGTTTTTAAGGCTTTTAGCACTCAATAAACCTTAGGTTTTCATGACAATCTTCAGACAAGCTAGTTAATGAATCTGAGTCTTTAGCAATCTCAAACTGGCTTTAAATGAAATTTATATTCTGAATCCGAGAATATTTAGCCCTTTCTAACTTTAAATTCATTGTCTATCTGCCACACAAATCAGGATTATGTGCAGAGTAAATGCCCAAAGGTGGGGCCATTATTTTGTTATGCCAAGGAGAAAAACACGATGACTATTCCTCAGAACTGAAGGCCTTTGCTTCCACATGGTGAGCAGAGATGTGGGCTCACAGGTTTCTGTTCTCTCTGAGAGACTCTTTGAATCAGTCCCATCTGTACTATTTCCTGACCTGTTGATGTGGGAAGACTTTTCCAAAAATGGGGTTAAGGACAGGTTGTCCTGGACTGGGCACTGATAGACACAGTTGTGCTCAGTGGGGTATCCACAGTTTCCACACTCCTAGTTTTGGTGTCACATTGAAAAGAAAAGGAAACTCAATCTGCATGGGCACTTTTGGGTATTTTGCCTCTGACTGTTGGCACTTTTCAAGGCTTCACTGCTATTAAGCAAAAAGATTTCTGTGGCACATGGGCTTGTGACTCAGAGATGGGACAGGAGCTGGACTGTGAAAAGTTGGATTAATGAGCTGAAAATGCCCTTTGCAGCTGACAGATGATTTTGGCCCTTTCTCTCCACTTTAAATTCAGTGCTAAGGACCAGCTTTTGACAGGGAAAGTAGCAGGAGCTCCATCAGCCCTGTAATTTCTCTCAGACTAATAATTCTTGAAAGTTCCTATGGGTGGTGTGCTCTGCTCTTGATTGCCCCAAGTTGTGGTGCTGTGAAGTCTGAGCACACAAAAATGAAGCTGAGAAAACACTCAGGGAGAATGGGGTGAAGAACAGAAAAAGCCCAGTCATATTTTTTGTTATTGTGCCAAGTAAGGGCAGGCAGAAGATTGTCCTCTGGTGTCTTCTTTGTCCAAGGGACAGGTATTTTATAACCTGAAAAGGTCAGTCACAGAATAAGAGCATTTTCAGGGAGGATGGGGTTTTACTGAGACAATCCAGCCAAGGCAAAGTGTGATAAAAAGCAAAACCAAACCAAACCAAACCAACCAAACAACCACCACAAACAACAAGAAGAAAAAAGAAAGGGAAGAAATTAAGAGTGTTTCCAGATTCACAGAAATGTTGGTGGGTGGGAAGGGTTCTCTGCAGGTCTGTACGTTCTCCTTGAAATGGAATCTGATCAGAGATGACTTCAGCTGAGCCTTGAAAGCCTCCAAGGATGGAGATTGTCACCACCTCCTGAGTGACCTGTCCCGGTGCTGAGCCACCTTCCAGTGAAGGCTTTTCTCTTGATGTTGGATTTGAACACCTTAAGCTTCAAGGCCTGAGGGGATGCCCAAAACTGGACTTGATACGCCAGGTATGGATTCGTCTGTGCTGTACTATCAGATCCATGGGATCTGCCAGAAAACCAGGATCAGGGCATAGCCAGGTTCCCTGCAGAGGAATGACACCCAAGGACAGAGCAGACTCAGACAAGTTTTTCCTTGCCCATGTTACTCCTCCTGGGTCTCACCTGGGATGGTTTGAATGTGGGTCTGAATGGAAGTATCCCAAATTCCTGAGTGTTTGTAGCCAGAACTTGTGTTTCAGTTGGATCTGTGAGGTTTGTAGTGCTCCACAAGAGTGAGTTATTTGTTCTAGCAAATGGACAAACAAGCAGACAAACAAAAACAGAAACAAAGAAAATCTGAGCTGTTCCATCAGCAATGGGATTAATAAGTCTCGGTTTCCTATGGCTTTGTGATTTGAATGTGAGTCCCCATGTGGATTTGATGATGTTTCATAAGAGTTGATCTCCTGCTTTAACTTTTCTCTCTGGCCACCCTTTTATTTTTTCACTGACCTTGTAGGAACTTAACATCTTGAAGATCTCATCAAACCCAACCAGAAATGGGCAGGGAATTCCACAGTAATTGGTGAGGAGTGATGGGCAGATGGACACATAATCTGATCAAACAGGGCCTTGTTCCTGCAAGAATCTGGGCTACAAGCATGTAGAGGGAGGTCATAAGACATCTGTGTGAAGCCTGTGTTTATTAAGATCTAGATGGGTCCCTGTCTGCCTCTCAGCAGAAGAATTTCTTGTTCACTTTATCAGAGATACCGTATTTTTTAAGAAAAGGAGCAACTGAGAATGAAGAAGAATATGTTAGGAAAGAGTTTGTAGATTTGGGACTGTGGTTGTTCCTGCTCTGAAATCACTGGCCTCAAAGCTGGGGAAAAAAAAAAAGCTTCTTAAAATAAAAGTAGTGGTTGGGGATTGGGGGGTGGAGGGGAAACTGCAGACCCTCAGCAAGGAAGAAAAATGGTTAATTCTGCCTGCACCGAACAGCCATTTCCCTGCTTCCAACTGAAACCATGGGGCAAAAATTGCAGGAAAAAGACTCAAAATGAAAAGTATTTTTGCATTTATAAGGGGCTTTCTGACACAAGGAGGGAGAGAGGAGGTGGTGGGAAGAGTAAGATGGCAACCAACCAACCAACCAACCAACCCACCAACCAGACAGAAGGGCTTTGAAGGTGGGTGGCTCCCATGGCTGAGTGTTTGCCATTGAGTGGAACAAAGCCGCTCTGTGGTTTGTAGCTGAGCGGATGCAACGGGAGCGGACGGGCCTTTGATGCTGGGTGTGGTTACACGGAATTCAGCAATTCTGGCGTGTCCCACTAAGTATGGAGTGGTCTGTGTTGTAGCACTTCAGCCTGGCCTGTGAGATGTCCAGAGTGTGGGTCTTGCTGTCAGCTCAGGGAAAGCAAATCCCTTCTAGGGAACTTCAAGAGGAGCTGCTGGAAAGAAGAGAAAAAGCAGAGAAATCCCCACTCTTCTGAGCCCACGGAGGTAAAGCCGGGGGTTAAAGGCTCTGCCTGGCAACCCTTGCTCTCTTCTCCTCAGGAGCTTCCCAAAGAAGTCATCGCAAGGCGGTGCTTCCCAGCGTGGGGTGGCAGAGGAAACAATGAGTCAGGTGAAGAGTCCCAGAAGAGCGTTTCATAAGCCCTTGGAAGGGAAACTGTGCAGTGCTGCCTGAAATAACTCTGGGTTGAGAACCAGAGAGCTCAGAGAGAGGCAGCCAAAGCACACTGGCCTTGAGGAGCACGGCCAGGCAAGGCGAGGGAAGCACGGGCCCAGGTGGTGAGCTTAGCCATGAGGAGGACAGGAGATGCCAGGTCTGTTACAGAGCCAGACTTGGCTGGGGTCAACCCAAATCTTCCATTCCCTGAGACCTTGGCCATGGTGGTGGGCCTGGGAGCAAGGACAGAGGGCTTGAGCTGCTTTAAGCATGCCCTAGTCTTGCAGACAGCCTGAAAAGAGGAAGACCAAAGTGACCACTGGTGTTGTCTGCAGAGGACACCCCGCTTTTACTTGCCAAGCACCTTCTATCCCTGCATGAGAGCAGAGGGTGGAGAGAGAGGGGTGAGAGGGAAGGGGAGAGATGGAGAGGAAGGAAGGTTTGCAGCAGCATTCGTCTCGTTGGAGTCAATTATTTATTGAGGTGCTGGAGCAGGTCCAGAGAAGAGCAACGAGGCTGGAGAAGGGACTGGAGCACAAGTGCTGTGGGGAGAGGCTGAGGG
>JAOXXN010000065.1:62059921-62076245 GCA_026770055.1 Myrmophylax atrothorax
GCTCAGAATCATTCCCAATATTTTCTTCTCCGAAAGGATGAACACAAGAGTTAAATTAGTTTTACTTTTTCCGTAAAAAGCCTTTTTAAATCTTGCATATTTTTTTTAACCAATACCACAGGCCCCTAGGGGATAATTTTTTTTCTCCCAGAAACAAAAGAAAAGAATTGTCTTCAAATTTTAGCTATGGAAGACAATGTCAAAGACATGTTCATTAGCTAACTGGGTCCTCAGTGCAAAGATCCCAAATGTCCCTCTAGATTTCCTTGGTTTTCTGAAATCCACAGTCCCATTATAGGCATTCAGGCAGCTGTGAAGTCTTTGCATGTTTAAAGTGTGAACAGACTCCCCCTGCTTTAAAAATGTGTATTTAAGAATACAGGAAGATTAAATATAAGGAAGAAATTATTTACAATGGCGTGGTAAGACAGTGACACCCAGAAATGTGGTGGATGCCCCTTCCCTGGAAGTGTCCAAGGTCAGGTTGGCTGAGACTCTGAGCAAACTGACCCAGTTGAAAATGTCCCAGCTTATTGCAGAGGGATGGACTAGATGGTCTTTAAAGGTCTTTTCCAACCCAAACTATTCTATGATTCCATGAATATAACTTTTCCAGCAGGGCTTGCTCCTGGTCTTATTCCCTGCCCATCATAGGGAGCCAAGTCTGAAGCTTGGCCATGGGTTGGACTTGTCAAATCATACAAAAAACCCATTCTAAGCCCACCATCAGCACAGTCCACACATCCTCCTCTTGCAGCTTTGGCCATGGTGGTGTTGTGCCCCTGTCCTCTCCCAGCCCTGTGTCCCCCCCTTCCCTTGGAGCTTGGTGCTTCTCACCTCATCTCTCCATGTCACACAGGGCTTTCTCCTCTCCTTGTAGCTCTGGAGCAGCTGTCTCTGCAAGGCCTTCTAACACCTCCAGCTAACACCTACTGGTGATTTCTGCAGCACTCCCTGAAGATGTGGTTTCTTCTGTCCACCAGTGGAGCTACAACTTTGTCCAAGCTCTTCCTGTCTCTGTAACATCATCTCTGGCTACCAGAATTCCCACCCAGAAAGCTCTTGGAAAGGTGTCTGTGCCAGCATGTGGATTTCACCATGTCACACCACAAGTGCACTTCTAGGTGGTTCCCAAACTCATTCATACCAGCTCTTTTAGTCCTTTCTCCTGTTCTCATGCCACTTGCCACTTCCCACTCAGTGTCAAGGAGCTTTGCACAGATTGCCAGTATTCTTCACTGCACATGGTGCTGGATTTTGTACTGTCTCCTATGCTTGGAGCAAGCAATCAAAACAGACAGGTACCTCCTAGACCTCCTGGCAAACCTTTAAAGTCTCTTTTGGGACAGCACAAGGAGAAAATGCACAGAATTGGGGTGCTGGCTTGTGACATTGAATGTTCCTATGCCCTATGACAGTGGAGCTAAGAATGGAAGAAGTGACGACAATAATAATTAGGATGGGCTAATTTTCATTGCTTTTCCATGGAAATGGGAGTGTTTCCATCAGTGTGATGGCCTGTGCTGAGGCAGCCAGAGGAGAGGGAAAGGCACAGTCCCTGTGACTCAGACCCTCTTCTGGATGAAGCTGAGGGGTCTGGACTACACAGCTGAGCTCAGGTGAGACTGATCCCTTGGGAGAGCTGGGGGGTGAAATTTGCAGCTGGCTACACCCCAGTGCTTTTATCTGAATGGAAAACATTTCAAGCTTTTGGAGGAGGCAACCCTCAAATTCTTCATGAGAGTTTTGGTTTTCCTTTTGTAAATGAAATTAGTGATCCCAGTTGCTGACCAGTCTTTGTTTGCTGACAATGTAAACTCCTGGGGCAAGGATGGGGTACTTTTTCCCTCTGATGGCAGCAAAGAGCTTGGCTCCTTGCTCATCCTCTCCTGCTCAGGCCTCTGGCTGCTGCGAGGGCACGAAGGGATCATCACTGTCAGTTTACAAACACAGGCATCTCCTCATTTTTTTGTGGTTTCCTGCTGAATCTCCAGACTAGGACACTGAAAAACATTCAATTAGTAAATCTTCAAATCCCCAGCTGAAACAATTACAGCTCCATGCCTGCGTAGCAATGCCATTGGATAACGTAATCACAGCTTTACATGGGTGCTGCTGATCTCTTGGTTTATAATGATTTCATTTCCCCTCTCCCACCTCCTTTATATTTTCTATTATGTAAAACCCTAAGAACTAATTACAAGTGGGTGGATCAAAGATCATCCATTTCAGTTTTCCTTCCAGCCTCACCCAGTGACGGTGAGGAATCCAGCAGAACCCATTAAACTGTAGGTACTTGCTGACAGAAAGGGAACCATCTGCTGAACAACTTCTGTTAATTATTTTGGAACACGCCAACGAGAAGGAAGTACAGGCCTGTAATGACCTTTCCCTTGGTGGCAGAATCCACTGCAAAGTAGACAGTTGTGGCTCGAAGCCAGAAGTTAATGGTTAGTATTGGCACAAAAGACTCAAACTTACTAGTATTTATTAATTTCCCTGTAGTGGAGAAAATATTCCAGGCATTCTGAGTATAAAACTTCCTAGCACCTGCGCAAAACCAAGCTCCAAAATATTCATTTGGAGCATTTTTCAAGAGTCCCTCAGAAAATGTGGACTTCACATGTTTACTTCCTTGTGGTGTTCTTTTTGTTTTGTCACATCTGATTTGGTCAAACAACCTTTTGTTTTGTTTAGCAATGAGCAATATTTACACAGGGCTTTTTTGGCACATAAAAATCACAATTATTTCATGTCCCTGAGGCAAAGAGGTCGATGGAAACTTATGCCCCTTGTAGACACGTGGACTGGTAAGTCATACGTTTTATTTTTATCTATTTTGTCTGTTTTAGTGGAACTGAAGAAACTGGCTTTTTCTTTGCCCTTTCCAGTAGATGGGCTTAATCCAGAGCTCCTTTCTGTGGAGCTGAGAAGACTTTGGATCACCCCTGAGAGTATCTGGATATCTTGAGGATGAATTACCCATCTGCCTTAATACTTAAATGGTGTGAAACTTCACTGTGCCTCTTAATAGGTTTTGCAAGAGGGCTGTGCCACTGTTTTGGAGGACTAGAACAGAAGCAGGATATCCCAAAGAATCCTGCAGGGCATTTCAGCTACAGCTCTGTCTCTAGATGTTAAAATATTGAACCTTTGAACCGTGTTTTAAATTAAAGGAGGAATTGCCCATTGCACAGGGGACCTGGTCTGCTCTGATTTCTGTGGATTTCTTTTAACTGTGGAGGCTGTGGCGTTTCAGTGCAGAAGGACCATTTCAGGAACAGTTTCCTCACATGTCTAACCAGGAGCTCTAACCAGGATTGCTCTTTCTAGGTCTGTGTTTGCAGCCTTACTGCTCTAATAGCAGCAGGTAAAGTAAAGACGCAACATAAGTGGTAAATTAAAAGCTGTTTGTGTCTAAGTCATCCCATCTGTGTCTTTTGGATCGAAGTCAACCATCTTTGAAACCACATGCATCAAGCAATTGGCTAAACGTCCTCGCAGACAGGATGTCTCCTATTTGCATTTGAAGTGCTGCGCTTTCTGTTTAAAATACGAATGCAACCCACTTATACCGTTCTCTTAACCTGTTTACAAATAGTGGCTGTTGCGTAATCGAAAATAGGTGTTAAAACGCTGGGGCTGTCAAAGGGCTTTAAAGCATCCTTGTGTGAAGTACATGAGATTTATTGAAAACACCTGAGGTAGGGAGAGCCCCGGGCTCTGCTCTGCCTCCAGCCCAGCCCACCACCACCACAGCCACCCACCACCACCTTTGAAGTCCCTCCACTGGCCAGAGATGCTCTGCAAGTTCGTGTACACACCTATCATTCAAAGGGCAATACATTATCCGCATGACAGATGTAATCAGTCCCTTGGTCTCTTAGAAGTGCAGCTGTTGGTGAATTCTTTTTTGTGAATGTAATATTTGAGAAGACTTGAGTTAAAAACCGACACTTCCATTGAAATCTCATCTCCTTTGGAAAGAAGGTTCCCGTTTTCTGGCTCTCCTCGGTGTGTGACAGCCAGGGATGTGTCAAACAGCATTCAACTGGCAGTTTCCAACAGAGATGCCATTAGCAAAGATGGCATGAAAATAACACTCCCTTAGAAACGTTTTTAATGTGAGCTGTTTGTTTTCAGAGCTGTGACAAGGCCAAATGAGGAGGAAAAACCTAATTTAGGAGGAAGGGATATATTTCAAGGGAAAAAAAAGGAAAAAGATGCTGCACCTCGGGAACAGGTAGATGCAGAGGAAGCAGGAAAAAACGAGGGGTGGGAGAGATACAGTGGCCAGTGGTGGTGTCTGTGATGCTGAACCATTTTCACCCTCTTTGTCCACACATACATCAAGTAAGGCTACTCCTGCCCAGAAGACACCCTAGGAAAGGACATTAAGGCCATGGAGAGGTGTGGGGGAACCATGTTGACAAAATGGTTAGCAGCAATTGCCCAGAGAAGCTGTGACTGCCCCATCCCTGGAAGTGTCTTAGGCCAGGTTGGACAGAGCTTGGAGCAACCTGGGATAGTGGAAGGTGTCCCTGCCCATGGCACGGGGTGGCACTGGATGACCTTTAAGGTTACTTTTGACCCTTACAATTCTGTGATGCTCTGAAGGGTGGAAGGAAAGCAATTCCTTGCTTTCCAAATGAGGAAAGGTACCCATCCCCAGCTGGGCCCACTGCCCAAAGTCATGGCTGGATTGGGAAGCAAACCCTGAGCTGCCCAAAAGGCTCATCCAGTGCCTGAACCACAGCCTTGTCCTTTCTTTTTATTGGTAAAAATAAAAATATGACCTTCTTTTGGCAGCCTTACAGAGCAGATGCTGCTTTTTAGATGACAGCATAGAAATGCAGAAAAACTTTGGGGATTTGCAGAAATTCTTTCCAACGACAGATTGTCTGGCCTACTAGTGTCATAATGTCAGCCCTGAAACATGCCATAAAGCTTTCTCTCAGCAGAACAAACATAACCCCCTAGACCAGCCCTGTGACAAGTAAGTAAAACAAAGCAGGGTAATTGCGGCTGGAAACCCACCAGGCTCTTAATGTGACCTCTTGAATACTAATAGTTATTAGAGATGCAATGAATAAATGTCAAGGATATTACAGGCAATCTGGATTTAAGAAAAGCACTCCAGAGGAAAGTTTGTGAACCAAAAAAGCTTCTGGATGTGAGTTACAGTGAGGAGGAAGCGCTCACGTGGCTCCTGGAGAGCCTGGATGTATTTTTCATGCACTGGTGGACTCAAGGAGGGAGACAGAGGACTCCAGGCTGCTACAAGCCACCAGATTGCTGGATCCCCTGACACAGGAGATAAAAGTCCGAGCTCTTTATGGAGCTTCTTTGCTCCATAAACACACAGGTGGGAAATGAGTAAAGAGGGAATAAAGAGGGTAAGGCAACTGCATGTTGATCTACTTCAGCATCTTTGGAAGACCACAGGTTGCCTATAAACAATCTTTTGTGTGTATGTGAATGTGTCAATCACACAGACCAGGCAGCCCCAGGTGTCCAAGGCTCTTGGGAGATCCCATTCCATTCTCCCTCCCACGCAATTACCCGATAAGTGGAGGAGGTGAACCAGTGGTGTGTAACTTGTGGAGTTGGGTCATAGTGCCTCTGGGGCAGGAAAACTATCTTTTCTGGCAGGGTTTACCTCTGCCTTTAGCTTTGGGCATTCTAATTATGGTCTCAATAACTTTTCCGCTTCCAACTATTTCCTTTGTGCTCTGGCACAAAGTGTGACATGTCAGTGCACAGGTTCTGCTCAGAGCTAATTTTGCGTAAAAAACGATCTCAGAACTATATTATATGCAGCCAGAGACGTGATTTTGGTAAGCCCAGACTGCAAAATGCAGAATTCATGCTTTGTGATGCCATTCTTGTTCATAGAAATTCTGGTTTTGCCGAGAAGTTTCTGCTCCTCTTTGCACAACAATGTGAACAGAATTGAGTAAAAGAGTACAAAAAATCCCTCCAAATATTTTTTTTTTGTGTAGGACTGGAAGAGAACTGGGACAGTTTTTTTCCATATGTGGGCCTCAGTGCTACAAAGAAGCCAAGGGACTTGATCCCAAATAGCCACAAGTGTGTGACCATCATTGCATCCCACTGAACAGCAGGTTTTTCATTAGACTCCTTGGGTTCGTTGCACTGATTTTTTAATTGAAGTGACTCAGATGGCACAGATGCTCCCTTGGTTGGTTCCTGGCCTCATACCCATTGCAAGGAATAGGCTGACCCCTTTAATCCACATTTAATGAAGGTGCAGAGGTCTTGTGGCAGCACAGCCTAAAGGATGTGCAGCTCACGCAGAGCTGTTCCCCTTTAAATGGGAGCCATTTTTGACTGTGATTTCAGTGGATCACAGAGGTCAGCCTGTTTCCTTTTTCTCATTCCCTTCTCCAGCGTCACCAGTAATATGACTTAAGACTTGGGAGGTAGCACTGAGGCTTGTTGGGTGGTGTATGTGAAATGAGACACTATTTAGTTTCAAGGCTGGGAATTCGACAGCTTGGTTGCACAGACTGAGTAGAAAAAGTGTTTCTTTTTATTGGTTTTGAGAACCAACTGTCATGGAGAAACCCCTTGTCCTGGCCACAGACCTCTGCATCTGCCTGGCTGCTTCCTACTCTGCCATGTCCTCACATCTTTCTCTTCTTTCTAAGACAAGCAATCCCTTGGAGGGTTTTTTTACGGATTTGCTTGGGGGTTTTTTCATGGGAATACAAGGTTTCAGGACTAAAGCACAGGTTAAACTTCAGTGACTGAGTTTGACAGGAATATTACGATGCCCCAAAGGTACAAAAACACCCTGGTTGCAAGAGAGGATGAGCCAACCCAGGCCAGTCTTATTGTGAGCCTGAGTTTCAAACCCACATCTCACCCAAGAGCAAAGATATCCTGCAGGGGAAGCTGTGATCAAACTAGACCTAAAATGGCATGAGGTTGAGGTCCTAATTGCTTTCATGGGTATTTGCATCCAACTGGAGCAAACTTGTGTGCTGCAGGATGGGAGGCATGGCTGGAGGCAGCTTTGGTGGAGAATTTCTTGTGTGAGGAGACGGATGACATGGGCCAGTGACACAAGCTGAGTGTTGGTGGATTCCTGAAGGGTGTTTCATCCTGGTTTTCACTTGCTGCAGTAAAATTTCACCTCTATTACCCCCACTACACTTCCCAAAACCTTTTCACCTTACTTTTGCTGCTGTGATCCTCCTGCTCAGCCAGTCCAGGGCTGTGTGGTGCAAACATCAGCCACGCAAGGTTAGACCAGAGCCTTCTTAGTAATGAAGTTCAGAAAGACAGGGTTAGACCAGAGCTTTCTTAGCAATGAAGTTCAGAAAGACAGGGTTAGACCAGAGCCTTCTAAATAATGAAGTTCAGAAAGACAGGGTTAGACCAGAGCTTTTTTAGTAATCAAGTTCAGAAAGACAGGGTTAGACCAGAGCTTTCTTAGCAATGAAGCTCAGAAAGACGTGTCTGCCTTATCTGACGGGCCTGGGGAGCTTTGCCGGTTGCTTTGTTCCCAGCTGTCCATGTGGGGACTGAGCAAATGCTCCTGGTTTCAGGATGGGATCTAAGTGGACCAGCATCCAGAGAGACTATCAGATCTGTCTGTCTGCCTCTGAGTCCTAAAAAACACACTGGCTGCTGCTTGCATACCCCAGTGTGAAGTCAGCCAGGAACAAGCCAGAGAACCTGCCTCTGACCCTGAGGACACTGCTTGAAAAATATTTTCCAGAACTCAGTGCCTGGGGACCTGCAGCTAACAAACATTCTGGAAGTGTAATCACAGCCTTTGGCTCTGCTGCCGAACCACCTACGGGAGGTGAGTTTAAAGAGAGCGGCTTTAAAGCTGTCAACAAAAGAAGGAGGGAAGCCAAATTGCTTTCGTGCTTGCGTTCCTGTGCCAACTGGTTTGTCATGGGATTGGTATGTAGCAAAGATAGAGTTGTCTGCAGAAAAGCTGTATTATTCTTTTTTTGGATGGGTCCGCTGGAGATCAGTCAGGACCCACAGTAATTTCCTGAGGGGACAAATCCAGCCCTGAGATAGGCCACTGGCTCCTCAGAGGTTGTGTGGAGCTCTGAGTTGGGTCAGAAAGTCAGCCTTTGAGGAGAAGAGCTGGAGGAGCCTTCCAGGAGTGAGAGCTGATAAGACAGCAGCTCCCCAGCTGTGCTGTGGCCACACAGTGCCGTGTATGTCATCAGAGGAATGAGAATTAATAACCCTGGGCCAGCCTCTGACCTCTGCTATGCAGGCATATATCCCTGGCAGCTCCACCAGGCTGCATGTTGGCTTGTGTGACTTGTCTCAGCCCTCCCACAGCCCAGGTCTCCTTGTCTCCCACGAACTCTAAATAGAGTTGGGGACATCTGGTCCCTCTCCAAGGGAGATCCATGCGAAGAAGGACACAGCATTGTGGAGCAGGATGACTGCCAAGGGCTGTGCTCCTCTGCAGAGCATGGACCACTCTTCCTTCTGGCACCTGAAAAAAAGAGATGTCATAAGGACCACCCAGCCGTGGATGCAAAGTTATGTGCCAATCAAAGGGAGACCACTTGGATTTGGTGAGAATGTGGCACAATGGGTCAGAATTCAGGAGCAGGGATATATTTGCTTGGTAGAAGGGAAATCCCTGGCCCCAGGCAAAGCATGCAATGTGTTCCCACAAGGATCCAGGTGAAACTAAGGTCAATCACATTAACAGGAGCTTTTCCAGATAAAGATTTTCCCAGGTGTCCTGGCTGCAGGGTGAAAGGTGTTGGTCAGCATGGAGCATCCTGAAAACATTCCACTGGTGTCTGTGGGCTGTTGAGACAAGCATACCCCAAGTGACAATGATGGGGTCAAGGTGGCCCTGTGCAATGGTGCAGGGGCAGGAACACCTCCTCTTTCCATTGCCAAACCATCCTGGGAGGATGGGCACACAAAGTCTTCTCCCTGCAAACTACTCCCCAGTGTTTTCTCAGTTTTCTTCTCCAAGATGTAGACACAGATGCCCAGGGTGGCACACTCAGTATTTCAACAAGTCATTAAGTTCATTTTCTCAGTAACACTCACTAATCTAAGAGTAGGAAGGGCTGAATGGCTGTAGAAAAGCAAAAGCCTAAACTTACGCAGCATAAATCAGGGCTAAAGTGTACCCAGCCTGAGCTTAAAGTGCTGTGTTTGTGGTCTGTGCAAGGCTGGGGGCTTTCCTTGGCTCATCCACTACCTCAGGCACCTTGAGGTGAAAGATCTCATGACTGGCCAAGCTGGGCTGGGGGGTCCTAGCAAATTGTTCTCCTCTAAAGCCCCAGCTGGGCTGCAACCCTGCAGGCCCCACAGCCTCCTCCCCAGATGTGGCTGATCCTTGGGTGATGCTCAGCCCACACCCTGCATCCCCATCCTTCGAGGAGTTGTTCCCACCCTCCAGCTGGCTGGGGAGAGCGTCCAGCTGCCTCCATGAGTCAGGAGTGCCGGCTCAGCCCATCCTCACCTTTCCAAAAACATTGGCAGCCACTCATCGAACCCCCCAGGACGTGCCTGCAGGAACATTTTCTCAAATAAGGCCCAAAATGTGTAAAAGGTGTGGTGAAGAAGGGCAGGTGGAAAGCTCAGTCCTGGCTGCCACAGGGCATCGTGCTCAGGGGAGAGAGGTCGAGCTCAGGGGTATTTGGCATGATGGATTCTTTTGTTGTTTTTCTCACATCACTTTTGCCTTGTGGATTAAATCATGAAGAGCCAAGCCTGCCCCAGTGACTCCTGGGTTTATTGGGGTGGATGGATTGAATGGAGCTCTCCTTATGTAGTGGAGGTGATCTGGAGGTAAACTGGTGCTTGTGACCAGCTGGAGATGCTCAGATGAAAACCACGTGTGGCACCGAACGGCTGAGAAGGGACTTGTAAAATCCATGTGTTGTGTTGTGTTTCTCTCTCTCAGCCCCAAGCTGCAGGCACTTACAGGACCCAGCAGACTCCACAATGAACAGTTCACTTGTGCCCCTCCTCTGGGTTTTCCCCCAAACTCCACTGCAGCCCCAGAGAGGCTCCAGGATGGAGTGGACAGTGCCAGAATGATGGAGGCATTGAGGATGAGGATGGTGTTGCTCCCCAGGGATGAAACAGGGACATTTCCTTCCATCCCAGCTCAGGCTGAAGGATGGCCAGGAAGAAGAGGGGTTTTATTTAGTGTTTATGCAGGGAACTAATACTGCACCTCCAAAATCTCTGGGCATTTCCAGGCTACTACAGGGCTTTAGGACATGAAGAATGTACTCCTGTTGTTTTCTGGGGATGTGTTACAGCCTGTAGGACACAGATCCTGATGTTTGCTGGGGTCCTGGTGAGTGCTTGTGGCCAGGACTCCAGGGAGGCACAGGCTAAACCTCTGCCTGCCCGAGCTGGCTGGTACAGGTGGTCCCTTCTCATTCCCAGTTCCTGAGATATTATATCATATGATGTGTTTATCCATCTGTTTGCAATCTTGGGGAGGTTGGTGTGGTTTTAATTAATGAGCAATTGTTTTTGTGGTTGTTGTGCAGTGCCCCAAGTGATTCAACAGGGGTGGGGGTGCTTATAAATAAAACAATTATTATTATCCAACTTCATTAACATGCAATGCTGCTGTTCCCTCCCCCTGGCCTGCCCCCTCGCTGCTGTCTCTATCAGGTGGGTCTGGAAGGAAGAAGAGCTGGCACAGCTCAACTGCCCTAAGCAATGGCAATGTGGACTCTCTGATGTCTCCTAAGGGCTGAGCCTTTCCCTCACCCAGGCCAAAAATAAGATGCGTCTCCTCCAACCGTTGCAAAAAAACTTCCAGAAGCCAATTTTTTTTTGAAAGTTTTACTCACCTACCAAATCGAGCTGAAATCATCAACGGGTTAGAAACCACTTGCAATAGCTGGTGTGTGTGTACACCTGTGCACAGTGGCTATGTAAATTCTGGTTTTGGGGGCGAATGGGGCCCAAAAAATGGACAGAGATGCCTAAAAACACATTTTAGCAGAATTTAGTTTCAAAAATCCCTTGTAGAGGGGCTCTTGAATTCTCCCAAGGTGCTGGATGTTTTTGTGCCCATCAGCTGTTGCAGCTGCTCCGTTCCCCATGACCTGCTTCACCTCAATAATGGTTATTCCCAGGTCTGCTTTTTTACTGCCTGCCTTCTTTTAGCTCCTCAGGCAAAAAGGGTCCCTGGAGCCTTGTGATCTCCCTTCTCCAGAAAATGTTATAATTGCTGCTTTGTTTATCCCCAATAACCAGAGCAGTGCTCAGCCTTGCACCTGCTGTGGAGATGGAACCTGTGCCCTCCCCCTCTGCTTTGCATTGGATTTTGGATTGAAACCATGAGGTGATATTGCACTGGATGTGGAATCTGTGTGATGGGGTGACTGTGGGAGTGTGTGATGTGGAGTTGTACAATGTCAGGGCCATCTCTCTCTCTCTCTCACTGCATGGCCATGGCCTTCCTCTGGCCCTGGGACACACAAGATGCAGCTCTCCAGGCTCCAGGCAGCTACTGCCCCCCAGGATCTGTATTTTTGGGGACTGATGTGGCCAGCACTGACTTGTTCCAAGGGCTGGAGGGAGCAGGAGCAGAGCCCAGCAGGCTTTTGTCAATCTGTGCACATTTGCCTGAATCTTCATCCCTGCACCAGGCCACATTAATCACCTAAACCCCAGGGGTTTGGGGAGAAGCAAGTGGTCTCACCACAGACAGACCCAGGGGTGTTCTATAGTCACAGCACAGTGCAAAGTAGGAATGCCCCATCAGACAGCTCCTTGGCCATGTTTCCTCATTGGGAAAGGGTGGCAAGTCCACCCTAACCTGGTGTTAGCAGTGAAAAGGCAAATCTGGCTGTGCATTCGACAGGTCCAACCACTCAGGTCTCTGTCCAAGTGTAAGTGGGTGTCCTGGGAACCACATCAATCCTGCAGCCTCAGCTGGAGCTGGAGGGGCTGTGCAGAAACCTCAGATAGTCACATGCTGGGACACCAACCTTTGGGGTGTCACTCGTGGGGGGCACCTCAGACATTCAGAAAACAGCACCTTTGTTCCTCTTCTTCCTTAGAGATCCCCCATCCCAGCGTCTCACACAGTGGGGTGTGCACCACTTTCCAGCCCTCTTTTACCTGGAGGGGGTTCCAACGCTGAGCTTCCCTGCAGCAAAGCAGGATGTGGGTGACATGAGCTCACCCTGAGCAGGTGGGAGCGATGGGAGGCTGCACTGCAAGAACAAGGACGTTGCTCCTGCTTTTAAGGAGCTGAGGAGCTGCTGGTCAGCAGTGACCAGTGGAGGCAGCTGAATGCAGGAGAGGGACATGGCTGGAGGGCCAGGCTGCCAAACCTCTCCTCCAGTGCACGTGCTGATCCAGGCAGAGCTCTATAGATTATTGCTCTGTGTGCGCTAGCCCTGCCAAACACAACTAAGTAGCGGGAGGTTGCTCTGTTTCTAATTGGGTGATGAAAGCTCGTTTAGGAGGCCAAGACCTAATGGTCAGAAGCAGGAGAGGCAGGAATGGAAATGGCACTGTTTCCTGATGAGCAAGGATGGAGCAGCCAGCACCACCTCTCCCAGCTGTGTCCATCTCAGACCTCCTCGTGGCACAGGGAAGGTGCTCAGGGTCCTCTGGGCTGCACTTGGGGAGGATGGGGTTGTCTCCTGGGAAGGCCTTTGTATTAAAAGGGATGGATAACACATTTTGAGCATTGAGATGTGTTGGCTGCACATTGTATTATGTTTATATTAGGTTTTCTATTAAAAAAAAAAAGAAAAAAGAAAAGTGGATTGGAATGGCAATTTTCATCAAACAAAAATTCCCTGTTCCCAAGAAGACTTCAGAATAGAAACCCCTTCAATTTCAGCAGGAAAGTGCGTAGTTTCTGTAGTAGCTGCTTTGCTGGCTGCCCCCATGACACATCCTTCCTCAGGGAAAAAGGCAGCTTGGACTCTGCAGGCCAAAGATAACCAAGAGAAACCTTAGCCTGGCAGATGAGAAGGAACAGTCTGGGAGACCTAAAGCACTTGGTGAGCACAGGGCTGAGCACAGATGCTCCCTACAGGCTCAGTGGCTTTGAAGCCATTCCCATGGCACCTCTCCCACCAGCCCCCTGTGCTATTTGCAATACCTCCATGGGTACCCCACCTCTGTGGGGTGACAAAGAGGGACTCCTGAAGGCAAATGCTCTGAACCTTCCATGTATTGGTACTCAAAGGGAGAACATCATGCCCTTATCCCCACTGTCATGCGGGTCTCAGTAGATCTGTCCTTCAGCAAAGCCCCTGCTGCATCCAGAGATCTGTTATAATTCCACACTTGGCCCATGTGCTGTGTTTGCATAGGAGGAGAGAAGGGATCCGTGTACATGCAAGATACAGGGCAGTGAAGCGATGGAATAATTCACTTAGTGCTGGGACATTTATGAGTCACCTTCCTCTTCTCCTCCCCTCCGAGGTAGATGTCATAACAGAGACTAACCCTGCAGCAATCTCCATATAACATATGTGGTATGTTTACTTATTTCTTTCCTCTGTCTTCCCTGCTCTGCAATGTAAATAGTCATTTGTTCCTCTTCCAGCTGCTGGTACATGGTCTCACCAGTAGGAAATATATTATCATCCAATAAAACCAAATTCTTGGTGGCAATGATGATGATTTATTGATTTTGGCTCTGTTGCCTTCACAGATGGAAATAGAAGCTGGCAGTTAGCTCATGTCTTACAACCCAGCCTAGACCATTCGCCTCAGCTCGCTGAATACGGCGCTTTGGAGACGGGACCTGCTCCTCCAACGAAAGTTTCCAGGGTTGTGGCTGGATTCATTTAAGACTTCAATCAACGTTGATTAAATGTGAACGCATCGTGGGGACCCCCTACTTCCTAATGGTGAGCTACCTCTGGGCCAGAGATATCCAGGGCACATCTCCAGCCTGGAGTGATGTGTCCGCCCCAGTAAACATGCACTCTGGGAAGCTCAGGAGCCAACCCAAATAAACACTGCAGAGCAGCCTGCAAAGTCCTGACCCATGGAAACTTCCTGGGTCCAAGGGGCTCTGCAGCTGGAGAGGATGTACTCACTCACAGCTGTGGTGGCTGCTCCCTTCCCAGAGGCAGCCCTTCCCTTTCCCTGCCCACCCTGACCCCATATGAAGCCATGGGGCTCTGGGAAGTGGCCTGGGAGACCCGGTGTGCCTCCTTCCCAGGGCCTGGTGCTGGGCTCCTCCACTTGCTGGCCGAAGTTCAGCAGGCAGAGCCTTCACTGGAGCAGGGTTTCCAGCCGAGCCCACACACTTGCACTGTGAGAAGAGCTGACACCTCTGTGATTGGTTCGTGTTTCAGAAGCCACTTGTGTGTGGAAGCCTCCTGGCTGGGCACTGCTGGCTTTGAAGAAAAAACCTTTTTTATTTTCATTTTTAATTTTTTTTCCTGGTTGATCCTCTAATCAGTCCAAGAGGAACCCTGGGAGCCACCAGCCTGCTCGGGGCCGAGCAGGTATTGGTGGATTTTGTGCCAGGGTGAGGATTAACAGAGTTAACAACTGATCCACCTTGGCTTGCCACATCAGCTGTTTTGGGGAGCTGGTTTAAGTCCCCATAAAAAGTCCTTGGTTTATTCAAGAAAAGCCACATGCAGCCCCTGAAGCTCCAACACTTCTTGGCTTCTCAGGTCCACAGTTTCTTTGGAATTATACCACTGGGGCTGGATTGAGCCAGGGCAGGGGGGTCACTTCCACTCTGCCATCTTCACCCTTGTAACCCCCCAGAGCAACCTTTCCTTGCTGGTGTCCTACTTTCGGTTGCATCACCCACTGAGGACATGAGGGGTTTGCCCAGAGCAGCTGATGAGCAGTAGCCTGTTTTCCCCAGCAGGAACCTGCTGGCACAGTCGTGCCTGGGGTTAGACTGGATTACAACAGCCCTTCAACTTCTGCTTCATCCTCCGATTGCTCCTGGTCAGGATCTTTCATCTGTTTTGGGAAAGTTTGGTTAACTTTCATGTGGTTTCCAAAAAAGAAAATCATCCACCAGAATTTCCTGTTATGCCCTCAGCCTCCAGCCCTGCCAAAAGGAGCAGTTTACTGTTGTTTACTTAGCTGCAGAAGTGTACGAGGACCTTCCCAGCCCAAGGTGCTGCTCATTCCTAAAGCTGGGCCTCCCGAGGCTCCCAGTGCCATTTGCAGCTGTGTTTTGCTCTGCAGGCTCTCGTTTCTGGGGAGGGAATTTCTCCAAGGCAGGAAACCATGTCTTCACATGCCTCTGCGCCGTGCCTCGTGCCAAGGGGCCCTGGTGCTGGCGGGGGATGAGGGATGCTCCGGGAATTGCAGATGTGCGCTGGAGCTGCGAGAGCGTGGCTAGGAGGGAGGCTGCTCCAAAAGCTCCTGCTGCCAGGGCTGTTAAATTGGGGCATCTCCTGGCTGGGCATGGAGGGAGGAGGATGCCTCAAGGTGCAGCAGCCAGGGTGGGTGGAAGGAGGATGCACGGGGCAGTTGAAGGGAGAGCAAGAGGAAAGCGGCACATGGAGCTTTCCAAGGAAACTTGCTGATGTTTGGGGAATGATGCTGAGTCCTTGCCAGGCAGGAGCCAGGCTGGCATCCCATCTAAAAGACCCTTGAGATTAGTGGGATGGTGAGCAAACAGTCTCTATCACAAGGGCTTTCTTGGAAGCCAAAGGAGAACGTGTGGTCTTTTATGTTTTTGTGTTAATTGGCCTCTTTTCCAGGTAGTGGATTTGGCAAATGGAAAAGTGGCACTTGCACAGGAAAATAAACTTGTTTTTTGAAGCAGAACTTGAAGGATTTAGGAAGCACAGGGGAAGCTACTGCACCCATCCACTCCCTGTGCCTCCACCAATGGGGGACCTCTGGAGTTCTTCAAACAGTCCCAACATAAAAACACCCTCTCAACAAATGCTGCCTTAAGTGTGAGCATTAAACAAACCATCTGTCCTTGGGGGTCTGCTGTCTGGGAGACAGGTCTGGCAAAGCAAACCAGGCTCTTGGGCACCACCCAAAAGGGCACTGGGGGAATGTGCACACAGAGAAAACCCCACCACAGGTAGTCAAGGGTTCAGGGAAGAAGAGTGACCATTTTGATTTGTACCTTTTGAATACTGTAGGCATGATTTAAGTCCTGAGTGGGCAATAACCCCAATGCCCTGGGTGTCTAATAATATGCAACAATGCAATTAATTCCAGGGCCACAAAGATGCTCCAAGGGCTGGAGCCCCTCTGGTCTACAGACAGGCTGGGAATGCTGGGGAGGGTTCACCTGGAGAAGAGAAGGCTCCAGGGAGACCTGAGAGCCCCTTCCAGTGCCTAAAGGGGCTCCAGGAGAGCT
>JAOXXN010000065.1:62078570-62093105 GCA_026770055.1 Myrmophylax atrothorax
CCCTCTCTGGGCAGCCCATTCCAAGGCCTGAGCACTCTCTCTGCAAAGAATTTGTTTCTCATCTCCAACTTCAATTTGCCCTGGCAGAGCTTGAGCCCGTGCCCCCTTGTCCTGTTGCTGACAGCTCAGGTTCTGTCTCCAGCAGGAAGAAGACACAATGGAGATATGTGGTGTTTGGCCCCCAAACCGCCCCCACTTCCAGCTTGGAGAAATTTCCTCAGCCTGATGCAGCCCATCTACCCAATGATCCCACTGGAGTGCTCCTCCCAGGACTTGTCCAATCTCCTTGGGACTGCAGGTAAACTTTTCACACCTGTAGTTCCCCTTGGCAAAGACTGCCACTGGTCCTTCCCCACCATGGGGGAAATACCTCTTTTTGTTTATTTTGAGCTTAGCTCCTGCTCTCTCTGCCCAGTGCTCCTCCTCTCCCACATCCTGCACAGATATGCCTCAGTACAGCTTGGGGAGGAAGGTTTCCCACATATGAATCATCTGCAACACTCCCCAGAGCATTTCTTGGTGCCCTCCATTCATGTTAAGTAGCCAATAAATTTCCACAGAGCTCAGCTTGTGAGGGCTGATAAGATCGCAGTGAGAAAGGGGACAGAGCCAAAAATATCGAGCTTTTTAAAGGATGTGCCATATAATGCTGTTAATATTTGGAGTCCCTGAGGCCAAGGGGATCATTAGATCATCCACTGTGACCTGTATAATGCAGGCTGGAGGATTTTGCCTGCTTACCCCGGCACTGAACCCAGCAATAACTGGTGTTTGAGGGAATGGGTAACACTGAAGGTATAAAAAGCACCAGCACATGAAACTGCAGCTTCAGTAGCAGGGAAGGATAATGAATCTGTCAGCTGAAAGCCACTGTGCTGGGACTGGAGAAGGAAAAATGAATGCCTAAATTCACACAAGAGAGGTAAGAAGGGCAGGAGGCTCATGGCTCCCACATACCCATTAGCTGACCTCATTTTTATGGAGGGGTTCAGAGAAGAGTTTGATGCAAGGGGGGACTGGGAGCATTGGAGATGGAGAAAATCCCACCTAGTTTTGTTAAGGACAGACTGTGCTGCTCTAATGTAATATATTTATTCATAGATACTCATTAAGATAAATGACTTCTTGGACAAGGGGAACTGATGTTCCAAATCTGCAATTTAACATTGGGTTTGAATGAAAAAGGAGTGGGGATCTGGGCACAAAGTTACACAAGCAACAACGTGCACATTCAATGGAGTAGCAGGTCAAAGAAAAATGTTCTTTGTTTCTGGGGGACTGACTTGCTGTCTGAAGAAGGTGTTGAATGAGTGAAAAATGCAGGTAACACAACACTGGGTGATATTGTCCATTCTGAGCAGCACCAAAGAGTGATTTTGTGGAATGGCAGACACTTGGCCATTCCACAAATTCAAGGTCAAGTGCAAACCAGAACCAGTCCCTGAATTGGACAGCAGTGGTTTGGACATGAGAAGATGGGAAAGAAGGATATACTCCATCTTTGTGGATTAAATAGGGACCAACAGCATGAAAATAGCTGATATGTTAGTGGTAAACAATGTTTAGGCTGAAAATCAGAAGAAATGAGATCCTTAGAGACTTAGGACTCTGCATCCCCCACCAAACTCAGGGCATGAAGAGCCCAGAGCTTCCTGTGTCCCCCAGTAGGCATGATCCTGGAATTGGAAATGAAAGCTTGTGGCATGATGTGTTGGGTGTCTGACTGTCTGGAATTTCCAAGAAGGATTAGAAGAACAGCTGATGTCCAAGTTTGTCATACAGCACATTAAATTAATCACAGGCTTTGGAACTTCCTGGCTCTTGCAGGGGATGAGCATTATTTCCTCCCCACAGCTCCTTTCCTGCTCCTTGTGCAATCTCACTCCTGGATTTGTTTTTTTGCCTTTCCTTAAAGTTTTAGTGACTGGTCCCACACAGAGCTGATGACCATTACACCGAGATGCTCCTCAGCTGGGCCTTGCTCACTGCCTGTGTCATGAAAGCATCAGCAAATCTGTGCTCAGGCACAAATTTCCTTCCAACTTAAATAGTCAGTTCCAGTTGGGGCTCCTACTTCTGCCACAGGATGGATCATGGGCAACTTCCAAGTATTATTTCCCCCGGCAGAATTTATGCTGCTGCTTGGTCCAAGCCCATGAGTTTTGCACTTAAATTGGGTGAGTTTTGCTGCAGTTGCTGAACCAGCACATCAGCTGCATTACACAGGGGGGTTTGCTCACCTGTTTTCACTGTAGCAACTGTGAGTAAAACAAAACTCTAACAGTGTCCATGTATGGAAAGCTACTTTTGATGAGGGGCTGTCAGAGAGAACATAAGGAGAAGGTTGAGCCCCATAAACACACCTTTTCTCTCTCCCAGGAGCAAACTTTGATTGATCCATAGGCTCAAGGATTAATTGATCTATCCAAGATTGATCCATTTTGGCTCCTCATCAGAGGCAATGATTCTTTCTCAGCACTCCACGACAGAGGAATAAAAGTGTTTTTTATCTTCCTCTCCATGGCTATGTCCTTCATCTCATGTTATTGTCTTTTCTAGTGGGGCTGAGGACTCCAGCTGACACCCTGGAGCTGTATTTGCATCCCAGGTTTCAAGGGCTTCTTGCACAGTCCTCTGACTTCCCCCAGCCCTACAAACCAGGCTCAGTTGTATGAATACCTCATATCACTCTGTGTAGAAGGAATGAGGAGGAAAACATCATTTCACAGCAAAAAAGGCACCATTTGCCTGTGGAAGAGCATGGTCAGGCCTGCTTCATTGCTGGGCACTGAGGACAGCAGCCTTCTCCCACCATCTGTGTATAATAAAAGAAGAATTTGGGTCATAAAAATTTCTGCCCTGTTTAAGATGCACAGTATTGCTTTTCTCAAGCTAACTGCCCCTGGCAGTTCCAGTTAATACTTCCGTTTGAAATAAAACCCTTAAAAGCCTTTTAAGTTGACATTTAAAGTAATTTGGGAAACAATGCAAAAACATAATCTCTCTTCCAGGGTCTTTTTTTGCAAGGTATGGGCTGTAGCAGCTCTTTGCCCATGGCAGGGAGGCTCCATGAAGCCTCAGGAAGAAATGTTTGTTCTGGTTGTGCAACAGCATCTCTGACTCCCAGCCTGGCCTTGCACTGCTGTGATAATTGCAAAGCCATCTTTTTCCACAAGGGTTTGTACCAGCTAATGGGAATGTCCTATTAAAATAATGTTGGAGCAGGTTGATGCCATCAGAGACCCCAACAAAGCAGGACTCTAAGCCAAGTTAGTGTGGGATAAGATAAAATGTGAAAGTCCTTTCATTTCAGGCCTATAGCCCACAGGAATACATATCGACATGTGTGGGCAAGCTCTGATTTCCATGGCTTTTATAATATGATCCATCCAATCACCACTTTGCACATCTCCAGTTCACCCTTTTTCCCGCCCCAGTCCCACCCCCTCAGGATTTGAGTCTGGGGTCGGTGAGACCTCCTCTTCATCAGTCCTCCTCTTCCTCGGGCTTCTGGAGTTCTTCCAATGTTCTGACTTCTGGGTCACTGCCCCATGTTTATGTTTCATTCTGCAGGCCTTCTGTTAGTCTTCAGTCTTCCACCTTGGAAACAAGACTAAACAACTAAAAGAATTTGAGCTGCTGATATGTGGCATAGGTTGGCATTGAACTCAAGCTGCTAGAAATATTAACACACTAAATCTACATTTTACTACAGTTACAAGTACTTCTAAAATCTATAAAAATTAAAAAATAAAAAACCCCTTAGGCAACAAGGTAAAGGTGTTTAGGGAAAGGCTGGCACTCTCCAGGACTTGGCACATCTGGCTGGAGCCTTCCATGCCTGGCAAGTGGTGGGCAGAGCTGCCTGGCATGGCCCCATGGCCTCGTGTCCCACCACCTGCACAGGGGCTGACCCCGCCATCCCATCCCCTGCAGGGCAAAGGGCCTGCAGCTCCTTGTTTTCCCAAGGGAAACATGAGTCACCCCTTCCCAGACAAATCCCTCTGCACCTGCACCAACCCTTGGCAGAGGAAGTGGGAAGATGGTTTTGTGCAAAATACCCTAAATGTTTTCACTTTGCAAGGGCTGGATGGGCTTGTTTTCCTGGCAATTATTTTTAGCCATTCTTCCACAAACATTTTTTCCCTCAAAAATGCACAGAAGTTTTTTGGTTGTTGGGTTGTTTTTTTTCAGTTATCATGTGCTTGGAATCCTGTCTTTAGCAAGTGCGTGGCTGAACAGCTGTCTGTGACATGGAGAATTACAAACATCATTTCAGCTCATGATTTTGTTTACATAGTTTGTGGAAAAAGTGGTAGAACTTCAGTGATGGCTCAATGATGTTAGAAATTTTTTCTCAGGAAATTTCTTTTACAAAGAAGGCCTTTCTGGTCAAGGCAATTCTTTAAGTGAATCACACCAAAATCAGGCAACTTTGAACTTCATTAGTGCTCAAGAGTTTTACTGTAGAACAAACGAATAGAATTTCTCAAGAGAAATATTTATCACAAAAAAAAATTCAGCATGGAGTGGGAATTGTTTTGAAATTGCTTCCAAACTTTTCTTTCCAGTTAATCTGCAGCTGTATGACTGTTAAGTCCAAGGCACTCCAGCTCAGACCAGTCCCAAGAAGCACATGGTGAGAGATTTCCCAAAGGCACTAATGTGAAATATCATGGAGAGAAAATAAGACATGTAGTAACTGAAGGCATCAGAGGCACAACTCACCTGATGGTACATCAAAGTCTGTATTTGAGCTACCCAGTTTATGTCCCTCTATAGGCAAGAGAGTTCTCCTCAATATGGTATTTAGGTCACATGGATGGCCATGAGGAATATGTGCAGGTTCCATCCTCCTCAACCTAAAGTATATGCCTACATTTGGTCATGAAAACCACACATGAAATATGATTTTTTTACCTCATTCAATATATGGAAAATCCTGGGATGAATTGCTCAGGTGAAGACACCCATGGCATTGACAAGAAAATTAAAAGATAACACATTTTAAGTGACCAAGTATCTCCAGGGTAGATGGACAGGTGGCTGTGAGGGCTGTGGTGACTCTCCTTAATTAATTCCACCCCTTAATGAGTTTTAAAGATGATTCTGGAGTACCAAGACCAGGGCATATGGTCAACACTGGCCAGGAGCAACAAATCCTATTCTGCCAGGGCTTCCAGTGTTTTGTAAAATGAGAATCATTCCCACTTAGAATTAAAAGCTAAAAGTCACTATTGCTTCCAGCAGAAAAACGCTGAGAGAGAGGATTGGGATGTTTTATTAGACTGTGTTGAAGTAGGTAATTTGTTTTGACTTTTACATTATATCAGCTGTTAAGTGCAGCTGAACATGTAGAACTACATAATCTAATAGAACAGGATTGTGTTATGATAGAAAAGTCAAAATGTCACAAATTGAAATTACACTCTCAAAATGCAATGTTTTGACTTTTTCCCGACCAAAAACTGCCATTGACATTTAAACAAGTTCCTGCCTGATTTCAGAAGGAATAGCCCTTTCCAGTGGAAAACCTCTTGGTCCAAACCACTTTGACTGGTTGTGCTAAGGACAGAAACAGAGGGTGAGTGCAGGAGAAATAAATGCTATGACTTTTCTGCTTGAGTCTTTCTTCTCAGTCTTACTCTGTCCATCTCGAGGTCTGTGGGACAGAAGTGGAGCTGTTCATGGGACAGGGACAGTCACACACAACCAGACACAGCATTTCTTGCTTTAGACAGGAGTTGTAGAGTCCCATTGACCTGCTCTACTCTTAAGTCTGCAGAGGGACCAACCCTCATGATAACCCAGAGATCCTCTGGGATTATCCCAGCTACATGGAAATAGAAGTCCAGGTGGTTTCCTGCTCTGCTTGGCTTGGGAGCAGCTGCTCTTGCACTCCAGTGTGTGCCTGCCCATTTGAAGCACTGTGTAGGAGAAGTATTTAGGATATTTAGGACCTGGTACATTGATCAACAGATCAGTGTTCTCACCACAGCAAGAATATTGGGACTTAGCTAATAGTGAAAAACAAATTACTCTTCTCAAATTTTGGATTTTCTCCTCTAGAGTTCTGTGGGACAAGAGGGGAGGTTTCCACTGTGTAGTTCTCACCTGAAAAATCCAAGGTTTTTGAAGTCTTCATTTTCATGCTACCCAGTAGGTGCAGGACTGAGCAGCCTCATTATCCCCAGAGACAAGTTCCTGCTGATGGAAAAATGTGAGTAGCAGATACTTCTGGACCCTTCTAGACTGTGGCTCAGGGCAGTGTCTGCTCCCAGCTCCCACCTGTACATGTCCCTGCAGAAGCAGCTGAAGGTTGTGGTTAAATTGAGTCCCTGAGGATTGGGAACTTCTGGTCTAGGGAAAAAAAAAAAAAGATACGATTTTTTATTCTGGTCCCCTCGATGTACACAGCATTTCTGGAGTTTTCATTTCTGAAGTTTTCCTTCCATGGAATATTTTAAACACCTTGAGTCCTCATTTCAGTGCTCAGTTCTACAGAGTCCCAGCTCTGTGTTTAGTTTGGAGTAGCACTGCCCTGAAGATGGAAATTTCCCCTACTTAGAGCCTTCAGAATTTATACAGTAGATAAAATAACTCATTGCTGAGACAAAGGAGTTGCCCCCAAAAGTCTTCAAGTCAAAGCCTTGTTGCAGTGAGGACTCGTGGTCAGCGTCTGACCCACAGAGGCTCCACTGATGCGTGTTTGCAGCTCTTTAACACATGCTCTAGAACCACCATAAATATGTTTTCCATCTAGGCCCTTCCTCAGCCATACTGAAAATGATGGGCTGAGTAAAATTTTACGCCACACTTTAAGGTTTATGAGTTTGCAACGCGCAATTTACCCCTGGTAAGGGACACAGCAGTGGTTTCGTGCTCTGTGTAATGCTCAGCCAACATCAGCCCTAAAGAGAGATCATCAGTGTTTAAATTGTGAGAAGAATGTTGATGACATTTTCTTTTCTTTACTCCGCTAAAGACAAGAGAGGTTCATGTAAAACATAAGCTCTGGCCCCTCTCCAACATTAATGCAATTTACTGCAAAAGTGCTCACTTTTTTAATTAAGCTGGAATGCTGCTACTCTTCCTAGGAATGCAAAGAGAACGGGTTACTGACAGAGGGAAGGGCTAATGGCTGCAATCTGCTCTTAACTGAGCAGAGCAGGGCTTTGGCACCTCTGCCAGGAGTAAAATTTACTCCTTGGAGCAGACAAGGAGCAGCGTTGGGTCCCGGCAAGCGGAGAGCCTGTTCAAATATCTGAGGAGTAATTCTGCAAGCCTCTTCCCTCTTCGGTGAAGTCACCGTGATCAAGTGGCTGGGATGTGAATTTCATAGGCTGATCTAGTTTCTGAATAAATAAAAGTCTGGATTTTCTTTTCTTTTTTTTTTTTTTTGAACGTCAAATGGCTCAGAATGAAGAATCTACACCCCCTCCACATGTGCCCGTAGCAAGCTGTTTATGAAAGGAGAGCATAAAATATTTGATCATGGTTTTGATCCAGAACATGCAAACATTTGTCCTCTTGTGCTGGCTTCACCTGGTGGCTTTCATTTTCTTCGACATAAAGACAGGGTGAAGCAGAGTAATAGAAAAATAGAAAACATCTTTGTCGAAACTGAGATTGCAGCTGTGTAACTGGAGCGCACAACCATAAATCAGAATGTCAAATCCAAAGCACATGACTTTTTGCGAGTTCTCCATGTGTGCTATAATGTGATTACAGCCTGGTTACTATTATGATTTAAAACAAAGTCTTTCATGCTAGAAACAAAATGCGGAATGTGAGCAGCCTGGGGGAGAGAGACGGGAGACTTAGCCCTGCCTGTCAGAGGTGGGCTAGAGGGTTTCAAGTGCTTCTCCGTCAGGTGTGAGGGGATGAGGGAAGGACTCGAGCCCAGCTTTGGCTGCAGTTTTCACATCAGGGACAAATTAGCCGGTGCTGCTCAGCCCTGTCTAACAATCCCCAATTAGGGATGGGGTAGGTTCCTGTCTCCCCATGTCGTAGCAAATCCTAAAGCCAAATACACAGATTACAGAAGTCATTCTTTTCTGTCTATCATATAAACAAATGGTCCAGCTGTTATTCCTAAGATTCCAGTTTGAAAACTTGGACTTTCTTGTATAAACTTCAATGTAATGGTATTTAAAGTGTCATAGACAATAAGCATCTAATCCTAGTCAATAAATTGCAGACTAGTTGCATGAGCTTCGAGAGCTGTTAAAGACAGCTGTGCTTTTTTTGTAATTCAAGTCATTTCCAAATTGGGCAGCCCTCCTGGTGTATTTTCAGACAAACACAGTGTGCTCAGAAAATGTGTTGTTTGGAGCAGCACGAGCATGAACGCAAGGGCGTCACATCACCCGGAGACAGAGGGGAGATCACATTCTCCATTCCTGAGAAGCTCAGGTTGACAAGGGGGAATTGCTAAGATGTCTGTGAAATTAATAAATGGCCCTACAGATCTCCTGAGGGGGAAAATGTGTCCCCTGTGGAGAAGAAGGGGAATATTCCTATTAACTTCAGTTGAGCCAGCAATATAAATGGGTCCGTAGAGACTCCTGTTCCTTTCAGAGAGAGGGGAAAGAGGGCAAACATTTTTTAACTATCACTCAGCTGTTTTGGAGAAAGAGCAGCCTGTAAGGTCCGAAGAGGGTGGACAAAGCAATGTTTTCCAGGAGTCAGCCTGATGCCATGCCCCTGTGGAAGGCTGGTTGGAGCCACATGGGCTCCACCAACGTGAGGTGTCTGGGACGCATCTCCATGCACATGGCTCCTCCTGCTGGGATCAAACACGAGGGGTCAGAACAGGGCTCCCTGGGTAGCAAATTTTGGGATCATGATCACGGTTTTGCAGAAAGAGCGGCAACCACCAGCCTCTCTAATTCCTCTCATTGACCTCAGTAGGAGATCAATGCTTCTAAAGACCAGACAGGTGCTTGCAATAAGCTTCCAGAGCCTCCCCACCAGGCTTGGAGTGGAAATCTTGGCTCAGATGTATATTTTCAAGGTATTTCAAACATTACATTTGAAACCAGTTAGCACAGGGTCAGTGCCTGGTATTGCAGGGTGCCCTGCAGGGTTTGGTTGAGTTGAAAGGTGTCGGCGCACTTGCTGCTGGGCTGTCACTCTCCCTCTGTGGCAACTGTGGTGACAAACATCCAGTTGAGCTGTTTCAAGGGTATTTTTCCACATCTGTGAGCACTGGGCAGATTAATCTATTCCTTTCCCTCCCACCCCCCTGTAAGCCATTTTATGACCATCAGACGGTTCACACCTGAGGAGCAGCTTTGCCTCCTGCGAGTGCTGCTCCACGGTGCTCAACATCTGCCCCTCAGCACGTATCAAATATCCCTCTCCTTGTCAGCAGCATGAGTAAAACAGACAAGCTGGTGGAGAAAATATAAATCAAAAGCCTCCACTGCAGGGCAGGATTTTTCCAGGCCTTTTCATGGGGCCAAGTCCCCGGCACGCTCACCTGGGGGTGCGTAACTCCCACTGAGCACCTGCTGCAAGGGCATCCCAACACTGGGCTGGGTTTAAATATGTGCAGGCAAGGTGGTTTTGTCCAACTCATGTCTCCCTGCCTCTGTTGCCCCAGCATTGCACGGGGAAGGGTCCCAGGATGGCCCCAAGCCCACGGCCAAGACCCAATCCTGGAGTTGGGAGCCTTGGGTTCGATTTCCAGCTTGGCCACAGGCTTCCTGTGTGGTCTTGGGCAAATCATACACTGCAAGGGCCGCTCTCAGAGTGCTGGTATTTTGAGAGAGCCGTGGTTTGGCAGGTGAAGGAGCTGAAAACGTGTGCAGGGAGAGGAGGTTTTATTATTAGCGCCGGTTGGAACACACGCGCCGACTCCGCTGCAGTTTTGCAAGTGCCTCAGAGAAGGGCTGGGAGGAGAGAGCTCATCAGAGGGTTTGTACACGAGGGTTTCATCCCTGCCTTGTGTGCAAATGGCAGCATCTCCGGGAAAGCAAGCCTTGCCGATGGGAGCAGCCGTGAATCCAGTCCATCACCACGTATGTCCTCAGGAATGTGCTCTTGTGTGGGGCTCTGCAGACAACCCTGATTCATCACCTCCAGAGCAATTAATAAAACTCGGCTGGCGCTTCCCCAATATATTGAAAATGATTTGCAATTTGAGAGTGAGACCCAGTGTTGTTTTTCACATGGAATCAGTTTAATTAATCACACTGTTTGAACAGCTGGGTCCACCATGCATTTCTACTCAAGTTCAGCATTCCTAGAAAACTTGTCAAGTATGAATCAAAATACCATCTCCCTGCTTCCAGTGATTAATCGCATATCTCTCCTTCTCATTCACACCTAAACATCAGCTAAATCAAAAGCAGCCTCTTTCCCCACCATTGAGCTTGTGGCTACTTGCCAGTCTAGGATAAATTATCTAGAGAAGGCTTTGAAAAGCTGTTGGTTTACCCTCAAACTTTTGTTATCAACCTCTGTTGCAATTTCACATGTATTTGTAGTCTCTAGGAGCCAGGGACCGCACAGGAAAAGTGCACATTCCAAAATTAAGGATTTGTGGCACAGAATTATAAAATAAAATTAATTTCTAGCATCTGGAGGTCCAAGTGAGGTATTTGCGGGAGGTCTCCAAAGGGCGTCTGAACAAAGGGTCAGAGTTTTGAAGAATATGGCTCTGGTTTCCAGCACAAAGTCTGGTATGTCCTGAACATTTCTGTTTGCTTAAAACAAGACTTTGACTTTGGCTTTGCAGCCCTTTGCCAACACAGATGGTGGATCCTGGTCAGTAACACCATCTGTGTGCTGAGAGCTTGGGCCATCAGGGGTCATGCACCAAGTGCAAGCAAGGATGAACACACTAGAGGTGAATCCATGTGGGATTTCTCCATGAGTCGCTGCAGGTCTGGGGCACTCCTGGCAAGTGAATACAAGTTACAGACCCACCAAACAACATTTGAGAGTTCAAAAGTGAAGATGTTCATAAAAACAAGGGAGAGCTTCAGGCAGACATGGAAAGTTTGGCTTTTTGAGGGCAAGGAAAACCCTTTGGGCTGTTGGAATTGCCCACCCCAACAGCCACAGCATAGCACAGCTCTTACCAAATCCCTGCTGCAGAAACCTGCTCCTGGCCCTGGGAGAGGTGATGCCTTGTTTTCCTCCTGCCATGCCAGGAGGCAGGAATATACCATTGGGCATTAGCCTTGAGAAGTCAAAAGGAGGTTGGAAATAGCTGGGCCTTCCCCAAGGACCACCCAAGAGGAGCTAAATTTGGGGTTTCTTTTAAGTAGGGTTCGGATCAAGGAAGAGATTAGAGGCAATAGGGAGCTAAAAGGTAACACCTGCTCCTTTTCAGGGAGCACCAATAGAAAGAGGCTTTCTCAGGGGAACAAAGTGTCTAGAGGAGCATGATAGAGGAGGCAAGCAAGAAAGTGAGGTTCAGAGATATTGCTTTGATGTCTTCTTCTGGTCCCAGCATCTCTCCATGCTGCATGAGAAAGGCATCAGGCCTGGAGATAGGGTCTCAGTCACTTTAGAGGCCACCTTAACCCATCTGTGATCCACAGGGAAGTGCTATATGGGGGGCACTTGGGCTGCCTCCAAGTGAGGAAAGCTCTGTCTGAAAGCAACAAATATTGTTCTCATGCTGCTTCAATTCTGTCACAGCATTGCAGGGTCATCCATCTCTAGGCATCATATCTCTGGGCAAAACAGTGACATCCAGGGATGGACACATGAATGGACAAGTGTGATGCTGCTCTCCCACCCTCCTCTCACCATAATCTGCCTTGACATTAGTGCCATTACACCCATCCATCCCCATGAGTGAGTCCTTCCCCATGTCTCCTATTTCCATGGGTAAAAGACGGGTAGTCAAGGGTGAGGAGAAGCTTTGTGTCCTTCTGGGCTGGCCATGGAAGGCCTGATGGGAGGCCATCAATCCGCCCTGTCATCAGGGGTGCCAATTAACCAGAGTAAAGTGCCTCTGGGCGATAAGCAAAGCCAGTCGTTGACCTTCTGAGGACTGAGCGATAGCAGAACAAGTCCTTAACTTGACAGCTCAGTGGGCAACACATGACAAGTCCCTGTTGCTGGAGGCAAGCTGGCTTTTCCCAAAGGTTCCCTGTCTGCTTTTTAACCAGTGTTTTGGTGGTGATTTTGCTAATTCTTAAGGAGTGGAAAAGGGTGGGTGTCGCTTTCTCAGGATCATTGTGTTTTTCCATCCCTGCCATCCGCTGACCCATCTGCAAGAGCCTTGCCACGACTTCTGGCAGAGCAGATGTCCTGCAGGCTTTTAAAGAGAGACACGCAAGTCTGTCTGCCAGAGTATGTATGTCACAGCCCCTGCCAGGGCTTTGTCCTTAAATGTGCTGTTGGGTGACATTATTAATGTATTAAATACCAGACTGCTGCAAAAAGGAGCGCTCAAGATGAATCACAACCTCACTGTCCCATTCAAAGTGTTCAGGCAAACCTGGCTGACTCTGCAAATCCTCCAGGAGCTTCCCATCATGCTGTTTAGCTCCCTGGGGGTCACTCATGGCATCAAAGGCAGGGAATAATCTGTCCCCCACATCCATTGTTGGCAGGAAAAGTAATCCTGGGTGTATCCTGCAGCAAACTCCAGGAACTTTCTAACAGGGATGATTTAAGTCAGAATGGGAGTACCTGAGGAGGATATGGTGTCTGCATCACTGGGTTGAGCTGGCTCTGCCATGGGGCAGGAGGATGGAGGAGGAGATGTCTGGAGTCCTCCCAGCCCTGGGACCCACACATCTGTGCATGCAAAAGATGTGATGATGAAACAATACTGCTGCTCCCTCAGGCATCTCACCCACAAGTTTCCCCCATCAGATCCCACTTCTTCTATATGTTTCTGGCAGGAAAATGCATACTTTGAAAAGAAAAATTAAAAAAAGAAAAGAAAAGAAAAGAAAAACCCTGGGTTTGCTCTCCATAATGATACCAGATATCCTGCCAACAAAAATACAAACCCTGAAATGGATCTAGTTCTTTTCCCACATTTTTCTAAATATAAGGTCTGGATAGCAGCTCCAAGCTCTCGCTTGGAGGGGAAGCTGCAGCCCAGTGCTGGGGTTTGACTCGGCAGGGAGATGCTGCCTCCGGCAGTACCTCGAGATTGCAGCCTGGACAGGGGGTTTCCCTGCAGGCTGCCACTCCCTGAGCTGCTTCATCAGGGCTGGAGCACCTGAGCAGCTGTGTGGGGCCAGCCCAGGCCCCCAGCAGCATGTTTTGCTGCATCCAGGCTGGTGGGAGACTTCTGTTGGGATAAAACAGTGGAGTAAAACCACAAAGGTGTTGGGATCCCTGAGGTGTCTGGACAGACTGGGGCATCAAGGGGATTTGCAACCAGGTGAGCAGCCACTGCTGAGCTCAGATGAGTCCCTGAGCACTCCCCACCTGGTTGTACATTGTTCAGATCCCAAAGGTTCCTACCTCCAGTGACAGGACACAAGGGAATGGCCTGAAGGTGTGTCAGGACAGGGTTAGGTTGGATCTCAGGAAGAGGTTCTTCCCCAGAGGGTGGTGGGCACTGAACAGGCTCCCCAGGGCAGTGGGCACAGCCCCAGGTCTGTCAGAGCTCAGGAGCGTTTGTATGATCCTCTGAGGCACAGGGTGTGACTCTTGGGGCTGTTCCTGTGCAGGGCCAGGAGTTGGACTCAGTCCTTGTGGGTGCCTTCCAGCTCAGCATATTCTGTGATCCTGTGATTCTGTATCCTTATCAATCAAAAGAATAACAGGCAACTGGAACTCACCCAGTGGAGCAGAGCAGTCACACTGCCTACATGAGTCATTTCTAGTTGGTAATAGAGACTTTCTAGTTACCCTTTCTACCACTTGGATTGAAAAAAAAAAATTTATTAAAGATATAATAAAAAGATAACCTTGAGAACTTCAGAAACAACTGGTTTTTTTCTATTTATGCACTTGCAGTTCCCTTCCATCATGTCTTGTTGCAGGGTGGAGACCATGGGGATTACAGCCCAGATGTGCACAGGTATCAGGAGAATATAAGGGTCCTGATGAGTCCAAGATCTCGTGGGGCCAGTGCAAATTAATGCACTCTGGAGGAGACCAAGGTATGGACATTTCTGATTGCTTCAGCTCTCTCTGGATGCTGAGGAGTTGCTGGTGCCCTGCCTGGGGCACTCCAGGGCAGGGATATCACTCACAGGAATTACAGCTGAACCTGAGAGCATCACAGACATGTTAAAGGCCAGGTGGGGAGTCTGACTGAAATGAGCACCTTCTTAGTGGGCTGGGGTCTCCATTAAATTGTGAATGTATGTGTCTCTTCAGACTGTCCTCCTGAGGACAGCCAGATTGTTTGTCCTCCACCCCCAATTTAATTGTCATATCCTTTTCAGGGTCTTTTCCAGGTCTAGGATTGCATTAGGCTTACAGGGTGTGGTAGTTTTGGCTTTAGGCCTCAGTTAGGCCTAAATTTAGCAGGCCCAAAGGATGTGACATAGATCAGAAGGGACAAGCATCACCTGACTTAAGCAACCAAAGAGGTATTTCATA
>JAOXXN010000065.1:62099378-62112788 GCA_026770055.1 Myrmophylax atrothorax
CTGTCAAAAAGCGATATCTTGGCCAACACAAGACGATATGAGGAGGGCACTGAAAGTTTGAGTCCAGGAACTCATTTGCAGTGGCTCTCTCATTCCTTAGGCACTCAGAGACCTCTCACCTCCTGCCCTTTGGTGCACTGAGTGCAGATTCAAGCCAGCTCTGGAGGATGAAAGAAAAGCCCCACTCCTGCACTGCTTTGCAGCTGTGCCCTGGGGGAGAAGCTGGACAGAGGCACCCCCTAACAACTGAAATGGAGAGGTGGATGATAGGTACAAAACATGGCACATGTGACAAAACAGAGAGTGGACTTAGGTAAAACTTTAGACTTTAAGTTCTAAAAGCAGAAGAGCAGATGATTAGAGAGGCTTATTAGGAAAGTTGTGTGGACTCTGCACAAAATTTTTGCAGCAAAGGATAAAAGACAAACATCCTCTCTCAGGAGAATGGTACTTGTCCAGGAGCAATGCCAGTGTGGCTGGCTTTAATCTAGGAGGAGAGCCTTGTCTAAAGAAACTGAGAAAGGTACCTGGACAAAGGCAACAGCCCTCCCAGGTGCTCTGGAGCCCATGAACACAGGACACTGTGCAACCTCCCAGCCAGCTCTTGGGCAAGGATGTCAAGGGTCCTGATCCCAAATTTTAGTCTTCCTTGCTACTACTGGATCCTTTGCCCCATGTGCCATGCCCTGAAATCACGGAGAACAGAGCATTTCTTTCCCCTTTGCAGTAGCCTTTTATGTATTTTTCCTTTAGCCATGGAACTACAGAACTTCAGCCTGGAAGGGTCTTGAAGGTCTGTGGCTTAGACAGGGTCAGATCAGTTTGCTCAGGGCTTTTCCAGTCACATCTAGAAAACCTCCCATTTTTCACTCTCCAAAGTCCTGATTGTTATTAAGTGCCCTTATGAACTTTCCCTTCCCAGGCTGAGCAAGACTTGATCCTTCTGAATCTCTTCACAGGGCATGTTTCAGTCCATCTTGGTGGCCATCTGCTAAATCCAGCCCAGTTATTGGCATTTCATTTGTGCTGGGGGCCCAAGCCTGGACACTGCATCCCAGACGAGATCTAATGAGTGCCTGGGAAATGGGAATAATCACAACCGCTCATCTGCTTGCTGTGCTCCTGGTGCACATTTCTCACATGTCACAATTCACTGTGGGTGCCTCAGCAAGGAAATCTCCCAGCCAGAATCATTCCCAAAAGCAGAGTGCAGTTGCATTTCTCAAACCCAGAGCAAGAAAACATCCAATAGTGATAATAAATAGCGATGTTATTTGACTGAAAAATACACGCCCCAATTACTATGATGAATTCTCTCGCTGGAGAAGCCACACTGTGATGGACTGGGTGTCCTGGGGACAGTCACACTGAAGCAATGCAATTCTTCCTTGCTGAGTTCTGTTCTTGGAGGCTGCTGAGTTGAACTCTCAGTTGATAGAGGTCCTGGAACTGCAGCGGTGAGTGACAGCTTTGTTAAGCTGTGATTGATGACTTTGCTACCAAATTCTGATTAATGTTTCCTTCCAAACCCTCCTTGCCCTTGCAATATGCTGTCCATTAGCCCCTGCCAATATCTGCTTGGAATAACCTTCTGGCTGTGATAGGAATTGTGTGATTGTAGTTATCTAAACGTGTGAATAATTGGGAGGTTATGCCATATTACATGCTTCATCAAGTCCTCTATTCAAGACTCAGGGAAACATTTGAAGTTCAACACTATGTCTCAATTATGCCTGAATTTCTGGCAAGGGAAAAAAAAAAGTCCCATTAACGAAGCTGTCAAAAACACATTCTGCTTTAAATTTCCTGGGACAATTGGACAATGAAACTCGCTCAGTCAGTAAAGAGCTGCCTTCTCCTCACAGCATTAACAGGCTCTTGAGTTTATTGGATTTCTTTCTTGCTTAAGCTCTGAAAGGAGATTTTGATTAAAAGGAGTTGTGCAGTAAATGAGTGAGTTTTGTAAACAATAAATTCTGTGCTGAAACATTTATCTCCTAACAGTCTATATGGAAATGCTGCTCTGGTGGGATATGGAAGTTATAAAAGAAATGAAGTAAGCCTGTTGTTGCTCTTCTGGTGCAATATTCTGGTTACTGAAAGTGAGGCTTTACCCTTAGGTGTGCTCTGGAGGGCATGGCTTTGGCCTGGGACTCTGTCTCAGGCAGGTTTACACTTCAGGAATTTAATGGGGAACAAAACTTTCTATATTCTGACAAAATCCTTTGAAATTTCAGGAGCAAAGAGCAAAGTGTTATTGAAGAGTTATAGATGTCAGCATTGGACACCATTACAGGCTCTTCAAAAGAGAGCTGGTCTTCTGACTGGGAAGCCAGACCTCCAGCTGATTTATCTCCCAGTGCTCACAGTCCTGTGTCCTGGCAGCACGTTCTGACAGGATGAGGGAAACTGCGACAAGCTGAGGTTCAGAGGGAGCAGGTACTGATGGAAAGGTGGCTGGAGAGGTGTCCAAGAAGAGGTAGGAGGGGTAGTAGGATAGTGACAGCCATCACCTCTTCAGCTTATTCTGCCCCTGTTTCTAGTGACAGACTGGTTTGGGACTGGGAAGTCACCACTGAGTTTGTGGTAGAGGTAAATGACATAATCAGACAACCCCCTTTTTAATTAGAGACAGCACTGAGGACTCCTTCTTTGCACGGCTTCTCCATGGAGTGGAGGCTACCTGGATCCCAGCTTCCTGCCAGGACACCAGGGCTGTAATTCTGTGGAAGGGCAGAGTTGCTGCTTCGTCCTAACAGAGACCAGGCAGGGACCTGTCCATGGTCATTCATATGTGGGCTGCATGAGGTCACACAGGGCAGGGACATCACAGAATCACAGGATCACAGACTGTTCTGAGTTGGAAGGGACCCACAAGATAATGGAGTCCAGCTCTTAAGTCAAGGGCCCATACAGGGGATTGAACCCATGACTTTGGCATTATTACAACCAAGTTTTAACCAACTGAGCTCATCTCAGTGGTGCCAGAGGAGGAGTGGTGGGTTTTGCTTTATGCTCTTGCTCCAGGTGTGCAGAGCAGGGGCCACCAGCAGAGGCAGCTCTATGGCTCATGGCTCTGGAGGGATGGCTATGCAACACCAGGTCACCCATGAGATGATGACAAAGCCAGTCCCTTGCCCTGGGTTGCCCAATGCATCAGGCAGCCCCTGCTACCAGAACAGGCACAACCAGGGACTTCTCCCCACAGCTTTTTTTTCCTGCTCTTGTGGTGGGAAAGCAGCCTGAGAGGTTCAGTGCCAAGGTGCACAACCATGAAATCACCTTTCATAGGGACAGTAGCCATGTAGGTGGCAGTTGTTCTCCACCTTCCCTCCTCTTTGGGTCCTTCCCTTCCTCTTGGGGTGCTCCCTGCCGCAAATCCCACAGGGAACAGCCCCTCTCTGGGCTGGCCATGCTGTGGCCACAGTTCTTGGAATGCAACAAAGAGGGGGAAAGACAAGGCAGTGAAAGGCTGCAGAAAAATCTTAGCAAGGTGAATGCAGGAACAGAGACCAAGTGTATTTATCTTTCCCGAAATATTGCAAAATACATCCAGACTTGGCCTACAGTGAAAGCACAGCAGTGAGGAAATCTAAAGCATGCAGATGCATTGCATACCAGCGTGGAAAAGTGACAGCAAGACAGGGCCAAAGCAGGCCAACCACAATCCCTAGGGAGTCTAGGAAATAAGTGAATCAAAAAGGGCTTGGGGCCAAAACAGGCCAAAAAAGGATCCCTTTAGGAATCCAGGAAATAAAATGAATCAAAGTGTGTTTGGGGCTGATACAGTCCAACCACAATCCCTCTGGAGTCCAGAAAATGAGTTTAAGTATTGTCCAGGCCAAGACAGGCTACTAAGCTTTCCCCCACCACAGGACAAGTCAGTTGTGAACTGAAGAACGTGAGGCTGTTCTGCCTTGCTATGGACAGGATCCCAAAGCACGTGCCAGCAGTCTCCTGCTTGCCCAGGTTCCCTCCTGAAGTGTGGTACCCCAGGATGCACAGCTGGAGCTTTGTGAGAGAGTCACCTCCCGGCCAGGACCATCCCTCTGGAAATTCCCTTTAGCTTTCCACAGTCCCTTTAATCATAGAATCATTAGAGTTTCATAGACTCTTTATAGTTTCACAGGATAAAGTTTCATAGAATGGTTTATGATAGAATATTTTATTGTTTCATCAAATATTTGATGTTTATATTCTATGAAGTTTCACAGAATAATAGAATCATTGAAGTTGGAATAGACTTCCAGGTTCATCGAGCCCAACCTTTTACCCGCCATGCCTTTGTCCCCCAGCCCAGAGAACCGAGTGCCACGTCCAGTCATTCATTGGGCACCTCCAGGGGTAGCGACTCCAAACCTCCCTGGGCATCCCCTTCCAATGCCTGACCACTCTTTCAGTGAAGAACTTCTTCCTGATGTCCAACCCAAACCTTTCTTGGCACAACTTGAGGCTGTTTCCTCTTGTCCTGTTCCTTGACATGTTGGTCCCGGTCCCTGGCACAAAGGTTGTGGAGTTAATCCCTCAGCTGTGGGTCTTCACCTACCCCACTGCCTCAAGACCTGTTTCCCAGCCCTTTCCCACCCTGAGAGTGCCACAGAGCAGAGCATCTGAATCCAGTGTGGGTCCATGAGCCTTGTCAGTCCCAAGGTTCCTATGGCTGTGAGGCTGATGGACACAGTGTGGGATGAGACAAAGAGTTGTGGCCCCTGGAAGAGGTGGATGTTTTCATGGGGACCTGCTGGAGTTCCCACCACCAGCAGCCAGTGGTCCTGTGACCCTCATTTTGCCTTTCTCTGGGGTATCCTGTATTTGGGCATCTTCACATGAGGATTTCTTAATATTTTTCTTTTTTTCCCCCCCTCAAACAGTCACAGCCACAAACCTTGGGGGGTCTCAGTACCTTCTCTCAGAGGTTGTCACTGCTGTCTCTGAGGGGTCACAAAGGGAGTAAAACTAGAGGCCACCTCACTTTATCCATGAAGCTAATGGTGGCTAAATGGAGAATAAATCAGGGGAAGTACTGACAGTCTGCAGTCAGGCCCAGGGATTTACTGCTGCTGAAGGTTTATTAATAGACCTGTGGATATAGGAGGACTGTCTGTAACACGCTGTGGCATAATTTAATGATCAGGAAGGACAGAAAGCTGAGATAAGGATAACTGTAGTAGCCATATTAGCAATGTTTTCTCTCTGTGGTGGCTTAGCTCCCTCTGAAAGGCCACCAGAGATGAAGTAAATTATGGTTAACATCACCTTGGATGTCCTTGTCCTCTGTCCCTCCATTAAGGCAAATTGCTCTTTACTAGTGAGAAAAGCTTTGGATATGATCACCCACCTGAGGGTTGTAGGCAGTGAGTGAATTGTCCCTTTGTCTGCAGAACAGAGGGGACCATGGAGGTCCATCAGGACAAACACCTCAGTGTGGCCTTCAGAGGAAGAGGTGACACCAGCACAGTGCTGCAGCCCTGGAGGGTGGAGTGAAAAGAGACAAACAGTACCAGTCAGTACCTAAACTGGGATTTTAACGTGAATGACCTAATCTTAGTCACTCCTGAAAGCCACAAACAGCTCAGGCAATGTATGAGGACTCTCCTGTGAGATACCTGTTGCTAAAAATGCCACCATCACTCATGTTGCTTTTGCTGACCTCCAGAGCCAACAGGTTTCCTTCCTTCAAAACCTCCTTTACCTTCTTGAAATGAACTGAGAACACAAATTTGGCATCACTGGGATTTCTCTCAGCCTTTTAGCTTTGGGTCAAATCACTCCTGAGTAGGGGAATTTCTGTCATAGGAGGCAGAGATGGAGGCAGCAGCACAAGTGTTCACTCTGTTCCAAAACTCAGTTTGTTGTTGTCTCTTTTCCTGACAGACACACTGAATCAAAGTGCCAAAGTCATTTCCCTCCCTGTCCTTGTGATGCTGCCATAAGTGAATTGACCTGGAGCCTCTAACGCCGCCTGTTGAAATAAGTTTCTGGAATTAAACTGAATTGCCTGGATTAAAAATGCAAATGCATCCAATGCAGCAAAATCACTGGAAATTTCTTTTTACTTGGTTTAGTGGTGGACACTCCCCAAAGTCTTCCTGGGGAAAGTCAAAAACCATGTGTGTCTTGTAATTAGATCTAAATGATTATGAAATTTTGGGAAATTGGTGTTTATGACACCTGCTGAGGTGCACTTCCTCCTCCTGCTGAGAGATGACAACGCAGGAAAAAAAACAAGCCTAACTTGTCTGTCCTCCCTCTGACCTACAACAAAATCACTCAAGACAATTTAAGTTGAAAGAGTGATGGGCTCCTGGTTGTTTGTTGAACTGAAAGAAACCCATTTCGCTTCCAAGTACTCATTTTCATTATTCTGCATCTTACGTTGGGGGAAAATCCAGAGTTATTTTGAAACCACAGGTGATGTGACCCATTAAAGCTGGGATTTAGGCATTGGTTTTATGCAGCAGATGGATAAAATATCAGTCACTTGCCTGTAGGTGGAAAAATCTTTGCTTAAGCCATTAACACTCCCAAGTGTAATACTACCTGTGTTAAGCAAAGGGAAATCTGTTTTCTTACTGTGATTTGATATTGGGAAATAACAGCAGGAGATAAGCTTTATAACAGCGCTGGAAACGTGTCCGTGGTACTAAATGAGCCACGCAGCAAAGCTGTCCTTGCTGCTCAGCCCATGTTGGCATGAGCCTGGCTCTTTCACAAGGGGCCTGGGGGCAAGACAGGCCTGGGACAGGCTGCAGACAGAAGGAAGAAAGGGAGATGTTATATCTCATCCTGTGGGCTTCCAACATCCCTCCTGCCATTTTCACCAGGACCTGCGGAGGGGTGCCCCAATTAGTGCAGCAAGAGCGCAATTACATCTGGCTGCAGCTCTTGCACCCGCAGGTGCTCTCCCACAGCACTACAAACAGCTCTGCTTCACAGCAGAAATGTTGTCCTTAGCTGCTCCCGTTCCTTTCCACACACTCTGAGTGTCCAGATCCAAGAGGGGGATGGCTTCCAAGGCCAGGAAACACAGATGTTGGGAAAGCCAGGAAGGAGGCTCATCTAAGCATTTAAATATTCAGCTGCTTAAGTGCATGGCTTACCCATGGAAACTTGTGCTTCTGATAGGCCCATGCAAGAGCCACTGAAGGCAAGAGGAGGTGCCCCTGGAGTCAGATGAGGTTAAGCTGCACTTGCAGAAACCAGAGTTTGTGCTCCCTTGAAATGTGGATACTTAAAGAGCCGTTCCCCATCCATCCATCACATGGCACTTGACTTCCACATTCCCCTCGAGTTATTGGTTTTCCTGATCCAAACACGTGCCTGTTTCAATGCTACTGGTTAATCTCACTGGTATTTTCTGGAAGAGATCTCTGTCTAGTAGCTAAGAGAAGGTTGAGGGGTGGGGTGGGGAGAATCTTTAAATTATTGTACCTTTTTTTTCTTGTACGCTCTCCCTCTGATGGCTCCCGAAGCTTCTCACATGGACACAAACAGCAAAAGTTTCCATGAATGATGCTGATAATGATTTTGGCCAAAGTTTCAGTCCTTCCCACTCTATGAAATCCAGTGTAGTCCTGCCTGGACATTTTATCTGCTAGAGTGGTCATTGGCTATTTTCTGTCTTACTCCCAACTAGCCAATGTAAGACTCCTTTTATCTCTTCCAACTCATGGGGAGTGTTGGACATGTAGCAACTTCTTTATCATCTCTCGCCTCTTGACACATCAGTGGCAGAGACTACAGAGGTCTGGAAGGGCTTCCCAGAGCACCGTGTAGTGATTTAAAATATAATCCCACCCACAAATTTAACAAGCTTCTTTTTCAAACTCAAGAGGAGCCTTTTGCCCTTGGTAACCCACAAGAAAGTCACTCTGGCATTGTATCCTTACAGAAAGAGAGAGAGGGGGTTCCCAGTCTCCTGTGGAATCAGGATCAAACTTTTGAAGATTTCATTCACTTCCAGGGGACACAAGGTCTTTGATGGCCTTGGTATTCCTGGTGCTGTTGTTGGAAAGGCCAGAGGTTACACACATGTGGAAGGGTTCCATCCATCATTCCCCATGTGACCCAAAGTCTCTGCCCACCTCAGACAGGATTCCTGCCCCAGATACACCTTGGCATGTTGTGTCCAGGCCAGCTGTGATTTCTGGGCCAAAGCACAGCCTCCTCTTCCATATGGAAATATTTCATTTCCCGTGAATATTGAACTCCTCATGTTTAGGATTTGTCCCAGCCTTTGTGGCCACTCAGGTACACAAAACTTGACCCCACACGTAGCTAGTGGCCATGTGGATGGTCCACCTTTGTAGAACATGACGGGGTTTGAAGTGTTTTGTGCAGCAGGTCCTGCTGGTGACTCCAGCCCATCAGTGCTTGGATCCCATGGGATAGCCCTGGGTTTCACAGCTCAAGGGCTGACCCAGCTCACGGATGTTAATGCTCTGAGAGTTTAAACACTCTCTCACTCCTCACCAAACAGTGAGAAAGATGTGTTCTTGCAGTAATGGGTACATTATTTCCTAAATGTGTGTGTATTTTTGCATTTCCTTTCTTTCCCTTTTCTCTTTTGCTCTTTTTCAACTGTGAAGGCCAAATCCACAACAGACAAATCCGGCACGCAGAGCCCAGACCAGTTTGTCCCAGCTGAAGATCCTTGGGAGATTCAGAATCTTTGCATCTCATTTATGCAAGTTCTCAAAGTTCTTGACACAAAAACATTTTCCCAGACCTTTCTTGTGCAAGCCAGGTGAATCCTGGCTTTGTTTTTGCAAGAGATCTGCCTCCACCATCCTTTTCTCTGATGCCACAAGTTGTTCACAAGGTGACACAGGGACTGTAGAGAGCACCCTGACTCTCATCACAGTGTGACTTACATGCTGTGCCTCTTGGAGGCTTTTCCTGAACAGCCTACAGGTATGAAGTCTTTTCTGGGTTTCCCTCTTCTCCTCTTTTCTTCCTCTGCTCCTGTTTTCAATCACAGACTGCCCAGGCAGCACAGTGGTCAGGCTTAAAGACTTGCTAGAACTGGATTCAAGATTTATGAGAACTAGATGTAACCAGGCCTCTCCCAGAGGTCTGGGAAGAACAGCTGGAGTCTGGCACTTTCCATCATGACAAGGACGATGAAAAACTAAGAGCTGAACTGCAAAAAGCAGAGGGGGGGGGGAATGTTTAGGCTTAAAATGCAAAACAAGCGCCTGCGGCATCCAGCCCGTCTGCACAGGGGCCAATTCTGACAGCAAACGCCTTTTGCAGCTGCTGGGGCTTGGGCTTATTTTAGAAACCACTTTAGAAACAAGAGGTTAAAAGAGAAGAGGGCGGGAGGTGGTTCAGGCTGGAGCTGCCTGTGTGCGATCCTGGGATACAGAGCCCGGACTGGCGGCTCCCATCCTGCGCTGCCTGGAGGCCCTTTCGGCAGGGCCACCCCACCCAGGGCTGATGTAATGGGCTGTGTTTGTCGGGATCTCTAAGGCGTGCGTGTGTCCAGCCTGCCCAAGGCAGGACGGCAAAGCTGCTCCCGGAGAGGAGGGAGGGGATGCTGGAGATGCAGGGAAATTGGAAGGCTCTGAGGTCCTGTCCTGCCTGAGTGCTGCCCATCCTTGGCACTCCCACCCTACCCTTGCCCTTCACGGTCTCCATCCTTGGAGGGCTGTCTCAATGCACAACCTGTCCCAGGTCTAAGGACTGCCCAAGGGTCACCCCCAGCTGGGGCTGGGGACAAAGATGGGGAAGAGACTTGAGGGGCACTGTGTGAGGAGCAGCTGAGGGCACTTGGTGTGTTCAGCTGGAGAAGAGGAGACTGAGGCGACACCTCATTGCAGGTACAACTTCCTCAGGAGAAACAGAGGAGGGGCAGGCATTGATCTCTGTTCTTTGGGGACCAGGGACAGCACCCAGGGAATGGCCTGAAGGTGTGTCAGGGCAGGGTTATGTTGGATATCAGGAAAAGGTTCTTCCCCAGAGGGTGGTGGGCACTGACCAGGCTCCCCAGGGCAGTGGGCACACTCTTGGGGATGCTCCTGTGCAGGGCTAAGGGTTGGACTCGATGATCCTTGTGGGTCTCTTTCCATTCAGCATATTCTGTGATTCTGTAGCTCATGGACCTTCCACTGCTGCCACCTGGCTTGAAACCAGAAGTAGAATGAAAGACCTGGAAGGGAGATGGTGTCACTGCTGGAAAACTGTGAGGACCACTGGTGTTAAGTCTCCTGGGCTGGTGCCTTGTGCCTTCACCAATGGCAAGGTGGGGGATGTGCCAGCACAGCCAGACTGGTCATATTAATTTTTCCTTTTCTAACCAGCACAGCACAGATGACTATTTCAGACCCAAATTTCCCACCAACTGAGGTGTCATTGTTGATTCCTAAGGGATTCCACCCTCCTGACCTGTGTCCCCCTCAAATACCTACAGCTTTGTGGGATGATTCCACACCAGGGTGTTTGCAAACAAGGCAAGTTGCATTTACCTGCATTTTTTTCTGCCTTTGATCAAGGCTGCTCCATGATCCTTATAGATCTCTTCCAACTCAGCATATCCTATGATTCTGTAAATAATGTTTCGAATTCCCAAAGAAAGGAAACAATCTCCCTTTGCTTGTTTATCCTGCTCCATAACTTCATCTGACAGATAACCACCAACTGTGTGACATCCCAGCATGGTCAAGGCAAGGGGTTCTGTGCCTCCTTTTGCTGTGAACGTTTTGTGCCCCATTTCAATGGGAATTCTGGTGCTTTGGCCTAGTGAAACACTCACCTTCATCCATTTGTTTTGTTTCATGCCAAATCATTTTTCAAAGCTCTCTGTTAGTCCCAGACAGCTGCCATAAACACCCAAAAGACTTCACAGGCTGACCTTGACATCTGCCTGGGTACCCACACCATCTGTGGAGCATCCCTCTCTCTTGTCCTGCAATACTAACTGAGGTCCCACAACACCTCCTTGGATCCTTTTCCCCCAAAACACAGGTACCATGAAGTCCGTGATGGACTGGACCTCCTGTTCATGTAACAAGCTCTGCTAGAGACATACACTGCACAAACATTACATTCCCAGGCATTTTCCAAGCAGGACCTTTCATGTCAGGCCACACACATCATTCCTTCTACCTGCTGAAGACATCCCAAGGGGAGGTTTTAATTCTCATGCAGTGCCTCACGCTCTGGGGTCTGAAGTCAGCTAAGAAGGCAGTGGTGCATTTAGGGCTGTGTGTTCCCATCTCCACTTGTGTGAGATCAGACATGAAGATTAAACCAAGCTGCAGTTGATACCCAAGAAAACCAACCATGTGAAACATAGAAAACATGCTGGTTCTGAAAAAACAGAAGCAAAAAAGGGAAAATAATCCAGCAATAGTCATGATTGCATCCTCAAAAGCTTCTTCAAGATATCCTGGGTGAGAAGACGTTTGTGGTGATTCACTTTGGTGTCAAAAGCTGTTAATAAGAGAAAGAACCATGTCCCCTGGTCACCTCAAGCTCCATGGGCATGGGCAGGAGCTTGCTACCTCCCCCCAGTCTGCACATCCAAAGCAAGAAGAACAAGGCAGCCAAAAAAGAGGGGACTTAAAAGGTAGCAGGGATACAAAAGCAAGAATAAATGACCCATAAATCACCAACTCCCGACCCCATATTAAAAAAATAGGGATAGTTGTACAGAAGACACCCTCAAGCAGGGGCTGGATGGCAAAAGAAAGGGAATTCAGCCTTCAAGTGCCAAATAAATTAAAAAGACTAATAAAACTGCCACTCTGTAATGAGCAGCAAGACTGGCTACCAGCTTGTCCCAGCTGAAGCCAGGTTGCCTCGGGAAAGTCTGGTGGATCTTTTGTGCACAAAGGCGCCCCTTTGACCCAGCAAAGGTCCAGACATGGTGGTGGCACAGGCCCATCCTCCTTGGGGATGGTGGCACAGCTGCCTCTCCGCAGAGAGGTCATTTGGGATCCACATCTGGCAGCACAGGGTAGTCCAAGACCAGGTTTCTCTCACCCTAAGTTAAACTGACCTTGTTCTAGTAGCTCTACTCAGGAAAGGCATCTCTGGCCAAAACCACGTCCTCACCTCTCCAGAAAATATCACTTTAAGAGTTTGAATTCCTCTTCCTGCCTTTGGTTGCTCCCATCTTAGCAATGCTGGTCCCAGAGACTGTGGCAGCCTCTCCCAAAACAGAAAGAGAGCAATACACATACCTGTATCTCTGAAATACACTTTCTCCTTTCAGAAATACCCCTACTCTTGGGGATTTTGGGTGCCATTTCAACGTAGCTCTTCATAGGATGTATAATAGGGCAAAGGCTGGCAAATGATGGGAATATGATTATTATGAACTTTAAGAAAATGTTTGTTTCTGCCTTTTCTCCCCCCTCTTTTTATTTTTTTTTAATTTTAATCAGCATCTTTCCTTCCATTTTCATTGTTTCTTAGCAACTGGACAGTTTTGATCACACACAGCTTGGTAAGAAGATAGGAAGTGATTTGGCAAACATGACATTCCAAAAAGGTGACTTTTGTCTGCTCTGAGTTTTTGATCTGAGCAAACATCTTGGGAAAAATTACAGCCAACACCGCCCCCCCCCAACCATCCCATAATGCTACAAAATGCAGGCAACAACTTTCCATTAGAAACCTCCATGTATTTATTAATTCTCCTGCTCTTTGGGACTGGCCTCCGCTATGCACTGTGTGATGTGGAGCAGAAAGAGGGTCTCTAAGAGCTCCCAACACCTGCAGGAGAGAGGGCACAGGTGTGTTAGTGCTTCACACTTGTTCCTGCTCCCTGCTGGACACACAAGCAGAATTTAGGCCTGTGGAATTTCACAGGAGTGGGATGTTATCGTACCCAGGCCTGCAGGCTCACAGCTCTGCCAAGACACAATAAAAAAGAGCTGTTTCATGGTGCACGAATATGAGGAGCACATGTTTGGTCAAGCTGGTGGGCAACGTTGTTCCTTCACCTCCCAAGGCTGGCTGGGCTCTGGTATGCCCATAAAACCAGCCCCCACTTCCTCCCCTTGCTGCGGGGGCAACAGAGAACCTTCATTTCATCCCATGCAATTAAAACAAACGGTTGCCACATGTAAATATTTGTGTTGTTACCATCTCGCTTCTTCCGTGGGGCTCCTAAAAACAAACAGCAGAATGCAGCCCTGGCCATCAGAGTAGGACCTGAGATGTGCTGCAGTCTGAGAGTCCTCAGTGCCTTCAGCAGCAGCCAAAACAGCAGGGCCAGGGGGGCAAGGGGACCCCAAGATGGGGCAGTTCACAGAATCACAGAATATGCTGAGTTGGAAGGGACTTACAAGGATCATTGAGTCCAACACTTAGCCCTGCACAGGAGCATCCCCAAGAGTCACACCCTGTGCCCCAGAGGATCATCCAAACACTCCTGGAGCTCTGGCAGCCTTGGGGCTGTGC
>JAOXXN010000065.1:62166607-62177885 GCA_026770055.1 Myrmophylax atrothorax
CAGAGCTGAGAGTGTCCAGCCGGGCTGGCTCGAGGCACAGGAAAATCAGGCAGTTGCCCAAAGCAGTCTGGGCCTCCCTGCCTGTGCCAGAGGGTGCAAAACCAGTGGGTTCCTTCCAGTGAGGAAGGGCTGGAGATGTGCATCCTGCACCAGCAGCCACCAGGGCAGCACACTGAGACATTCTCCTGCTCCCCATCCTTGCCCTGATTCTCCTTCTGAAGACCAAGAGGCATAGGTTGTGAAGCTCTGAGCTGGATTTGTCCCTTGCCACACTGCTTAGACCTAAATGTCTGAAGTTGCAAAGTGTTTCTTTGGGATTTTCTCCTGTGTCCATGTCATAGGTCATGTCTGGATGGAAAGCATAGAGCCTCTCTGAGGACACTTCACTGGCCATCAGGTGCTTGTGATGATCAAGACTAAAATCTCTCCCATATCACTTAGGCTGAGCCTGGGGTTTGGCTGTGGTTTTGGCCTGGTACAGCTGGTGCAGACAGAGAGGGGCTGAGCTGGGGCAGAGCTTTGTCCAGCCCCTGCCTCTGGCTGTGCTGAGTCCTGTGCAGAGTGGCAGCATCACCTGGGCCCAACGTGACCATGAAGTAATCACCTGCAATTCTGCAGTCACTGGGATGCTTCTCCTCCTCCTTGAATTTCCATGGAGACACTGCTGGCATCATCCAAGACCTGTGGAGAACAGCACATGGCTGTTGAAGTCTCTGCATTTTCTACATTGACCACTTCAATATGGATGACTGAAGACTTGCTAAAAGCTGGATTTGTTTCTTTACTTGCCTTCACCCTCTTGCCACAACATCTTCACAACAGGACACAAGTGATTCTCCCAGCCCTGCCGACAGCCCTTGGCTGTCTCTGCCCAGCCCCTCTGCAGGCACCTCAAAAACAAACACTTCTGCACCAAATTGTATCTGAGCTGGTGATGTCTCCTGCTCAGGACCAGCATCAGTGGCTGAATTCTGGAAAGGATGCAGCAAAATCATGGAAGCAGTCTTTCCCAATTTGTATCAAGCTGAAGATGAAAACATAGGTGCATGTTTTTGTCTCCTTTTTTGTGTTTTTAGAATCAAAACAAAATAAGCAAGCAGAGTTGCTTTTACCTGTTGGGGAAGATACAGCCATGGTCTCTGTCAGCTTCTGTGTCTGTGCAGTGCCTGTCCCTCACCTGCTACTGGCCACTGAAGGACCTCAGCGTGTGACTCCCACACCTCCAAATCTCCAAAAGGAGATTCAACATTTACATCTCATTGCAGAAGCCCCACTCTGGCAATGTCTGCTGTTTCATGCTTCTCATGCCAAGGGTGTTCTGCAACACCCTAACAAGATGAATTAAAATTGCTAATAAAATAAACAAGAAAGGCCCTTTGTGTTCTTCAATATACTACTACTACTAATTATTATTATTATTTTAAAACTCTGTTTTAATGAAGGATGGAATCTGCTGCTCCTGAGAGCAAAGGTTCATAGTTGGAATAAGGAGTGTCAGCCCAGCTGTTACTACTGGGAGGCCACATTTCATGCCCATCCATGGTCCTTCATGTCCACACTTCCACAGACAAATGTCCATGCACAGCCCAATAAAGGGGTTAAGAAAACAGCAATGGCTCACAAAAGATGCAAAGGTTTGTGCCTAAGCTGCTCCCTGAGTATCCAGAAAGCTCAGCCCAGAGCAGGACCTTTCCTCTGAAGTGTCCTGAGCTCTGTGGCATTCCATCAATATTCCCAGCTGGGCTCAGTATCCCCATCTTGCATTAACAGAGCAGGACTGTATTTTGGCAGAGGGTTTGTGGTACCTCCATCTGCTCTGCCTGGCTGCCCATCCCAGTTCCAGTGCTGGGACTCCAAATCCCTCCATTCTGGCCCAATCCTTCTTGGGGATGAGCATAAAAATAATGCACAAAAAACCCAGGGACATGCAGCATTGAATCTCACCAGTCACCACCTCAGCAACAAGAGGTAACAGTAACAGGCTGTTATCTTTAGCAGAAAGCAGTAGAAGAAAGGAGACACCAGTTCACCAACCCCAGGTCACCTCCCTGGTGACCAGTTATCTGTGTCTGCAGCTCTCCAGGTGCTCAGGGAACAGGGATACTCCTCACCACCTGTGGATCATCTTACCTACCCACCCACCCAAGCCCACAGTCAGCTGTGTGCTGCTGCCCACCAGGACACGTCAAGACACATGGTGGGATTGTTGGGGTGTCCTGTGCAGGGCCTGGAGTTGGACTTGATCATCCTTCTGGGTCCTTTCCAACTCGGGAACTTGTGTGATTCTAAGGCTTTTTCCAGCCAAGGTTTGAGGTGAGTCTGACCCTGAACCTTCTTGATTTACCCCAAAACAGGCCTTTCCTCTGACCACCCTCCCAGTGCAGGGAATATGTTAAAACAACCCCAGCCCCCCTGCTTGTGTCTGATGGATCATGGTGACCCTTTAATCATATTTTCTGGAGAATTACAAAGCATTATCTGAGAAAAAAACACAGTCTAAACCAAAGCAATTTGGGTAATGATGGCCTTTTGTTCCAGTTTATCCTGCATCAAGCTCCATAGATGCCAACTCTGAATGTTTCCCAGACCTTCACAGTAGACCTTGGAACTGTCTCTCTGATTTATTGGTTGTTTCACAACATATGCATTTCTCCTATAGAATCCCAGTGTTTTGCTTATAAGCCATATTATAACTGTGAATCAATCTTCTTTATTTGAACATTTAGGACAGATTCACACATCATTTTACCATTAGCTAGAATAGCCTCAGCCTCACAGATCTTTCAGGTTTCAAGCCTGGCTGTGTTGTTTCAGTTCTTTGCTGTTGCCTGTGTTGTGTGTGGGGGAAAAAAAAAAAAGCACCAGACTTTGGGGCTTTCTTTGTGGCTTGAAGAAGAACACAGGTTGTTTCATCAGGTTGTTTCATCACTGGTTGTGAGACATGTATTACCCAGCTCATTAATTCACAAGAGTTCTTGTTTTCTCTGCCTTTTTCATGCTGATCTGATCCATTTGTGAAGTCCAGGGTTGTACTGCAAGTGATTAATGCTGCAGTGAAGTCTCATAAAGTGAGATTCCAACAAAAAAAGTGTGAAAAATGTAATCTCTAATGTTCTGAAAGCTCACATATGACAAACCCCATAAATCACCCCAGAAGCAGTCATTATGGTGAGTTACTAACTAGATTATACAGCTGCATTTGTCATAATTTCCCATTACGTAGAGAATAAACCTATCAGGCTGATTTATGGCAGAGGGCTCCACAATATGGGAACTGGGACCTGGGCTGTTCTGTGGCAAATGAAAAGAAATGTTGTGTCTACTCAAGTGCCGAATGGAAAAGGAAGGAGGGAAGTTAACTGGCATTTGAAGGCACTGATTCAGGGCCAAAGACTTCAGAGAGGACTCAGGCCCATGGGATGGGAAGAAGAGCATCCACCAACCTGTCCCACTACCACTTCTCAAGCTGAACAGCTCCAACTTTATCAGTTGGTCTTCATGGGAGTCTTCCTAACTTCAGCCTGTGGAAGAGAATTTGGCCAACTTGGAGAAATGGCTTCATGTACAAGGATAGGCTTCATTTCTGTGCAGGTCCACTGTGGGTTTTGAACTGCTGCAGAGGATGTCGCATCCTACCCCAGTGATCTCCGTGTTTCCAGGCTGTTCTGGATTGCATGAGCACATCTGCAGCTAATTGGGCTAATTCCCAGCTCCTCCACAGCGAGCTGAAGTGGCTGATTTACTGTCAAGCACAGCTGATGAAGGCGACATCAGTGAGGACACTCGGCAAGCCTGGCTCTGCACAACCAGACGTGGTGGCCTGGGATTGGAGAATTCAGAGGACAAGAAGAACAGACAAGAGGCAGGAAAAGTGAAGCGGGCAAAACTGAGCCACTCCTGTTAGAAGCAGTGCCACCAGAGAAACATCTCAGGTGTGTGCCTGCCCCTGGGCACAGGCCCATGTCAGGGAGGATTCCCCACCCTTTCTGCCATGCCTGGACACGGCACTGCAGGGCACTCCTCTGGCACTGTGGGGAATGGCTTAATTCCAGAAAGGAAGATCATCACCAGGAACTATGGGAAATGTAGTTGCAGCGTGACCCCGAGGAAAAGGCTTGACCTGCACATGCCCACGGGGCTGCCTCGAGAAGAACCCAAGGGGATTAGCACGTTCTCCCTTTTAGGAATGTTTAACTGACTGAGTGCACTCCCCCTGACAGACTGAGGGCCAATTGCATGGAGGAGCCATGCGTGTCACTCCAATGGGGGAAAAAAGCCATCCTAAATTGGTTATTAAATGATTAACCAGCTGTCTGTGTGGTCTGTGTCTCACTGTCACTGGGGAGCAGGGCAGGAGTGCCAGGGACAGGCACACACAGGGCTGGCATCACAGCCAGGCTGCCCCGGCACAGGCTCATGGCAGGGAGGGTTCCCCACTCTCTCTGCCATGGCTGGACACGGCATAGCAGGGCTGGGGACGGCGACACAGCCACACCTCCTCTGGCACTGTCACACCTGCCCAGGACCCTGGAGCCTCAGTCAGCCCGCCCAAAAAGGCGGCAGCTGAACCCACGGCCTGTCCCAAAATGATGGACCCACAGCCTGTTCCAAAATGGGGGATGGACCCACAGCCTGTCCTGAAACGGGGGATAGACCCACAGCTTGTCCCAAAATCATGGATGGACCCACAACATGTCCCAAAATGGCGATGGACCCACAGCCTGTTCCAAAATGATGGTCATGAAATGGCAGTGACCGACCCATGGAGTGCTGGAAGCCACAAAATGGCGACCAACCAACCATGTGGGTCCTGTGGGGAACAACAAAGTGCAGCCACATCTGGGGGATGCAGAGAGTGGAGCAGAGCAGATAAAAGGACAGTGACATGGATGTGGAGTGACTGCTCCACTGCCATTGCTGGGGGACATTGGCCCAAACAACTCCTTTTTGTGGCCGCTGCAAGAAGTGCTCACGCACAGAGTTGTGCTTGTGGGGCTCACACCTGATGGGTATATTCACTGTCTGTATATCACTTGTATGTATTAACACACTGTGGTTGGTCCATTTATCCCTGGCCCTTCTGATTCTGCTTTCCTGTTGCTCCAATAAACCGTTCCAGAGCCTGGATCGTTCCTTCCTGCGGTGGTACCGCCTGTACCCAGCTGACGCTCACCTGCTGGGTGCAGCACAGGTAGGAATTGACAAATGCCACCAGGATGTCCCTTTATTTAGCAGGTGCTGAACGCTCCAAGCAGTTTTGGAGCTGGATGCATTGTCTGTCACCACCAGCTGCCTTCACCCCACAACAGCCCACAGCCAGGAGAAGGAAGACATTTTCTATGTCTCCTCTTCTAGTTAATCATCACAGGGGATGGTGGCATGGACACAAGGCTCAGGGGAGCAGTGTGAGCTCCTCCTCACCTCAGTTCGCTGCTGGAGGGCAGGCACTGGAAGTTCTGACATCTGCTCTGAAGGAGCTGGAGTGCTGAATTTTCCACTAAGGTCTTGCAATACTTTGGGAGGTCTCCTTGGCCTTGTCAGCTCCTCACCTGTGAAATGGGTGACTGCTATTTGTGACCCACCCAAAGGAACCCACAGTTACCACATTCAGCTGCTGAGATCCTCTCTCTGGAGCACCTCAGAGCAACAGGGAACTTTGGGGTTTGTTTTTTTTTTTCAGATGTAGCAGCTAAATTCATCCACCTCAAAAGCTCTCTATAATGCTCCCCTCAAAGGCTAGAGAGCCAGAGAGGGGAGGAAACCTGAACAAGCACTTTTGCCTTTCTAGTTGTGGAGAATCAAAAGCAGTTTGTGGGTTGTGGGAGGAAGGAGCTGAGAGGCCAGAGGAAGCCAAGAGCTCAGCAGCCAGAGGCCAGATGCCCTGAGCTCCTCCACTCCTCTGACAGTCTCTCACCATGGTCTCAACAGGCTGTTCAGACATCCCAGACAGGGCCCAAACATGCCAGAAATGAGGCTATGTTTGTCCCCAAGGGATTTCTGATCGTTGTCACTGTGCAACAGGTATAGGATCCCAGAATTCCAGAACAGTTTGGGCTGGAAGGGACCTTAAAGCCCATGTCATTCCAAACCCTCCAGGGCAGGGACACCTTCCACTAGGCCAAATGCAATGTATAAACCATTGACCATAAAGATGATGGGGATCCCAGACTTGGGCTCGGTCCTCACTCCCCCATGGCCCAGGTTGCCAAATACTGGGTGAAACAAAGCAATGCAGCTTTTTGGTTATTTATGGAAAACTCCAGCTGTGTTACACCTTCTGAAGGCAGAAGCAGCGTGAAGGGACTTAAAAGACAATTGGGCAAAGGGAGCTGGAAGTGAGACCATGTCGCCAGCCCTCTGAAAACAAGGAGAAGGTCATTCAAGAGCAATCCCTGTGAAGTGAACCCACGTTGTTTGTGCAGCAGTATGTCAGCGTAACCTGAGCACAGCACCTTATCTCTGCGACACCTGGAAGGCGACTTTCGAGGTGTTATCACTGAGAAATACTTTGATCTACCAGGTGGGAGCAAAATGAAGTGATGCCACTTGTTTCTCAGGAGACTTCTCCACTCTGAGCTCTCCTGGCCCACCTGAGCTCACCTGCAACATCCAGCTTTCGTCTCAGATTCCCATCCCAGCAAAGCATCTGTGGAGTTGAAATCTACCTTGAAAAACAACTTAACAAAAAATCAAACAGAAGAAGAAACTTTCTTTTGTGGCAGGCAGAGAGGTTTGGCCAGACAGCAGAGCCCTCTTCAGTCCAGTGATGGGTAGTGAAGAGCAGGTTGAACCAACGTGACCTTGCAGGCTCTGGCAAATTCCCAGCTGGGCCAAACTGGGGTTTATCCTGTCCTTGGGTCTAGAAGGCACCAGTGTCTTTAGGACAAATGCACCACTCTGTAGACAGAGGACAGGGATCTGTCAAAACCACAGAGTGAGAAATGCATCATATAATTACCAGTCACAGTTCTAGGAGGAAGAATTTTTTCACGGAGAAATCTTGGGGTGGAGAAGAAAAAAGAAAGGAGAAAGGGAGGGAAGTCACATTTTAAAGCTGATAAATAATTTTTCAAAAAAAATTATTTAACAAAACATGTCATCATGTGACAAGGTAGTTTTTCTTGCAAGCAGGTGCACTGCAGTTTTAGAAATATTAAATCTTAAGAGGTTTGCATTGCACAATAGATGGCAGCCAGAAAGCATGTTGATGTTTTTTGGCAGTGTTTCAGATGTCATGGTATTTTTTTTTTCTTTAAAGCTTCCATCAGCAGGAGGGAAAGCCGTGCCAAGGAAAAGGAATCAAATCTGGATGCAGCAAGACTCGCACTGAGGCAGAGGCTCCCTGCCAGATGCTACGGGGCCAAATCGGAAACAACCACATTGAGCTCATTATGAAAACTGCATAATCCAAAGCCTGCAAAAAGGCAAAAAAAAAATTAATCTGTTTAATACTTAGCTAAATTCTCAACTGTTGAACTAGATTTGAAGAAAAATTCATCATAATCCCCTCTTCCTGTTGAGAAATTCCTCCGTGTTCATGAGATGTCCATGAGATGGCAGGAGCGCACTCTGCTCCGCAGGCTGAAGGGACCGTGACTCCAGTGCCGCTTCCACACCGGGAACCTCGCTCCGGATATGGGCACTGCTGCGAAAACACGGATTTATCTTTCTATTCATTGCTGTGGGAAAGAGATAAGAAAGTGGTATGAATGGGTACATCTTCAGACAAGAAATCAAGCGGTCCAGTTTCCTGAGGATGGGAATCACTCTCTTTCATAGAATGGTTTGGATTGGAAGGAATTTTAAAGTTTATCTCATTCCAGCCCCCTGCCACGGTCAGGGATGCTTTACACTACACCAATGTAAAGCTCCCAGCTCCATCCAGCCTGGCCTTTTCTACCTCTTGCTTTCAGCAGCCTCTTGCTTTGGGGGACATAACCCTGCTCATGGCAGACCCCACAGGGATCTACAAGCTCATCCCATGCTGTGCACAGGAATTTGGGTAGGAGCACTGTGAAACTGAGAGAGCGTGATGAGCAAAGGACCAGGAAGAAACCTGGAGGCTGGGACTTAGAAATCACAGCCCCAGCATGTATGGCTGGGGATGACCATGGAAACAACCCTCAGGGATGTCCCAGTTTTCAGCTCTGTTTATGATCCCGAGTTCTCCACACAACTGGGGCACAGCTGAGAGTCCATCCCTGGTTAGGTAGGACCCATGGCAGCCCAGCTTCTGTGAGTCAGGCCAAGGGATGGGCTGGCATTTGTGCAAGTACTTCCATTAACCAGGCTGCAGAAGCAACATCCCAACAAGAGACTGATGCTCATGTCTGAAGAGAACTCAGCTGCTCCAAAATCTTCAAGGGAGCAGGTTGCATGAAGAAGCTGCTCTTTGCATGCTCAAGGAGCATCAAAACTTGGAGACCTTCCAAGTTTTCATCCACTGATTTGCCAAATCCATGCTACCAGGTCAGGGAAGCAAAAAGGATCACAGAATCATAGAATGGTTTGGGTTGGAAGGGACCTTAAAAATCACTGAGTTCCAACTCCACTTCCATGAAGAACTCCAGCAGAGTCCTGGGTCCTCTCTAGCAGAGGGTATAATTGGGACATGACAGCTCACACCTCTTCCCACTCATTCTCTCACTGCATCTGCACTGTGGGAGGGCTTAGGAGATGCTGAGGGAGATCCCAAAGGTTCAGAAGGTCTGTATGTTTTAGCAGAGAAAAGGCCCATTCCCTTTCCTGTGCCTTATCCCACAGCAGGCACTGCCCAGCAAGCTGGGCATTCCCAGGGACATCCTTGGAGCCTGCAGACAGCTGTGCTGCAGGGAGACACTGCCCTCTGCAATGAGCAAGAGATGATGTTGGTTAACTTTTCTCAATGTCTTCTTTCATCTTTTTGTAGATGTGGCTCCTGTGGACATGGGTTAGTAGTGGCCTTGGCAGTGCTGAGGGAATGGTTGGATTCCATCATCTTAGGAGGTTTTTCCAACCTAAATATTTCTGTGATTCCTTATCCCTCTCCTGGCTTTCAGGCTTTGCCGTTCATGTTCCCTAATGTGATCTGTAAGATCACTTTCCTTATGTCTTGAATTCCCTCTTTATGCTGCATGGGACATCACTTGGTATCCCAGTTGGCTCCTGGCTGCAGAACCAGCTTCATCTCCAGACACACAGATCCAGTGCATCACATTGTGCAGGTGAATCATCTCCAGCAGGTGATGTTTGCCTGCACCCACAGACAGTGGGCTTCCTGGATGTAGATAATGCTCAAAAGGCAGTGGGACAGCAGCAATGTGAATCCATCAGTGTATGACCCAGAAGAAATCCTTTTCTGCCAGGGTGGGGAGGCCCTGGCACAGAGAAGCTGTGGCTGCCCCATCCCTGGAAGTGTCCAAGGCCAGGTTGGACAGGGCTTGGAACAACCTGTTCTAGTGGAAAGTGTCCCTGCCCATGACAGGGGGTGTAAGGAGATGATATCTAGGGTCCCTTCTAGCGCAAATCATTCTATGATTCTATAGCCTGGCTCCTGAGAACCCACAGAGCACTAGAGGTGGCAAGGGTGTGTGATCAGGATGCAAGAGCTTTGAAGATGAGGGGAGAATGGGGTGGGAATTGTCCCTTCTTCATGAGGACTGTACCATTCACAAGATTAGTGCTCCACTTTCAAACACATGCCAACCCACAAGACTTGGCACTCCAGTGCTAATCCTGAACCCTCAACTTGCCCTGAATCACTGCTGCTCTCTCCAGTGCTTAAAAAAATTCTTAGAAAACCTCTGCCAAACACATAAATCCCATCCTGATGTCCCCTGGTGTCACTGGGAAGGTGCCTGGTAACATTGCTGGTCCTTGGATCATGCCTCAGAGAAGCAGCTGCAGGATATTAACCCACAGGCTCCAAATTTCGTCTTTGCTTTACCTCGGTCTAAACTTTTGTAAATAACTCATGATAGGTCAGGGCAAAGAGAAGCCAATCTGGCTGTGTTCCCCTGTCCTATAAAATCAGCTTATGCTCTTTGGAAAGAGGAAACAAATTCACCCGAAGTGGTGGCAGTTCCCATCCCACAAACACAACAGTTCAAGAAGCACAGAGATTGCTGTGATGTTTCTTCACCTATTTCCAGGGCTGATAACAATTTTCTCCTTGTTCTGCTCAGCATTCCCGCAGTGACTGTTTCCTATCACTTCCCAAGGGCTAAGTAATCCCTCCCACTGCTGCGAGAAGTGTGACAGCTCCTAGGAACTGTCTCCTCATGGCATGTAAAAGCAAAGTGGGAGGGAAGCAGATATGTTTTCTTCTGGCAGGAGATACCACAGGCAATGTGGTCATCCTGAGGGATCTCAGGCTTTAGGGGGTGGGTCTGTCCTAGCTTGGGGTGTGGGGAATCATTCCATCTTCCTCTGGCCTCAGTTGTGCCAACCAGCACCTCAGAGTGCCACAATTGGATGAATTATAAACTGAATACCAATGTCTTCTGTTCTTTAAGGTGATTCTGAAGGGGCAGGTGCTGTTACCAGTTTCAGCTGAGAAATTGCTCAGCACTGCAGCAGTTTGTGTCATGATTATCAACTACCCAGCTGGATAAAAAAATAGTTCCCCAGGGAATTACAGAGCTGGAACAGAGTGAAGATGGGCAGTGATGGCTGAACATCATGGGAAGAGTTTCCCCAGGCAGAAATATGGAGTTTGTAGCATATTTTCTGTGATGCAAAGGGTAGGATTCCTATGCAGTATTGGCATATGTGGAGCAGCTGGGAAAGGTGGGGATGGAATGGACCACGCTGTCACTTCTGGGGAAAGCAGCCAAATGCACTGACAGTTCTCACGCAGGCTGGCTCCAAACCAAATGTCTCCCCAGCAGGATTTCCAAATTCCTACCTTGACCACAGCATATGTGCTTCTTCCACGGTCTTAAAATCCACCTATGCAAATGAGCATTCCTTCATTGTACCAGGATAATTAATTTCTGCCCTAAAGCGCCACTTTCCAGTTCAGATTTCTCTGGTCCCTTTGAGGACCTTAACAAGGCTGAGAAGCCTCAGGCCTCACCCTGCCTACATCAAGAGGTCTTTAACGGCTTGTGAAACCCCTCCCAAACCTTGGTGGGGCCACCTCCACATGCCAGAGCTTTGCAGGGCCCAAGCCCATCCAAACTGCATTGCAGGGATGAAGGGCATCCAATGTTATAAATTGCGACCACTAAAGGATCATAATCAATTAGAATTTATTGATTACAGTAAGCAGGATATGAGCAAAAACAGCGCTGGGCGA
>JAOXXN010000065.1:62327621-62338788 GCA_026770055.1 Myrmophylax atrothorax
TCTGGGCACCCTGTGCCAGGGCCTGCCCACCCTCCCAGCCAGGAATTCCTTCCCAATATCCCATCTAACCCTGCCCTTTGGCAGTGGGAAGCCACTCCCCCTTGTCCTGTCCCTCCATGCCTTGTCCCAAGTCCCTCTCCAGCTCTCCTGGAGCCCCTTTAGGCACTGGGAAGGCTGCCCCTGGTTGGAACAACCCATCCATCCAGGTTTGCACTGGGCAGAGCATTGCTGGATATCAATTGAGGTGTTCCTGCCCCTCTGCTTGGCACTGGTGAGGCTACACCTGGAATACTGGGTGAGATATGGACATACTGGAGAGAGTCCAGTGAAGGGCCACAGGGATGATGAAGGTCCAGGAGCATCTTTTCTGTTAGGAAGGCTGAGGATTGTTCATCCTGGAGAAGAGAAGGCCCTGGGAGATCTTGCGAAGTCCATAAATACCTGGTGGGAGGCAGAAAAGGAGCTGGACAGAGGTGCCCAGTGGCAGGACCAGAGGCCATGGACACAACCTGGAAAATGGGAGGTTCCCTCTGAACATCAGGAAACATTTTTTTACCCTGAGGATGACTGAGCACTGGCAGAGGTTGCCCAGAGAGGTTGTGGAGTCTCCACCAAGTTACTCAAAATCCAACTGGACGTGGTCCTGGACAACAGCTCTGGGTGGAGCAGGGAGTAGGACCAGGTGACCTCGAGAGGTCGCTTCCAAACTCAGCCAGTCTGTGATGATGTGGAAAGAGCAGCTCTGCCCTGCGGGGTCCGGAGAGGTCCCTCAGGGATTGTACCCCCAACTCCTTGGACTGAAAACATCCAGGATGGTCATTCCTGACTGCCTTGCACTCAGGCCTCAGCACTTGGTGCCTCTGCTCCACTTTTCCACTGAGCTTCCCAAGCTTGTTGGCCATGTCGGGATGACCCTACGGGATCTGGTGGATCTCAGGAGCATCCCGGGGTAACGCTGTGTTTTGCCTTCCAGTACCACATCAACAAGCTGTCCATCATGTCCTCGGAAAACCACCTGAACAACAGCGACAAGGACGTGGATGAGGTGGATGCTGCTCTGTCAGACCTGGAAATTACCTTGGAAGGTGGGAAGACATCCACGATCCTGGTAAGGGTTGCAGGCACACCATGGCAAGGCGGCTTGTGTGTCCCCTCCTTCCCTGCCTGGGAATTCTTCCAGACATCCAACCTTTTTCATTTCCTTCCTCTCCTTTTTTTTTCCCTATTTCTTTATGAGAAAGTTGCCCCCAGCCTGGTGAAGCAACACAAAACATAAACCCCAGCAATATTTTCCTTAAAACAGGGTTTTTAGATAGCAAGGGGTAGTTGTGGGGAGAGGGAACCCCAGGCAGCAGCTGGAGAAGTCCTGGAGGAGCCAGGAACTTACTGAACCCCCCTACATCAAGCCACCTTCCTGATGAAATAATGGAAAACTAAATTTAAATCAATTTGGTTTCTGTCCTCACTTCTGACTTTCCCAAATAGTGAGTTCTCCACTCTGAGGTGTCTCTCCCTCTGTTTCTAATTGATATTTTACAGCACCTAAAAGGGCTGCTGTGATTTTCAGAACTAATTTATTCTTATGAAACCTCATTTTTATTAGACTGGATTTTAGCCTGTGTCTGTATTTCAGAGGATTCAGGGTGGTTTTTTTCAGATATGCTATTTTAACACTGGTTTTCCACCTTTAAAAATGTAAAGCTTTAAAATTAAAGTGCATTAAAGGGACTCAGTCCTGTCAGCCTTGGCCCAGCACAGCTTTTGCAGGCATTTTGCTTATTTATACCCTCTCTGAATTTCATTTTAAGTTCTTTTCCAACCCTAAAATCCCTGACATTTTCCGGTTTTACAGTTCATATAATTTTTTTAAGTGTTTGTGAAGGGTCTTTTTGAAGTCACCTCCATTCTTGGATGCTTTTATGGGCATTAAGAGCAGCAGAGCTTTGCAACAGGAACCCGGGGCCGCCACAGAAACGACGACAAATTTGTATCACCGAGACATATTTCCTAATTTCTTTGCAAAACCAGATTTGAAACACATCACTAAGGAGCAAGCCCTGCCAGATAAGAGGGAAGAGGACAATGATTCATCCAAAAAAAACCCCATCCCTTTCCGTAGGGCTTGCAAGCAGGAGCCATTTCCAGATGCATTCGAGTAATTGAATACGGATAATGGGCAATTACTGGATTGTTTGTTTAGATTCTGCATTTTTTTTTCCCTGTGGTATCTATAAACAGTTCAGTGCAGACTGAAAGTAAACTGTCCTGCTACTGGAAGCTGCTGGAGCAATCCTTTTATTTCCATCCCTCGAAAACCCTTTAATTCCAGCTCCTGGGAATTGCAAGTGCCCCCCAGTAAATTTTCCTCGTGCAAAAATGGAATTTAAATCCAATATTTAAAACTCCAGGAGGGGAGGGAAGTCTTTCTAGACACAGAAATCCCTTCCCTGGTCAGTTCTTTGTGAAGGTGCATCTTTTCCTTTTGTTTGGAGTGTAAGGAAGTAACTAAAGGAGGAGAAAAATCCCGGTGTGAACATGAGTGGCTGTGACCTCGCCGTGGGAATTGGCTCCAGCAACAGCAGGAATTCCTCAAAGGAAAACAGAACCTTGTCCTCTGCTTTCCTAACAACACTGCCATGGATTTTTCACCACTTGCCTCTCCCAGGAGGTGGCTCTGAGGCTTTCTCAGGAGCAGCTTTGTGACCCCTAAGCCCCAGTATTGCTCCCTTCCCTGCACCACATCCCTTCCCTCCTGGTGCTCTATCCCAGCTCCCAGAGTGAATGGAATAATCTTTGATTTTCAGGGTGACATCACTTCCATCCCAGAGCTTGCTGACTACATTAAAGTCTTCAAGTAAGTGCTGATGGGAAGAGCTGCTCATGAAACTGGTAATGGCAATGAATAATTAATGTCCTACCTCTTAATATCCTTTTTTTTTTAATCTCCTGGCCTTAAGAGATTCAAAATACTCAATACTTGAAGTTGATTCGTTCTTAAATACACAATTCAGGATGTTTTCCTGCTGGGAGAGTTTACTGCATCCCACAGGTGTGTGCTGGGATGTTTCTTTAACACATTTAATGCCCAGGAGGCAACAAACCACCCTAAAATTCAAAGTGAAACCTCAAAACCCCCCTCAAATACTTCTCCTGGTTTGCAGGATTCTAATTCAGTCTCTCCACCCTCTCTGTGCCAGAAGGAGCAGGTTAAGTTGACTCTGCTCCTCTTCCAGCTCACTCAGGATTTAGGGATTTTTTTTAGTTTGCTTTGACTTGGATGGGGGAATGTGGAAACCAGGAACAGCAGTGTCTGGGCTTGGAGTAACATTTTTGGCAGCCACCACTGTCTTTTGCAATTTATTACAGGCTGCAGTGAGGGATCCAGTGAAAGTTCTGGAAACTGGGAATACTGATGAGATTTCACAGCAGAACTGTAAGACAGAGGGGAAGAAAGGCTGTAGGCAGCAAAATAGCTCTGGAACAAACCTTTATGTTATTAATTGTTTGGTTCTGAAGCCAAAACCTGGCACTCACAGCTCTGAAAAACTCGAATTAATAAGGTCTCTGCGTCTGTCTGGGCTTGTGGTCTGGCTTAATTGGGGCAAAGTTTCAGGGCTGCAGCCCCTCAGTGGGTGTTTCTTTCCCCCCCTCGAAGAAACAAACAAACAAAGAACTTGTTCTTCCCTTTGATCTGCTGATTTGCCAATAAAATTAGGCACGACTCAGGGAGCTAATTGCCTGCAAATTGGAGCGCCAAGAGATGGAGCAGCCAGAAGCTGCCGGTTCTTCGCCTGGTGAGAGCCTTGAACCCCTGGGGTTGGGACTTGAGGCTGTCAAATTGAACACAGAATTCCATGTGCTGCAAAAACTGGGAGCCAGGTGGTATTTTAGTGCCAAAAATCCAATGTAAATGGCACAGTGTTGAGAGCTGGCCCAGCTTTGGATGTGCCTCTTGTGACACTGCATTATATATCCCTAATATTCCATAGGTTTAACTCCTGTAAATATGTCCCTATACGTGCCTGGTGTTGCTGCAGAGACTTGGAATGCTTCTTCCTCTCCTGCCAGCCAAAATCATGGAATCCCAGAATGGTTTGGGTTGGAAGAAACCTTAAAGCCCATCTTGTTCCACCCCCTACCATGGGCAGGGACACCTCCCACCAGCCCAGGTTGCTCCAAGCCCTGTCCAACCTGGCGTTGGACACTTCCAGGGATGGAGCAGCCACAGCTTCTCTGCCCAACCTATGCCAGGGCCTCTCCACCCTCCCAGCCAGGAATTCCTTCCCAATATCTCTATATTTTGTATCCATCAAAATGCTCTTCCTGCAATTTAAAGGAGCCCCAAAAAAACTCCAAAGACAGTAAAGATGCATTAAAGCATCTTTAAGAGAGGATGGAAAACCCTGCACGTGTGGGATGGCTTGGCTGAAGGCTGGGGGCTTCTTCCATAGTGGAAGCAGCTTTCAAAGGAAGTTGTGGTTGTCAAGTTTTCCCAGGGCAGGGCTGTGTGTTCCAGGGCTTTTGGAGGAGGAGGAAATGCAGCAAGCAGTGGATGCCCCAGCTCGGGTGTCCATCAGAATTGTGGGAGCAGGGAGGTGCAGGCAGACAGGGTGTTTCTCCTCCAGCTCCCTGATTTCCTTCTGACACAATGAGCCCCCAGCTCACTTTTGCTTGGAAATAGAAGTACAGATCCCTGAGGACAAGCAATTGGAGCCATCACATATATTTGATCCCTGCAGATGAGGCATCAGCAGCTGTTTCCAGGATGGAAATATGAGAAATGCGTGAGAGGCTGCAGGTCCAGCCTTAAAATAAGGGTTAGAAATGAGGGAAGGTTAAAAAATTCAGCTACTTGGAGCTCTGTGAAGGTCCTGGATTCGTGCTGGGATGAGCTCAGGGTCCCACCATGCCAGGTGGTCACTTTGCTTTGCTGTAGATTTGCAGGGCTATTTGTTCTCCTGCAGAATCAAGCAAAATCCGTGTTTTCCATAGAAAAGAACCTTTTGTGATGTGGAGTGTTTAAAACAAAAGTGCACTTGTGCATGTGGCTGGCAAGTCTATGGAAGTGCCACTTCCCTTCGGAGCTCAGGCAAAGTGGTTCCCATTTAACGTGGTGGGTGGAGCTGCACATTTTGCAGCAGTCCATGGACATGTCTGTTTTTGTAACACAGTTCTCCAGCTCCCCTCACCTTGCCCCACATTATCTCCACGGGATTGAAAAGCCCAAACTTGCAATTGGAGCTCAGCTCGGCAGTGAAAGGATGGCTGAGCCCCCGGGCAGGGACTGTCCCAGGGGTGGGAATAACCCAGGCTGCTGACAGCAGGTTTCCAGGGGTGAAATAAGGAGTTTCCTGGTGCAGCAGCTTGTTGCAGGAGCTTAAACCAAGTGTGATGTCCCTCCATGTGTCTGGCAGGCCCAAGAAGCTGACGTTGAAAGGCTACAAGCCCTACTGGTGCACCTTCAAAGATACCTCCATCTCCTGCTACAAAAGCAAAGAGGAATCCAACGGGACTCCTGCTCACCAGATGAACCTGAGAGGTGAGAGAAGCACGAGGTGAAGGAAGAGAAGCTGCTTTTTATTCCAGTAATAGGCTGCTTCTCCTGCATCTTGCTTTCCCACTGCTTTATCACCTTGGCATGTCATCCCAAGTGTGGGGTGATGGGCTGATAAGCGACACCAAGGTTGGGTGAATGTGTTTAAAGGAATGAGGTGACTGGGTTTGGTAGAGTAGCACAGACTTGGACTTCTAGAAAGTGTGATCCCAGAGGGAAGCACCAACACCTCCCCAGTGGCATGAGGAGACAACTTAAGGAACCATAGAATGGTTTGGGTTGGAAGGGGCCTTAAAGACCATCTCATTCCAACCCCTTGCCATGGATAGGGACACCTTCCACTTGCCCTTCTCCTTTTTGTCCGACTTACCTAAAAGGATTGAATGAATTCCCGCGGCAGAAAAAGAATTTAACCTGGAAAGAACCAACCACTCTCCTCCTCTGCTGCCTTAGATTATTTTCCCTCCTCTGCTGTCTTAGATTATTTTTGCTCCTGTGCCCAGTGCTGGTTGGGAGCAGCCTCGCTCGAGCGCTCCCTGCAAGCCTCGGGCTTTTAAATTCCTACAGTTGCTGCTTTCCTTGTGTCAAGTTAAACATTCCTGCTCTGGCAGCCACGGAGCTGCAGAGAGAGCTCATTTGTTTTCCCCATGGAGGCAGGAGCAGATGGGATGCCAAGCGACCTCGGGCTGCTGTCGGAGCGAGGCCCGGCCCGCAGGACCTTTTTGGGAGCTTTTGACAGATCTGCTGTGACGGCACTTTTAAGGAATCTCGGAGGCGGCGTTGAAGCGGCGCCTGGGAGGACTTGGCTGCTTCAGTTCATCACCCCCTGTGTTTATCCAAGCACTTGGAGTTCTCTCCAGACTCAGGGAGCGGGATGCTCACACCTCACCGCTCACTGTAGCAGCCAAAATCATGGAATCACAGGCTGGTTTGGGTTGGAAGGGACCTTAAAAAGCATCATGTCCCAACCCTTGCCATGTGCAGGGACACCTTCCACTAGACAGGTTGCTCCAAGCCCTGTCCAACCTGGCATTGAACATTTCCAGGGATGGGGCATCCTATCCTTGTATAAATAACATATAAGGGTTTCAGAGTGAGAGTCAACACCCATCCAGTCACCTTTTCCTACCCATTCATAAAAGGAAATGTTCTTCCCCCAGAGGGTGGTGGACACTGAACAGGCCCCCCAGGGCAGTGGGCACAGCCCCAAGGCTGCCAGAGCTCCAGGAGCTTTTGGACAACACTCTCAGGGACAGGGTGGGATTGTTGGGGTGTCTGTGCAGAGTCAGGAGTTGGATTGGATGATCCTTGTGGGTCACTTCCAGCTCAGCATATTCTGTTAAAATTTTGGGGTGTTTGCTGCCCATGGGATCCATTCACAAAGCCAGGCAGGATCCACAAGATTAGTTCTGTAGCCACACATTAGCTTTGGCTGTGTTTCTTTCAAATCAGGTCTTGCTTTTCCCCCCCTGTTTTCCTGTCACTTGGAAAAAGATACATCTGACATGGGTTTTGTCCCTGCTGTGTGAGATGTTCATCCCATGGAAGATGGGCTGCAAAGCTTTGGCAGCACTGAGACCCTTCAGCTGGAGAACTTTGCCTTTTCTTTCCCAATTTTTGCTTTTCCCCCCTCTTTTTCCAGCCTAGTTCCTCACCCCTCTGTTAAACCTCATTGCAGGATGTGAAGTTACCCCTGATGTGAACATCTCTGGTCAGAAGTTCAACATCAAACTCCTGATTCCGGTGGCAGAGGGGATGAATGAAATTTGGCTGCGCTGCGACACCGTAAGTTTATCACTTGGACTGGCCACTTCTTCACTCTTTCCCCACCGTCAGCTCATGCTGAGGTGCTGTTAAGTAAAAAATAAATGGAAAATGCACACCCCTGTGTCTGATCTCAGCATTCCAAATGCATTCCAACTCACTGACCTCTGAGTTTGGAGCAGAAAATCGTTCCCTGCTCTTCCTTGGCTTAGTCCCATGGTTTTAGTCTATGCATTGGCTGTGTTTCTGCCCATCTTTGTGCATGTTTGAGTCTCCTGGGGCTGGAAGGGTAGTGAGGGTTCCCTGGAGTTGTATCTGGAGGGTGCGGTGGTCCCCCCATGGCTCTGACGGGTGCGGATCTGTGTTTTGGGGGGCAGGAGACGCAGTACGCCAGCTGGATGGCCGCGTGCCGCCTGGCCTCCAAGGGCAAGACCATGGCCGACAGCTCCTACGGCATGGAAGTGCAGAACATCCTGTCCTTCCTGAAAATGCAGCATTTGAACCCCGACCCACAGCTGATCCCAGAGCAGATCAACACAGACATCAATCCCGAGTGTCTGGTTTCTCCTCGCTACCTGAAGAAGTACAAGAACAAGCAGGTACGTGCTGGCGCAACCTGACGTTGGCGTTGGCGTTGGCATCGATGTTGATGTTGGCGTTGACGTTGATGTTGGCGTTGACGTTGGCGTTGATGTTGACATTGACATTGGCGTTGACATCAACGTTGGCGTTGGATTTGGTGTTGGCGTGGACTGGGCATGTGTTTTGGCAGTAGCTGGTGTTTAACATGACATGTTTTTGGATGTCCTCACCTCATGGGATGCACGTGGTTACTAAAAGGAGATGTGACCGAAGGGTGTGGTTTGGATGCAGCACCTGGGGATGGCACCCACCACCTGCACTGTGCCAGGCGCTGTGTGGCGTGCACGGGCACAGCACAGGCAGCAGGGAATCTTTCATTGTAAATACATTTAAAATTGGGTTACATTTGTTTGAAATACATTTTGGGAATGGTTTGGCCCCTGCTGCTGAGTGGTGGTGGAGTGATGGGGTCAGCTGCCCCATTTCTCCCTGCAGCTGGACTCAATCCCTGGGTGCTGGGATTAGAACCCCATTCCCTGCATAGAATCCATGGAGAAATCCCCAGGATCAGCAGAGTTGCAGTTGCTTGCGGTGCTTTATCCACACTTGGCTGAAATGCAGTTTGCACATTTCTCTCTTTGCTTTCCCACTGCTTCCAAATGCCAGTCCTCCAAACACTGCTTCATTTTTGAGTTGCTGTGACTCCAGCTTGAACTCCACGCTCCGTCCGATCCCTGCAGGACAGGGCTGAACTGTTCCCTGCTGGAAAGAAATGCCTGACTCTCTGAAAGACGTTATGTGTCAGAACAGCAGCAAGAAAGAAGTAAAGCATTGCTCCTTGGCCTTTTGGTGACTTAAATCCTACAGCGCCTGGCTGCTGGCTGTGGCTGGATGCGATTTCTCCAAGCCCAGAAAAAGGCTGCAAGTCAGAGGAGCAGGAAAAATATAACTTTTTTATTGGCACAGCACGATGATTTCCTGGCAGTGGAGTTATATTTTATATAGCCCTTATTATTCTTCTGAATAAGCCTTTATATCCACTTGGATGGAGGAGAGGCTGCATAAATATACTATTTTAACATATATATGATACTTTCTGGGTTTCCGGTAAAACGGAGGCACCTGGAAAAATACAAGCTTGGAAAACTTGCTTACTGTGCAGGTATCCTGGTTATAAAAAAAAAATCCATGGAATCATGGGGATGGGCACGAGCCCTTGTCCTGATCCCAGCTGGAACAGCAGCCACGGTGCCAGTGCCTAGTCCCTCACAGACATCAGCTAAACAGCGGATTTAGGATTTTCCTTCGTGGCCAGAGGCAAAGCTTGGAGGGGCAGAGGATGTTTGCCGGGAGGAATGAGGGATGGAGGTTGTGGGAATGTGAGGAATTTGACCACAAGGGTCTCTCCGTGGCCCCGGCACAGGGAAAGAGGAGGAGGAGGAGGAGGAGGAGGAGGAGGAGAAAGAGGAGGAGGGGGAGGTCGAGCAGCCCACAAACAGTCAGAATGGGAACTGGCAGTGGGCCTTGCTGGAGGATGTACCAGAAGCTCTTGGTCCTCCTCAGCCCCAAACTCATTTGGTTATGTTTGGCTCCATGTGGCCGTGCAGCAGCGTAGGATTGACAGGTTGGGTTTGGAAGCACCAAATCCTAAATGCAAGTAAACAAAACCCAACCCAAAATATGCATTTTCACCGCTCTCAGGTGCTTTTGTGGGGTTTGGTGTTGGAGCCAACAAGGGCAAGTCCATCCCTAGAAACCCCAGCTGATGTTACCCTAAAGCATTTCTCTGCACACCCAAGTGAAAGGAGCTGGTGAGCTCAGAGTGAGCCTCCTGAGCTTCCTCTGCCAGTGAGTGGCCTGGAGTTTGTGCAGAGACTCAGGGAGGAATGTGAGGACATGAACTCTATTCCAAGCCAGCAGCTTTGCCCTCCCCTTCATCAACCAGCAGGTCCAGAGAATCACAGAATTCCCTGAGCTGGAAGGGACCCACAAGGATCTAACTCCTGGCCCTGCACAGACACCCCAACAATTCCACCCTGGCCTTGAGAGGATCATCCAAACTCTCCTGGAGCTCTGGCAGCCTTGCAGCTGTGCCCACTGCCCTGGGGAGCCTGGTCACTGCCCACCACCCTCTGGGGGAAGGACCTTTTCTTGAAATCCAAGCAAAACCATCTCAGGACCAAAAGCAATGCCAGGACCCAGCTGGGATCACACCAGAGCTCCATCAGGGCTGGCACGAGCGGTGGATCTCTGCTCGCTTGTCCCTGCTCACATTCACTTTGGCTGCTTTTCCACTTAAGGAATTGTGCATGTGTTTGGTTTGGTTTTTTTTTTTTGGCTTGAACTTTGGTTTGCAGTTAATTTACACTTTTTCTTTGCTTTGTTGCCATATTTCTGATTGCTTTTTTTTCTTTCTGCCTCCTTTTCATTTTTTTTCCCCATTTCGCCTTGCCATCTACAGCCAGGCTATGTAAGAGACTTGGTAAGTGACAGCAACAATAAAATTAAGATACATTTAAAATAAAAATAATCTAGAACCCCTTTGGTTTAGAGAGCAGCAATGAAAACACTAACAAAACCTACACCCTCCCTGAGAAACCTGGGCCCTGGTTGGTTTTTATAACGGTCCCCAGTGATTTGTGCTGCAAAACTGGAAACCCTACACCACAAATTTGCCTTGTTGTTCACTCACATCCTGCGCCTTAAAATTCCCCGAGAGCCTGACCAGCTCTTTGCTTCCAGGCAGCTCAGCTCTATATTGGCTTTTATGTGTCTGGAGGTGGGAAGCTCCACATTTCTCTGCCGTGGTCACAGGCTTTGAGCAGCCAGGGCTGAAATAGGACCTTGGGGTAGAAGTCATTGATTATCCGCGTTCAGATCCGCGGCGGCTCCCAAAGCGCCTCCCGAGCCGTTCCTGTTCGGGTGAGGGGCCGCTGAGGGCCCCCCTTCCCTAAATCCGGTGTGTTGGCCGCCCGCAGATCACGGCACGCATCCTGGAAGCCCACCAGAACGTGGCTCAGATGAGCCTCATTGAGGCCAAGATGCGGTTTATCCAAGCCTGGCAGTCACTGCCGGAGTTCGGCATCACGCACTTCAATGCAAGGTCAGTGGGGCTGCTGGGCTGGGCAGGAGGAATTTTGTTAACAAAAGCATGGGATGTGTTAAATATCAAGGAATCATCATGAGCCAGCAGTGTGCCCAGGTGGCCAAGAAGGCCAAGGGGATCCTGGCCTGGATCAAACACAGCGTGGCCAGCAGGCCCAGGGC
>JAOXXN010000065.1:62416632-62433297 GCA_026770055.1 Myrmophylax atrothorax
TGGAGCTCTGGCAGCCTTGGGGCTGTGCCCACTGCCCTGGGGAGCCTGGTCAGTGCCCACCACCCTCTGGGGGAGGACCTTTTCCTGAGATCCAACCTAACCCTCCCTTACACAACTTCAGGCCATTCCCCGGGTCCTGTCCCTGCTCACCAGAGAGAAGAGGACCCTGTGCAGTTTGCTCTGAGCTCCCTGTCCCAGCCCATCCTCTTGTGAAGTTCTTAAAAAGTCCACCAGCAGTTTTTTAAGAGCACAGGTCCTGTTTGATGCCAGTCTCTGAAGAGTTGGAAGCCTTCAGGAGCAGGATTTGTGCTCTGGGATGTTTTCAGTGCTTATTGCTCAGAAAGCTTGGAGAATACTCAGAATCCCAACAGCCTCTGTCAGCTGGTAGGAGCTGGGTGCCCAATTCCCTTAGGAAGAGCTGTTCCCTGGAGCTCTCCACAGCGTCTTTTTGTCTCCAAATCATCCCCAAATCATTTTCAGCTCCCCAGATTACTTCCAAACGTATAGCAGTAGGAGTTTGAAACCCTGACTTGTGTGATTGTACACACTTGGTTGCACTCTGTGGTTTTCTTCGCTGGTTGGTTTGTTTGTTTTATAAAAATACCCCTCTCCTCACTGTGCCCTGAAGAGGAAAACAATCCATGAGCCTCATTTTTCCCAGCTGTGCTGTTCTGCCTCCCCAGCCCCTGGGCAAAGCTCACCTGCTGTGTTGAGCTGCTGCCCTGCCGTGTTAGAGAAGCCTCAGGCAGAGGGGTGGGCAGGGAAACTATTTTCATGCTCTTTTAATGCTCCTTTCCCTGTTTCTGCCAACTGGAGTGGGCAGAGGCCCTCTGGGAGCAGCCTTGGAGGTGGTTTCAGGGCATCAGGGCTGTACCTTCACACTGATACGAGTTTTCCTTTTGCTTCCAGGACACACGTTTTACAAGTGGCTGAAAGGTAATCCTGGCTCTGAACTTGGTTGCTCCTCCTGGGGTGGGCACAAACTGGCCAGGGAGTGGGGAGGGTCGGTGGCCACACTGGATGGGATTAAATTCCTGCCTTCCAGCCAGGAGAGGAAAACTCAGCAGGTGCTTTCAGTGCCTTAAATTGCCCATTTGTTTTCTTTGCAGGTGTGTGTGTGGAGAAAAGAGCTTTCTACAGGCTCATCTCTGGTCTCCACGCCAGCATCAACATCCACCTGAGCGCCAGGTACCTCCTGCAAGGTGAGTGCTCCCTCCTGCCCCAGCTCTCCAGCCTCAGTCCCAAATGGACACTCCCAGGGCTCTGCTAAATGCTGCCTGGAGCTCATTCCAGTGGGATTTGAGCCTTCTGTGCTTTTCTCTTCCCTTCCTCAGCACCCAGGTTGGGTGACAGGATTAGGGGTGCAGTTGCCACGTGCCTGGGGCATGCTCTGTACCAAGACTTCCAGCACATATTGATTCTGTTCTTCCTCCAAGGTTGTTTTGGAGTGGGTTTCTAACTGTGCATCCAGGCTGTCCCTTCCTAGCCTGATTTTGTGATGGTCAGTTTAGCAATGATCTCACCTGGGCTGTGAAATGCTTGGCTGGGCTTTCCCAAGGTCCTTGACCCACTTCCACCTGCCATTTCCATTTCCTTTCCGTGCCTTGGTCCATAAGTAGCTATTTTAGGAATCCAGATTTCAGAATCAAGGTGATAGCTGTTGGAATTTGGGGAAGTCACTTAGATTTAACTCAATAATTCTGTTTCAGTCTCTACAGCCCTCATAGGCCTCACCTCAGGGTGAGTTAGAGCACATTGGGGCTGGGAAATGGGATAACAGGGGAAACAGCAAAGGCAAGGGATGAGTTGGGATTGCAACATCACCCTGATAGGACTACTACACCTTCCACTACCTGCTTTGTATAACCTTGAGTACACAATAGGATGAGCAGCAGAAATATTCTTCATAGGCTTGAGAATGGAAAACAGAGGCCAGTCTCCTCTGATCCTTGGATGCTTCTGCTCACTTGCTGTTCCATATCATCAGGAATTCTCTTAAGATGATCATTAGGAAGGCTCAGGAACCATTTGGGGAAGGTGTGCAGGAGCTCTGTGTTAGCTGGGGTTTGAGTTGGGTTAAAATCATGCCTCTCTTTGAGCAATTTTCAGGGGGAATTTCTTCACTGAAGGGGTTGTCAGGCCTTGGAAGGGGCTGCCCAGGGTGGTTTGGAGTCCCCACCCCTGGAGGTGCCCAAGGAAGGACTGGATGTGGCACTCAGTGCTCTGGGCTGGGGGACAAGGTGCTGTTGGATCACAGGTTGGGCTCGATGATACTGGAGATCTTTTCCAGCCTGAATGGATGTTTAAAAGTTGACCCATTTATGAATAAATTTGGATCAGTGAAAGGGTTGTGACTTGGGAAAGCTTGGATCTGCCTGGCTGGAATCACATTTCACCACTGAACTTGTGCAGTGGGAGGAGTTGAACCACAACTAAACCCACCCACCTCGTGTCTCTGGGGTTTTCTCTTCTCTCACAGATACGTGGTCAGAGAAGAGATGGGGCCACAACGTCACTGAGTTCCAGCAGAGGTTTGATGAAGTTCTCACCAGAGGGGAAGGTCCCAGAAGGCTCAAGAACCTCTATTTTCTCTACCTGATTGAGCTGAGGGCCCTCTCCAAAGTGCTGCCCTTCTTTGAACGCCCAGGTTTCCAGCTGTACACGGGGAATGAAAGTCAGGATGCAGAAATGAAACACCTGTTGCTGGATATTCTCCATCTGGCCAAGTAATTACTCTTGGGACCTGGGGACAGTGGCTCTGGAAACGCTGGGATCTCTGAGTGTGCTTAACCTGTCACTCACAGCTCCTAGAAAGGCAGGTTGTGGAGTGATTTGTGCAGTAGAATCACGGAATCTTGGAATGGTTTGGGTTAGAAGGGACCTTTTAAAGGTCATCTAGTCCACCCCCCCTCCTGCAGTGAGCAGGGACATTGTACCAGCAGTGTAGTTTTGCTGGGAGAACATTAATATCTGTATGCAAATTGCAAGATTTGGGTGATTAGTCCAACAGTTTAATTAGGCCCACAGTTTTAATGAGTCTCGGGTGCCTTTTGGATTGATCAGAATTGAATTTAATAACTGCCTACATGTCAGCCCTGAAACTGGCTCCCTGTGTGACTCATCTGTGGGACACCAGTCCTGGCTTTGTGGTTTGGACTAGAAAAACATCCTAAACATGTTGGTAACAGAGTTTTGGGCTATTGGATGGAGTTTGGGGTAAGAAGAATAGAAGATACCAGAACCAGGCAGAAATGGGTGTCTCCTGTTGTGATCAGTGTTTGAATTTATCTTGTCACACTCCTGTGTTTGTGTCTGTTGGAAAACAGACTGAAAATGCTTCAAAACCATCGAGGAATTGCTGGAATGTCTCCAAGGTGAGATGCCAGCTCAGATGGAAAGAAGTAATAGAACCCCGGGATGGTTTGGGTTAGAAGGGATCTTAAATCATCCAATTCCACCCCCCACTGGGGCTGGATCTGAGATTAAAATATGTCTGGAGATGTCCAGTGGCTCACACCTCCATTTATCCACACACCTGACTGTGCAGCTGGACTGCAGCCATCCAAACATCCTGGGGAGAAATAAAACCCTCTCCATTCCCTTCCAGGTCTTTCCCGCTGCATTTCGATGAAAACTCCTTCTTTGCAGGGAATAAAAAGGAAGCTGCTAAACTAAAGGTAATTGGTGCCAAAGACCCTCTCCAGGAGGCTTTTACCCAAACTGAGCCCTGCTGAAGTCCAAGATTAATTTGGATTAACACAGGGATTAGTGCATAACCATGATCAATGTGAATGTCTTTTCCCCCAGGAGGAATTTAGGCTGCACTTTAAGAATATTTCCAAGATCATGGACTGTGTTGGCTGCTTCAAATGTCGGCTGTGGGGGAAGTTGCAGGTAAGATTTGTCAGCAGCGTGTCTGGAAGCACCTGGTGGTGGGACTCACATGTGGATGTGGTTTTTGGACACCCAGACACAGCTCAGGGCTGGCTGATTCCTCCCCTCTCCAGGCAGCAGGAAGCAGTGTGCTGATTCCAGCCTGTTGGACCTGGCAGCAGCTGCCTGTGGCCTTTGCAGCTGGAAATTGGGATAACCTGCTGCTCCCCAGGAGAGGGGAGGGGGGGCAGAGCCTCTGGGCTAAATGATATCCTCTTGCTCTGTTGAGATGATGCTGCAGAGGTGGAGAACTAAAGTTAAGCTTTGAATCAGGCCCTGGATGTCTCCCTGCTGTTAAATGATCCCATTTGATCCCTGCACAGACACAGGGCTTGGGAACAGCCCTGAAGATCCTCTTCTCTGAGAACCTCATAGAAAAGATACCTGAGAGTGGCCCTTCCTATGGATTCCAGCTGACCAGACAAGAAATTGTGGCCTTATTTAATGCCTTTGGAAGGTGAGTTTGAGGCTTTCTCCTCTAATTCCACACTGCTGCTGTGTTGCCTCCCATTTCAGCTCTAACACTCAGTTCCTCTCAGCAATTTTGGGGGTGACTCTTGCTCTTATCATACTGACTCAGGTACCAGATGTTGTTAATACGGACTGCAACAGCTGGAAAAATTTCAAACAATTTTTTACTCTATTTTTAATGTAAGGAATTCCAGGAAGCATTTGTGTTCAGATACAAAGAATTTGGTCATTTTTAAGGAACTGTGTGACTCTGTGCTAGGAGCACGTTGTCCCAGACAAGTGCTGTTGTCCTTAGAGCCCTCCTTCCATGAGTTTGTTCCCAGATCCGTTTGCCATGACTGCATTTAACAGGAATCCAGCCAGCCAGCCCCTGCAGAGAGCTGGATGAGGAGTTTTTGGCAGAAAAGGAGGATAACTAGGCCTTTAGGAGGGGATTTGGGGATGCTCTGGTTTTACATTAGCACTTCCTGGTGTTGACAGACCTGGCCAGGAGAGTCCAAGACCTGCCTGCTTGGAATATTCTGTTTCTTGACCTATCCTTAACGGGTTTGATCCCTGCTGAGCTCTGTAACATCCTGTTCCACTGGGATTCCCAGTGTTGGCGTTAAAAAGAGGCTGTGAAATTAGTGAAGCAGAGCCTAATTTAGCTGGAATTCTAAAGTCTCTCTTCCAGAGAAGCTGCTTGATACAGCTCCTTTCTCTCAGACTTTAAATAATTCATCATGTGGCTGTTGCTGTGACGTTTCCCTTTTGCTTTCCTCACACACAGGGTTTCAACCAGCGTGAAAGAACTGGAAAACTTCAGGAATATCTTACAAAACATGCAGTGAATTCAGTGGAGAAAGAGAGACTTATGGACAAACACCATTGTTGCATCACACTCCAACTTCCACAGTGAAAACCACTTGCTGGGCCTCCTGTTCCCAGCTGATTGCAACCTGCTGATGAGAGATTTTGTACAAGGGGAAAAAAGCTATTTTTTTTGTATAAAAGTGGGGACTATCTGTAAATTTTATTTTATATATTGGAAGATCATTCGGAGTAACTCCTTGAAATGTTGCTGTGCCATTGGATGGGTCAGAGCCATTGCTTTGCCTTCAGAAGCTGGAGGTGGGGCAAGAACTGTGCCATTGAATAAATCTGGGGGGAAATTCCTTGTCTGCTCCGTGATTCCAACCAGCCCCTCACTTTCACTAACTTCCTGCTGCATGAAAAGAACCTTCAAGGGATTGTAGGAGCTGCTGCTGTCCCGAGGTGACTTCCTTGGGAAACAGGCTGTTCCTGATGGTCCTTGCTGCCCCCATTGAAGGCTTGGGAAGATGAACCAAGAAGGATCACGCTGGAGGAACCCCACTAATGGTGTTTGGCACCTGGAAGCTCCCCCTTCTCACTGAGGAAAAGGGGAGCCCACCATCAGCTGTATCCAGGTCTCTGTGGGGCAGCAGCAGCTGCCAGGACCCCAATTCCAGCCCTCTCCTGGCTTTCCTGCCCCTGCCAGCCTGTGCAAGTGGGTTTGGCCTGTTTTGGGAGCTGCTTCCTGGAGGATGGTATCCGGGCAGGGCTAAAACGGGAAAGGATGTGCCCGCCCCGGGGCTGCTGCTCCTTGGCGGTGGCACAGAATGAGGCACAGGGGATTCTGCAGCTCCAAGGACAAGCAGTGGGGCAGTGGCACAGGGCAGAGGGGCCCTGCTGGGGTGGGCACAGCCCACGGATCCCCTGCAGCTGTAAGGGATGACTCCCTGTTCCTGCTTCCAGGATGGAGCCAGCCGGGATTACACCATTCAATGAATGCTGCAACAGGGGCAAAGGACATGCTTGGGGGGGAGGTGCTGCTGGAAATTAGAGCCCCCCAGCCTGGATCTCTGTGGCAGCCCCTGTTTTCCATCCTGAGCTCCCAAAATGCTGGAAGGGCAGGAGGAGGCAGCGTGTGCTCCAGCTGCTGTTTGCTGTGAGCTCAAGGCCACACAGATAAACCTGGGCAGGGAATAAGGGAAGCTCCACGGAGAGAACTGGGGATTTCAGCGGGAGGATCCAGGTCTTGGGAAAGGACAAAGCACAGCCCATGGCCAGATGTGTCTCCTGACCAGCTCCAGGAGGTGGTTTGAGCACGTTTTACCTCACAAGCTGGAGACACAGGGAATATAGAATTCCCTGGGTTGGAAGGGATCCACGTGGATCATTCCATCCAACCCTGGGCCTTGCACAGACACCTCAACAATCCCACCCTGTCCCTGTCCCATTGTCCAAACACTCCTGGAGCTCTGGCAGCCTTGGGGCTGTGCCCACTGCCCTGGGGAGTCTGTTCAGTGCCCACCACCCTCTGGGGGAAGGACCTTTTCCTGATATCCAACCTAACCCTCCCCTGGCACAGCTCCAGGCTGTTCCCTCGGGACACAGCATCCCTCTGGGCTGCAGTCAGAGAAACATCAGAGGACAAAGCCCCCTGTGACACCCTGAACTCATCCCTCAGAGCTCATCCAGCAGCAGCTTTACAAGCTCCCAGCCCTGTCTCAACAGAGCAGGAAGATGTGCCAGGTCCTGGCAGGGCACAGGGGACCACAGGGCCACGCCTGGAGCTGGCTGGGTCACCCTGGGAGCAAACCCAGCATAGAAAGTCCTTTTAAATTTATTTATTTATTTCAACAGAGTAGTGCTTGGTTACAGTTTAGTGAAGAACAAATAGGTACATTCATTGGCCACAGCTCCTGGTGCAGCAGCTGCTGCCCGACTGCAAAGCCAAAACACTGTTAAACCATACCAAAGAAACCAAACAAACAAAAAAAAAAAACCAACCCAAAAAAGAAAGTTTAATGAAAGGCAACTATGCATTAAAAAAGTCATTGTACTTCTCAGCTATAAATTACTTCAGTAAAACACGGGACCGGCCCCGGGAGGAGCAGCCGGTTTGGAAACCACCGGACAAAGGAGTAAAACCCAAACGCTTTGCCAGTCGCTCAGGGGTCCATCAGCAACGAGACTCACTGCCCTGACCTGCCATCCCAAATCCAGGAAGATCATAGTGTGGGTGTGTGCTTCAGTGCAATAGGAACAATGAGCCTGTAGCCCTTGGATTTTGTAATTTTTTTTTTAATTTTTTTTTTTGCACTACACTCCTTTCCCTCCAAAGAAAAACTTAAAGTGCTCCTAGTGCTTTGGAATTTAAGCAAGAACAGGGGCCATGAGCGTCACTTACTGTCTTTGGTGACTTATGGGAGCAGAAGGAAGGGGGACACGCCAGGCCCTTCATCAGCTTTGCCATAAGCCAAGCAGTGATTGAGATGGAGTGACCCGTTCCTGCCAGGAGACAGGTGAGCAGCCAGGGTGGAGCTCTGGGTCAGGTACTCGAGTGAGGGATGTGCTGAGAGTTGCCATCTTTGCCTTCCCCAAAAAGAGGCAGGATGTGCTGCTCTTTTTGGGCCAGCCAGAGTGAAGCAGGGAAGCAGGGAGGGGCCAGCACAGACCACAGGGACAGGTGTTACCATGGGACAAGCGACATTGTGCTCAGCACAAGCAACAGGGGAGGGGGGGCCAGGCCACACTGATGAGGAGAGGCCAGGGCTGCCCCGGGGCTGGGGGGGTCTCTCACACACAGCTCAGACACCGAGGCTGCCTCAGGGTCCCCCCAGCTCCCAGACCACTGCCCACCACACCCCTCCCTGCCCAGGGGCAGCCTGGGGCTTGAGCAGCACGAGGCAGGTCAAAAGCAGTGCCAGTGTGAGTTGGCACCAGTGGCCAGAGCAGCTCCCACTGGAGTAGAGCCTCCATCCAAAGCTGCTTCCCTCATCCCCACAGCAGGCTCAGGGACAAGCCAGGAATAAAACAAAACCTCCTCTGCGAGAGCCCAACCCAGATCAGACTTGGCTACTTTGGTGAAGGAGAGACAGAGGAACCTCTCCCACCCTGACCCAGCACTCACACCCTGTGTACTCCAGTGGGAGGGCTCCAGGCCCTGGAAGGCAGAGCAAGGAGCCCAGGGATCAGACCCCTGTGGTTTTTACCCCTTCCCTCTGAAACCGCACACTCCACAGGCAGCCAGACACCTCCTGCACCTCAGTGGGGACCCACCAGTTCACATTCACTTCACGTTGAAACTCTTGGTTATCTACTAAATGCAATTTAATACTGAGGGGGACGAGGGGACCCCACCATGGGTGACGAGGAGGGGGTGCAGGACTGCTCTGAGCACCCTCTGGGTACAGCAGCCCTGGATTCACACACATTCCTGCACACACACTCCTGCTGAGCCAGCTCCAAGCTCTCCCTGAAGGGAAGAGCCATACCTCTCCCTCTGCCATCAGGCTGGTCTCAATGCCAATAGGGACAGAACTCCCCCTCAGCTCTGAGCCACAGGCCCAGGTGGGACAGGTCAGCAGCCAGGTGGGACGAGGACCAGGAGTCAGAGCAAGACCCCCACTCAGCCCCGAGGCCTCACCCAGCCCTGCCAGGTGGGAATATGGCACAGTAGGCTTGAGCATCCAGTGCAGGAGGCCCTGCCTGGACAGAGCTCCCACTCCCAGTGAGTCAGGATGCAGAGTACTTCATGGAACACGTCTTTGCAGGAAGACAGTACCTCTCCCAGCTATGGATGTGCAATTAAAAGAGTAACTAGAACAGTCTCAGACCAAGCACAGCCTGAGCAAGATTAGTTCCTTCCAAGTGTGCAGATAAAAGTGCAAATATGCATTTGATGTTTCTTTTCTAGTGAGGAAGCTCTGGTGCATTTAGCTGCCAACATCTTGAAGACCAGACCAAGAAAAAGCTTCCAGAGAGTTCAGCTTCACTTTGCTACATGGTACCTTAAAGTCACAGTTCTCTTACTTACTGCCCGCAGCCTCCGGCTCAGTCCCGCGCGCAGCTGCGGCAGGTCGTGGAATGTTTGTGTCATGAGTTAGATGCTTCAGGGGAGGAGGAGGAGGAGGAGGAAAAGAGAAAACCAGGTTACAATCCTACACATGAATGCCACTCTGGGAAGAGAGGGAGCCTCCTCAGTTGTGTGGGGCAGGGTATGAGCTGTGGTGGTTGGGCTCCGGGCCGCCGGCGGCGCAGAGCAAGGGCGCGCTGTCCGTGGGGGTCCCGCTGTCGATCCCGGCCAGGGACCCGTAGCAGCCTGAGCGCTGAGGGGTGGCCAAGCTGGAGGAGAGGCAGAAAAACAGACATGGACTCTTAGAGATGAATTAATTTGGTTCCTCCAGTGCCAGGAGGCTCTCAGCACTGATGAGGATATCCAGGTCTGCAGGCAGAGTATCTCCAGGGAGTCTGGCTGTGATGAAACAGGTACAAGGGAAAGAGCACCAGGCCCTACAACACTGATTATGAAGAGTCAGAACCTCTGAACTCCTCACTATTCCCCAGGGCAGCAAGTGAAGTGAAGTGTGTCCAAGGTCAGGTTGGTCAAGGCTTGGAGCAACTTGGTCTAGTAAAAGGTGTCCCTGCCCATGGCAGGGCGCTGGAATTATATGGTCTGTAAGGTCCCTTCCAATCCAAAGCATTCCCTGATTCTGTGACAACAGGGCTGCCAGGTTTCCCTGTGCAGTTCTGCTGGGGATACCTGACCATTCTCTCCCCTATCAGGGATTCCTGCAGAGCTTTTTCCTGGCATCCAGAAATCATTTCCTTCCCAGGACTTCACCACCTCTCACTTTCCAGTGGAGAAACCACTCTGGAATGACTTCAGAGCCCTCTGCCCCACAGCTGAGGGAAGATCTTAGAAAGACCAGTCCCTGGATGAGGTCTGTGTGTACCCATTACATATTTCTACCTGTGGAAACCATCCAAAACCACCTCTTGGGGCTGGTCACTTCTGTCTAATAAAAACAGCTCCTTGTGAGCTGCAGAAGGAACAAATGCTCAGTCAGAAGGCTCCCTGCCCTATCCATGCCCAAGCCACCTTCTCCACCACATTTTTCCCTCAGAGCAGAAGCCAGGAGCTCTGTCCCTCCCCATAGGGAGCAGGATGGCAGCACAACACTCACCCTCCTTCTCTGGCCCCGAGCCGTGACAAGTCGTCGTCGCTGTCGTAGCGCCTCGGATTGTCAAAGAAATAGGCTCTGGAGCTGTAACTGTGGCTGTTCACCATCCCTGCTGAAGTCTGACAACGAGAAAGGAATTAGGTCAGAAGCAAAATACACCTGACAGTCACCCCAGGTGCCCTGGGGCTCCTCCCTGCACAGGAGTACTTGCTCAATCCTACCAGGTTCTGGCTCAGCCTCTGAGCCCGGAAGAACAGCACCACGAAAGTTGTTGGCACCAGCTCCCAGAGGAAAAGGACCACTCCAAACACCACATATTCCTCACTGCTCACTTCCACATGCACCTGGGGAACACAAGTCAGAGGAGTGTGTGTAACCCCAGCCCATCCACAGAGCTCCCAAAAGCTGGAACTGGGAATGCAAAGAAACCCTATGGAAGGCAGGAGTCCCTAAACCAGCACAGTGACCCTTACCTGGCTGCTGCTACTGGTTTTGCTGGGCTGGTTCTGTTCATGTGCCACCAGGGCACTGGGAGCTCGCTCCCCACACCAGTGACTCTCCCTCACACAGAGCCATGCCTGATTAAGCATTGCCCTTCTGCTCTAGTTGACTTGTCCCTCCTCTCCCTCAAAAGAAGAGCTGCCAGGCTAAAAGCGAAGAGCACAACAGGGAATCCTTCCTGAAGGAGTGGCTGGATAGGGGAAGACTTGGGTTTGCTGGGTGGAGAGAGCAAGTAGGGCTTCTGGAGGCAGAAATCCAGCTTGTTTGGGGTCTCAGCTACGCAGACACACCCCCAGCCCCTTTTCACCCTCACAGGACGAGCAGTGACTGCATTTCACTTTCCTGGCCCTGGACTGGGGGTCACAGACACTCACCTTGTCTGAAAGGTTGTCCCAGCCATAGTTAAAAGGACCAGGAACACTGTCTGGAGATATGGCCACAGCTACCAGGTTATAGCAAGCCCTTGAAGAATACAGAAGAGCCACTACAGATCCCACAAGAATAGCCTGGCAGACAGATGTTCCCTGGAACAGGAAGAAATAGAAGAATTTTAATACAGAGCTGTGATTTTCTTTCCCCCTTCCCTTAAATACATGAGAGGCTGTGCAGGCAAGAATGACCCAGAACATTTGTATGTTGTTGCTAAAATATTCAGAGCTGGTTAAGAGCTTTCTCATGTGATGAGTTCATTCCAGGAACAGATCCACACAGCCAGTGCCACTTGGGAGCAGGAAAGATCTGAGGCACAGGAGTGTCACTGTCAGGATCTTATCAGTCAGCTTCATGCTGGTGGCCCAGGGAGATGCTATTCCACTCACTGCCTTCCCATGGGAATCTCCACAAGGCCAACAACAACCACTAGAAAAACGAACGTGCTGCTTCTCTGCAGCAGAAATGTTCACCCAGACATTCACTTGCAGTAGCTGAGCACCTCTGACACCACACACAGTGTTTTGTCCAGGAAAGAAGCCCAAATATGTGGGGTGCGCAGAAAGGCCTGGTGCCTGAGCCACAATACCTGAGTGGAGCAGACAGGAAAGATGGAGAGAGACTATTTATAAGAGCCTGGGAAGGAATTTTTGGCTGGAAGGGCAGGGAGGCCCTGTCACAGGCTGCTCAGAGAAGCTGTGGCTGCCCCATCCCTGGGAGTGTCCAAGGCCAGGCTGGACAGGGCTTGGAGCACCGTGGGATAGTGGAAGCTGACCCTGCCTATGGCAGGGGGATAAAACTGGATGATCTTTAAGGCCCCTTCCAACCCAAACCATTCTGGGATTCTGTGACAAACCAGGCTTTGCTAAATACACCAATGAAGCCCTTTAATAGCTACTGGGAGGCACCAAGTCAGTGAGTGGGCAGAGAAACATGTGCCAGCAGCTCACTTGCCCTTGTATTTAAGCAGAGACTCTGCTGGGGAAGCTCATCTCACTGACCTGCTCCACATCCCAGCTGGGCTGTGCCAGCTCTATTTTCCTGGCTTTGGAGCTCAAGGCAGTGTCTTGAAAGAGTCAGCACAAAACAGCTGCTAACAAAGTGACACCACTGAAGCCCATCCTGCTCTGTCACTGTTAGGTGAGCCCTTGGTGTCAAGGCCACCACAAGGAAAGGTGGTAAAGCAAATCTCCAGCTCACAAGGACCACAGGATAGGATCTGGATGCAGTCCAGCCTCCTTTCTACGGCTCCAGCCTTTCACCTTCAGTGGTGGAGGCAGAACCTCCAGCCTTGCTGGATGGCTTTGAGTCAGCAGGTTCACAGCTGGAGTTCAGGAGGCAGGAGAACCTTTTCAGGCATTTGTGTAGCACTTCTGCTTATCCCCACCCTTTTTATGCAGCTCCTTCACACAGGAAATCAGGGGATGCCCCCAAGGCAGGGAAGGGAGGCAGAGACCTGTAGCAGACAGCCAGACTGAGTATCCAACAGGAAAACAGGCTTCCCTGGAGCAGGTTGCACAAGAGCATGGCCCCATGGGCAGCCTCAGGCATGGAAGGAGAGGAAGTTCCTGTGCTGGGTGAACTTGGCAAGTTAATCAGTGTCCAGAGCTGGTCAGAGCTGGATACCAAGCCCAGGCAGGAAGGAATGTGAGCAGGTTCTCAGCTTAGATGGCTCCTGTCTCACTGCAGCTGCAACTTACAGTTCACACATCCTGGATTCTGGGAAACCATGGATGCCCTTGGCTGCTTAAGGAGCCAGACATCTGCTACAGAAAGCCTCAGCTTCAACCTTGACCTGGCTATGCTCAGGTTTTTCCTACAGATGTTTCCAGGCTCATCAGGAGCCTGCTGTCTGCCCTTCCCAACAGGCCAGGCCCACACCCTGGAATTCCTGCCTTTGACAGGACTGATGTGGCTTCCCAGAGGAAGAGGAGACAGCTCAAGAGCACACTTACTTGCAGCTCCTGCCACACTGCTGGTGGCTCATCCCCTCTCCTACCTGCTGGAAAAGAGCTATGTGTGTTCAGACCCTCACCTGTCCTGCCACAGGGCAGGACTTACAGCAGCTTCTCCTCCACTTCCAACATGCTCATCTCATCCAGGACATCTCACCCTGTCCAGACAGAGCCCAGCTAAAGCTGGACTGCTGGAGGGGATCCCCTTTGCTCAGAATTGTTATGCACCTGCCACAGGTTAACAATATGCTGCAAGTTTTACTGTCCTTAGTGCTAATACTGCACAAACTGCACCTGCTGCTCTTAGAGAATCCCCTCTTTCAGGCAAATCCCATATTTTCTAAGCCTCAAAAGCACAAGCAGCTCATAAATCTCCCAAAGCTGCAGAGAAGGTATTCCCCTAAAACATGCAGGGCAGATCATTCCCACAGCAGGATCAAACTCTTTCTGGAGGGAGGAATCCAAGAGCTGCCACCTCGTCACTGGAAGGAATATTTGAGCAAGAGCAGCTCAGGTGACACCAGGCACTCCCAGATCCAGCTGAGAACCCAACTGATGGCTGTGCAGACTCAGGGGCAGCCCCCAAGGCATTTCCCTACCTTGGACTCGAGGTAGACATTGGCTGAAGACATCTTTCCCAGCTTGCACATGCAGCCAGCCAGTGAGATGGCACAGAGGATGAAGAGGCTGTCGTTGATGAGGGCACGGGCCAGGACTGTCCACCTCAGCTGGTTCTCCGGGACCTCACCATGGATCAACATTGCACAAGTCAAATTCACAACTAGGAAGAGGAGGCTGGTGAAGATGGAGCCCAGATACAGCAGGACCCTGGAGAGAAGGAGAGGAGGAAAAATGGAGTTTGAGTGGGACAAGTCTAGGCTTATTCTGCACCACCCTCTCGTCTCATCAGAGCCTCCCAGCACACCCAGTACTCTGCTTGCTGGGAAGCTCAGGCATTCCAGCAGGTTTCAGGGGTTGTACTGACAGCCCAAGCCTGCAGAGTGTTTGCTGGAGCTGCTCTCAGAACACATGAGCAGCGTAAGCAGTCATGAGTTACAAGACTCATCTTCTGACAGTCAGGTTCTTATCTTGCAGATTTTAAGTGTTGTTCCAGCTCTGCATTAACTCCAGTCAATAAGCCATGAGTCATCACAACCACTGCAACTTCTTTACTGAAAGCCATTGGAGCTCAAATTTCCCAGTGGTTTCCCTGGAAATGGTTAGGAAGCACCTGGGCTGCACAAACATGGGTCTCACCTAGTCCTCAAGTGTTATTCTGCAGATCTTTCTGGGGTGGGACGGCTCAGAATGACCTTGAGAGTTCATATAGTTTGTTACTGGGATGCTTGAGCTTCCTGGGCACCCTTGAACCTCCCAGTCCTGCTCCAAAGCACAACACTGATCATTTGGCAGAGCACAGGTATGGAATTAGCTCTGTTCAGCCTTTGGGGTCTGAACCTCCCACTCCCAGCCCTGCAGGGAGCTCCCCTTAAGCCATGAAGGTCAGAACAGCATCACTTACTTGTACTTGTTGAATTCAGCTGCACATTTCACTTTGAATATGACCTGGAGGAAAGATTTGCAGAGTGTTACTTCACATGACCTATAGTTTCCTTTAAATTTAGTCAAGAGATAAACAGGGGACCCAGAATCCAGCTGGACACCTCCAAGGACTCCAGATTATTTATTAGCACCAAGTCTTGCACTGGACCCAAAAGACTGGTACTTTTTTTCCTTGCAAGAGCCCAGCCCAAATAGAGGTGCCCATAACACCCCATATGTGACAGGGACTTTAACACCACACCTTAGGAACTCCAAGAAAAGCAGGGAGTTTAGCACTTAACAGTCATTAAAATCCTTCAAAAGTACATCTCCTCTGCCCAGTGTTCTGGGCTGCTTATTTTAGCTCCTCAACCACACTGGATTTCCACATTAGAGAAGGCTGCTTGAGCTGCTCTGTTTCAGCAAGACAAATAGCTGATCTAAAATAGCCCTCTGGTACTGGATCACGGACCTGCAGGCTGGAAAAAGCACTTGGAACTTACAGCTCCTCCACCCTTACGAAGTTTGTAGGACAAATACACCTGAAAAGTAACTATGAGATGGTGGGAAGTCCTCCAGAGGTGGAAGGCTGAAGCATACAGGGGCAGGAGTTGAGCCCAAGGAATTAGGAACAGTTCAGGAAGGTGCTGACACTCCCAAGTCAGAGTTCAGATGTGAGTTCCTGCTGCAAGGGGACAAGGAACCAGTTGGTCAGGAAAACAGCAGGAAAACAGCCATGGCAGAAACGGGGCTGTGTCCTGTGAAAAACGCAGCTCCAGGTACAGAGCCCAGCAGGAAGGATTCCAGAGCTGGGGTCACAGTCACCAGCAAAGCTCATGTCCTGACTGCAGACTTTGAAGGAAAAGGGGAAGAGGCAGAGAGACATCCAGACAGATCCAGCACACCTGTACTTGTGGGATCACTGCATAGGTGTGGAGGTTCAGTTTCCCTTCTCCTCCTTTTCCCTGTCAGCTCCCACACTGTGGCTGCACTGAAGGATCCCTCACCTCTTACAAGGCACCTTTACTCAGCTGTTTTCCTGCTGGGATTCCTCAGCTCCTGCCTTCCAGGCAGCACTGAGGTGGAAATGGCACACAAGCTTCAGGAATCAGGCTCCTGCCAAGAGGATTTCCAGAGACATTTCAGGATTTAAGGTTGTCTGATCCCCTGTGTAGTTTCAAGCATTTCAGAGGGCATCAGAAAGTGTCAGTGACCCTCTTCCCAAAGCCAGTTCCACTGCTTGGCTCCTCTCCCTGGTCTGAGGGAGGATGAGCTCAAGCAGCACTTGGTGAGGAATAAGACACAGCTCTGCAGCAGAGGGAGGGATCCATCCCCATAGATGTTCTCTATCCCATTGCCCTGGCCTACATCAGCCCAGAGAAGTTCCGAAGTGTGGCACAATTCACTCTGAGCCCTAAAACTCAGCTGAGTTACTGGAAACCTGCACCTTGGAAGGACCACGTGGTGACTCCCAAACAGAAATATCTCTGAATCCTCCTTAATTTGCCTGTAGGTTATGTTTAAGCGCTTTGGGATGGTCATAGAATCACTAAGGTTGAAAAAGATCTCTAAAATCATCAAGTCCAACCACTAATCCAGCATCACCTTGTTCACCACTAAACCATGTCCCCAAGTGCCATATCCATTGGGTTTTTTGAACTCTTCCAGAGATGGTGACTCCACCATTACCCTGGGCAGCCTGTTCCAATGCCTGACCATCCTTTCAGTGAAGAAATTTTTCCCTAAAATCCAACCTGAACCTCCCCTGCAGCAACTTGAGAATCATACAATCAATTGGGTTGGAAAAGACCTCCCAGATCATCAAGTCCAACCCTTGGGCCAACTCCAGTCCCTTTACCAGATCA
>JAOXXN010000065.1:62452142-62467748 GCA_026770055.1 Myrmophylax atrothorax
GACAGGGAAAAGGGGCTGGGAATGGGACAGGGAAAAGGGGCTGGGAATGGGACAGGGAAAAGGGGCTGGGAATGGGAGCGGGAGAATGGGACTGGGAATGTAACTGGATAAGGAGAATGCAGTTGGAAATGGGACAGGGAAAATGGGCTGGGAGTGGGAACGGGATAGGGAAAATGGGCTGGGAATGGGAAAGAGACAGGGAAAATGAGGCTGGAAATGGGACAGGGAAAAGGGGGCTGGAAATGTGAACCTCACCAGGAAAATGGAGCTGAAAGTATAAACTGGACAGGGAAAACGCTGCTTAAAATGTAAACCTCGCCAGGAAAATGCTGCTTGAAACAAAGTGGAGAAGGAAATGCTGCTTGAAATGTCAACCGGGCCGGGAAAATGCTGCGAAAGGGAGGAGATGGCCCCGGCCCTGCTCCCAGAGCGGGTTGTGGTGTGTTCTGGTTACTGGTGTTTCATTTATCTGCTCCACAGTCAGTCCCTGACAGTGCTGGGGGCAGCACAGGGGCCAAGCACAGCCCAGCCCTCCTGTACGGAAAGTCAAGGCCCAGCTGGACAAGTAGCAAGTACTGGTGGGTATCCTAAAAAGTGCTGGACTCGTGGGTTTCATTCCTCCAGCCCCACTGGAATGAGCAGTTAAATATCTGTATGATCAGCTTGTGTGTAGGGGCAGAGAGCAGCTCCTCTGTGTCAGCATCATGGAATGGCTTGGGTGGGAAGGGATGGCTTAAAGATGATCTTATTCCACCCCCTGCTATCCCAGGTTGGTCCCAGCCCTGTCCAACCTGGCCTGGGACACTCCCAGGGATGGGGCAGCCACAGCTTCTCTGGGCACCTGTGCCAGGGCCTGTCCACCCTCCCAGCCAGCAGTTCCTTCAGAATATCTAATCTAAACTTGCTCCCCTTCAACTTAAGGCTGTGCCCTCTTGTCCTGTCACTCCAGGCCTTGGTCCAAAGTCCCTCTCCATCTGTCTTGGAGCCCCTTTAGGCACTGGAAGGGGCTCTGAGGTCTCCCTGAAGCCTTTTCTTCTCCAGGTAAACACCCCCAGGTCTCTCAGCCTGTTCCACAATCCTGCCAAACCCTGAACTTGAGGATCATCTGCCCTGTAAAATGCATCAAGAAACCTGGTCCTTCTGTCAGGGCATTTTCTAGCCCTGCTCAGTGTTTTGTTTTTCTCTCACAGCAATGATGACCCCAATGTGTCCTCTGCCTGGCTGCTGTTCTGCCACTGCCAGAGAGCCACAGACCCAGCACAGCCCTGCAGGAGAACAGCCCTGGGACAGCCTCTGACCCTGCTCAACATCCACAGGCACCTCAAGCTCATGGGGGCTCCCTTGGTGGTATGATGGGAAAGAGGAGCTGTGGGTGTGAGGACAGCTGGGGTGGGTGTGAGAGAGCAGAGGGCAAAGCTGAGCATAAGAATCTGCCCCTTCCCCATGAAGCTGATGGCAAAGCTCCCAAATTGGGTCCAAGCAAGGAACAGGGAGCATCTGGCCCAGCTGTCTGACCAGTTCAGCGCTGGCCAAAAGTTAATTATTGAGGGCATTTTCCTAATGACTCTTAAGCACTGACCTCCTCGATGTGAAGCTTGTTCCTGTGCTTGACCATGCTCTTGGTAAAGAAATGCTTCCTAATGTCCTGTCTAAACCTGTCCTGATGCAGCTTTGAACCATTTCTATGTGTTCTATCCCTGAATATGCTGAAGGAATCAGTGTTTCCCTCTCCACATCCCCTCAGGAACCTGTGGAGAGCAATGGGGTCATCCCTCAGCCTCCTCTTCCCAAACTAGACAAACCCAAAGTCCTAAGCTGCTCCTGTAGGCTCCTTGCAGGAGGCTCAGCACCCTGTGGAATTTGATATCAGTCCTTCACACTTTGTTGAGCACAAGGGACAGGATGTTCCTTCCTATTTCCTCCTTCCATGGAGCAGTGAACTCCAGCAGCCTCCTGTTCCTACTGGTCATCTCTGCCCATCCACAAGGTTGAGCAGATGAGCTGGAAAGTGCCTCCCTTCAGCCAGTCTCCTGGATTTGGCCCAGGGAACCATCAAGCAGCTCCATGCTGTCATGAAGCAGCTTGTCCAAGGCAGGAAGGGAGAGGATTCCAGCTCTTGCATGTTGTGGCTGGGATGTTCAATCTGCCCCAGGGAATGGGTGCCAGGTAAATAAAATGAATGGGGGTTTGACACCTGGAGTTACTAAGCCAAAAAAACCCCATATGCAAAATAAAGCCCAGGTTTTTAACAGGGAAAGTCATGATGTGTTGGAACAGTTTAACTGGGCCTGTGTGGATGCTGTTTCCTTGGATGTTTTAGAATTGGGGTTGGAAGCTTTTTCTTGAGGATCTCCTCATTTCTGTGGCTGGGGGACACTTGGTGGCCTGGGCTGTGCAGGAGATCTGAGGCACCTAAAAACTGTGGAGCTGTGCTGCAATGTAACCATGTCTGTTCTCCAGACAGAGGTTGCTGAGGACCCAGAGAAGGTCTCCACTGTCCACCTACAGCTTGGGCTGCCCCTTGTGTTCATCCTGAGCCAGAAAGAGACCTATGAGGCCGACAGGAGGACAGCAGAGTTTGTGGCCTGGCAGCTTTTGGGCAAAGCAGGAGTTGCCCTTTTGTCCAGGTATTTCTCTCAGGTGCTTTGAGGTTCTCCTTGCTTTTTGTGGTGTTTCTGAGCTCAGTTACTCCAGCGCCAGGATGACAGTCAGTGGGTTTAAATTTGGATGAGAAGCAGTAAAATCAGGCTGTGTCCCGCAAGAGGATTGAAGGACTCATCCAGAATCAGATTACCTTGCTGACTTAGAAGTCAAAAACCAGTCAGACTGAGAGGGATTTTGGAAAGGAAACAGCACTGATAGAAAGTTTGTATTTTGCCCTCAAATTAAGGGCAAACAGAGGAGGAGATGACCCGAGATGTCACAGCATCTAACATTCGCTTTGTGTTTTGGAAGGGACCTCGTAGATTTGAATGTTCTGCACCGATCCAACATCGCTCTGAAGACACCAGATGAGGTTGGATGCTGGATTATTTATTGTACAACTCATGTCCTTTCCTGGGCATGATGCTTTTAAGAGGTGTTGGGATGTTGCTTGGCTCTGTTGTGATTTGGCAGCATTTCCTGAGTCTCAAGGGGAGGAGTCTTTCCCAAGATGCACATGTGTGTGCAGTGGGTTGTCCAAAGAAGCTGTGGCTGCCCCATCCCTGGAAGTGTTCCAGGCCAGGTTGAACAGGGCTTGGAGCAAACTGGTCTAGTGGAAGGTGTCCCTGCCCGTGGCAGGGGGCTGGAAGTGGATGATCTTTAAGTTCCCTTCCAACCCAAACAATTCGATGATAATTCTATGATTTGGAACTGCCAGAGTTGGGTGCTGCAGAGAAATTGTGCCTGCTGGGAAAGAAAAAATACAGAGTTTATTTTGGGTTCAAAACATGGGGTGACATCTCTACACCTTAAGGCAACACAAGGTTATGAACTACATCCAAGTAAAAATTCCCCAAAGATTAAGGTCCTTACCCTCTTAGGAAAGGCATCAAAAGGTGGGAGAGGGAATGAGTGTGAAACTAAGAGCAAACAACCAAAGGTCTGTGCTGAGCTGATATAACCAAATGCCTCTGGCAATGATTTGGGAGAAGGGCAGGGTGTGAGTTAAATGAGGTTGATCAAGATGAGCTAAACCCTGGAGGGACCTGACCCAGCTTGTGAGGCACGATGGGATTGGGTGCTGGCAGATTCCAGAGAGCACACATTGCCCCAGATTACCTGAACTGTCACACTTGTGATTGCAGAGACACAGGATCAGACCTGAGCGTGCCCCCAGGGCTTCCCATGCCCCGGTGATGGATGTGCACTTTGTGTTGTTCCTCTCAGAGCCAATGGGAGGTGCCAGCAGTTTGTCATTTCTCTCAGTTCATGATAAAATTTCTATTTTGTCTCAAGTGCCTTTGTCTGAGCCAGAGCCAGAACCAGTTTTAAGCAGACATGGTCTCATTTCTGAGAAATACATTTTGCTCTTTCCTTTCCATGGGTTGACAGCCCCTGTACTCTTGGGAATAACTCTTCCTGGCTGAGCTCCATGACATAAAGGATAGTTTATGCCAGTTTCCCAGGCTCTGGTGGGTTGCAGGGACCCAGCCTGGCCCCTCTAATGAGGGGACATCCAAGTGGACCCTGTACCTTGCTGCTCTCCTTCCCTGTTTGGCCACTCACATTTCTCCTGCAGTGTTGGATCCATGTTAAGTTGCTGGAAGGTGGAGCTGGTGGTCACTTTCACCACAGGACCCCACATTCCTCACCAGGAAACATCAGCCTGGAGTGACAAAAAAGAAACATAACCCAGATGTTCCCCTGTTTGGCAGCTTTAGGGGTCTGTTGACATACCCCAAAAATAAGGAGTTGGGTGATGGTGCCCCATGAGTTTGATTTGCAGACAGAATAGGCAGAAAGTGACATTTTGCTCCCACTGATTTATTCTGTTTTCCTCAGGGAGTGCCAATCCAATACCTGGTCTTGGAAGATACTGATGAAGTTATAACCCTGGTGGAAGATAAGAACAAGGTCAAACAAATCCAGGAGGAGGAGGAGGAGGAGGAGGAGGAGGAAGATGAGGATGAAAAAGAGAATAACAATCAAGGTGTGAAATTAAGCAGTGGAAAGCTGATTGTCATCAGACAGGACATGAGTCAGCATCTGCTAGAGACATTAAAACATTAGAGAACACTTGCAAACCATCACAGTCACATCATGGTGGCCACAAAGTGGCTCTTTCATTTTCTGAGATCACTGGGATGTGACAGACAGGTATAATTTTTAGGGGAAACATCAGGGGGAAAAATGAACAGCTGTGAGAGGAACAGTCACAGTGTGAGGGACAGAGGAGCTTGTGCTTGGATGCACCAGCTTCAGAGGCACAAGGGGTTTAAAGTGCACAAAACCAGTGTCCTCTACAAGCATCTGAAGAGCCTCAGAGTTACCAGTGTCTCTGAAAGGCTTTGGGACATGTTCTTGGAAGAGCAGCTCCAGACTTGCCTTCCCCAGGGAGAAAACATGCAGTGAATAATAGAAAATGCTTTTATTCTCCAGACAGAATTGGGTGTGTTTTCTAAAAAAAAAGTGGGGCAGGATCTTAGAGGAGCCAACACACTTAAAGGCTGCTCTTCAGATCCAAAGGGAGAGCTGGTGTGAGGTGGGATAAGTGCATTTTGGTGGGGTTTTCTGTGTGTCTGTCCCTGCCCTCCCCATAAGAGGTAGTTACTTACCCCCATGTCTCTGCTGGGAGGCTCTGCCTTACAAAAACATGTTGCTGGGGTGGCCCGGGGGCTGCAGCTCCCCCTGCCCTGTGCACACCTGTGGTTCCTTGCAGACATCCAGGATGACCAGGTGGTGGAAGCCGTTTCCAGGGACAAGAAGCGAGAGCTGCCCCTGGAGCAGGTCCTTGTCCTGACAGAGGAGACCTTCCACTCTTCCCTCTCGGAGGCTGCCCGGGCAGTGGTGCTGTTCTACGCCAGTTGTGAGTATGAAACATGGCCTGGCTGTCCCTTCCCTAACCTTGGAATGCTTACCAGGCTTTCCAGGCTCCTGGAGAGAAGTTTAAACCATAAATATGTGCCTAGTCCTTCCCTGGGGGTCTCTCAACCCTGTTAGCAATGAGATTAAATCAGTTCCTCTCATTGACTGATCATGTGTGATAATGTCCTCCAGAATAGGAGATATCCATGTTCATAGGGTTTTCACCTTCATTTCATAGGGAAAAATGTAGGACAGAAGGGGAAATTATGGTAGCATGGGCTCATGGGATGGCCTAGACAAGCTGGCTGCTGGCTGCTGAAACATGAAAAAGCAGAAGGCCAGAAGCATAAAATTCAGTTTTCCTTATTTATTTCAAGCCTTTCAGACCTTGAAGCACCTCAGGATGTAGAGACTGGGATGTGACAGTGTCAGAGGGCAAGGTGGGGCTGTGTGTCCCCTGCCTGTCCCCCAGGGTGTGTTTCCCCTCTGCTGTGTTGCAGGGGAGGCTGTGTCCCTGGCAGTGCTGCGCTCCTACTCCGAGGTGGCCGATCACCTGAAAGGTAAAGTGCCCTGGGGCTGAGGGATTCCCACTGTTCCTACTCCTGGTAGTAGGAACCCAGAGACTGGCAGGATATTGGTGGCACCTCACCTGGAATACACTCATTTTCCCCCCCTCAAGCTCTCAAGGAAGGTGTATCCACACCGTGTTGCTTAGGAAGAGTCCTTTGTTTCTTTTCTAGGGATCTTGGCAGAGTCTCTTCTCCCAGGTAGGAAGTGATGGGATGAAGTGATATGGCTTCAAGTTGTGCCAGGGGAGGTTGAGGCTGGATATCAGGGAAAATTTCTTCACTGAAAGGGTTGTCCAGCCCTGGCACAGCTGCCCAGGGCAGGAGTGGAGTCCCTATCCCTGGAGGAATTTAAAAGCCATATGGATGTGGCACTTGGGGACACGGGTCAGTGGTGGCCTTGGCAGTGCTGGGGGGAATGGTTGGATTTGGTGGTCTTAGGGGGCTTTTCCAATCTAAATGATTCTATGATTCCAGATCCAAGGTCAGGTTGGATGGGGCTCTGAGCAACATGGTCTAGTGGGAGGTGTCCCTGTCCATGGCAGGGCTGGAACAAGATGATCTTTAATGCCCCTTCCAATCCAAACCACTCTCTGATCCTGTTATGGGCGTGTTGGTGGGCACAGTGACTCCATGAGGAAGAGTTTGGGAATGGTCAGGACAGGGCACCAGTGGCAGTGGGTGACACAGGGTGGGCTTTGGATCAAAGAGGAGCAAACAGGGGGGACTGTGACCTGTAAGATGGAAATGGTCCTGTTTGTGCCCCTCAGAGCTCAGTCTGCACAGGCCAAGAAGAGGCACTAAATGCTGCCCAGCTGGCTGGCACATCAGCTCTCCTGTCCTTGGAATTACTTGGTCTGGGAAGGAGTTGTATTTAACCTGGTTCTGTAGGAAAGCAGGACAGACAGGTGTGGGCAGGCCCAGATGCAGTGGGCAGGATGGTGTCAGAGGGAGAATTTAGACTTCTGGTGCCTCCAGGGCCTGGAGATGGGTTTAATTACGTGGGAATCTCAGAGGTGGCCACAGAACTCCATAAATAACACCTGATGGTTAAGATTCAGCAGCACTTAAACAACAGAGGAGTCTGGGAATAAAGGCAGGAGGGAGTGGAATGAAGGCAGGAGGGAGCGATCCTTGAAGAGGGTCTGAGCAGTTCCTGAGCAGTGCAAGCACCACTTCAGCTTCATTCAGGTCCTCAAGCCCCTCCCACTCTGGTTTGTGGAGAGAGGGGGGTTCTTGCATGAGCTGAATGTCTTTCAGGAGCTCCTCTTTGTCCCCTTGGCTGCAGGGGACAGTGAGGAGGCTTCATTCCCAACTCACTGCAGCACATCAGGGAAGTTGCATGGATCCAGGTGAGAGCTGTTCCAGCACCTCTGGAGGTGCTTCATACCTTCCCCTGGTTTTCCTTCTCCATCACAGCTCATCTTTCCTGGTGATAGCACTTCCCTGGCACTGGCACTGTGTCCTGCAGAGTGCCAGCAGGATTCAGCAGTGGGGACACGTGTGGGGTCTGCAGAGGATCTAGCCAGTTTTCTGGGAAGCAGATGCAGTGGGAATTGCTTACAAGAAACCCTCCTGGGAATGCTGGGGACAGTGCTGTGGTTTGAATGAAGGCAGTTCTGCATCCACAGTTTGCATGAAGGGCAAGTCACCAGCAGCTTTGATCTGGACTGAAATCCCAGGAATAAACAGGAAGGGTCAGGAGGGGTGGCTGTTGTTGTTAGAAATATTATGGTTGTTGATAATTTGGGGTTTCTTTTGGACCCCTCAGCAGCCAGACCAGCTCAAGGAGCAACAGGGAGTCTGTGAATAAAACCTGCCCTCTTCCCGAGCCAGTGGCCAAACCTGGGTGGATTCTGCCCAGCCAGGGTTTCACCACAGTTTTTTGATTCACTTGATAACAATCTCAGCCACAGACAGATTGTCAACAGACTGTGAACTGGTTGGGGTCAGGGCCTTTCCTCTGTGATCAGTGAGGTCCCACCAAACACTCCCAGGCCAGATGTGACCTATGGAATGACTCCAGTTTGCTTTCTCTGCCACGACCTCGGAGCAGATAGAGCTCGACCACGTTAATGGATCTGGAGATCCTTTGTCTCTGCTGCTGAGGGAGCCTTAGGGAAGTGGGAGCACCAGTTCCCAGAGGAGCTGGAAGACCTCAAAGGATGGTGGTCCCTGGGCTCTTAGTGATGGCCAGGATGCAAGAACAGAGCTCTGGATCAGGGAGAAGACCTTGAGCTATGCAGGACTGGAGTAGAACACAAGGTATGGGTTGGGGCAATGTCTCAGATCCCCAGAAGTGCTGGTATTCCTGCTGCCCTCTAGGGTGGAGCTTTCTTCCTAAGGGCTGGGAAGCCACCACCAGCTGTCTGAGCCATGAATCACCCGAGCTCGAGGCACATTTTGAGTTGCAGAACCAGGTCCTGCCTTTGATGCCAATTCTTTGTGCAAAGTGTCACTGAGAACAGGCCATAAGGGATCAAGCACAGGGGAATGGAGGAGGTTGGAGACTGGAATGAGCCCATGAGTCAGCCCACAACAGATGTTCAGCAGATCATCACAAAGGGAAGTTTACATCCAAAAAGTGTTCTCCCTTTTGTGAGAGATCCAGTTTAGTTGAGCTGAGCAGATTTTCTGCTCTTGGAGCAAGAACAGGCCATTCCCATTAACAAGGGGGTTTCTGCAGCTCTGGTTTGCTATGGCAAGATGGAAATTTTTGGAAGCAGGACCCCTGAGCCAAGAGGATGTGAGGCGAGACAGTGCCAGGAATTTCTTAGATGTGTCATTGGCCTTTTTTTTGGAAAGAAGAGAGGAAACCAATACCTAAGAAGAGCAATATATTGTGATGAAAAATGGTCCTGCTTCCCTCTCTGTGCTTGTGGAGTCTTCTTGACCAAAGCCTTCCAAAGGCAAGGGATGAAGTTGTAGCTCAAAGGCATGAAAATCACTTGCATGATTTATCAGTATATATCCATGGAGCCTAAATCTGAAGTGAGGATTTAGGAGACCATTTTGTGATGTTGTCTGGGGAGTTGTTTCCCATTCCATACTTGGATTTCTCCTCTTGAAGTGCAGCACTTCATACATCACTTCTGTTGTAGCCTTTGGACCAGCTCTTCAGGTGAGCTGTTTTTTTAATACAACCATGGAATTGTTTAGGTTGGAAAAGCCCTCTAAGATCATGGAGTCCAACCATTCCCCCAGCACTGCCAAGGCCACCACTGCCCTGTGTCCCCAAGTGCCACATCCACAGGGCTTTTAAATCCCTCCAGGAATGGGGACCCCACCTCTGCCCTGGGCAGCTGTGCCAAGACTGAACAACCCTTTTGAGGAAGAAATTTTCCTTAATATCCAACCTAACATCCCCTGGTGCAACTTGAGGCCATTCCCTCTCCTCCTGTCCCTGTTCCCTGGAGCAGAGCCTGATACCCACCCCGGCTCCCCCCTCCTGGCAGGGATTGCAGAGCCAGAAGGTCCCCCCTGAGCCTCCTTTTCTTCAGGTTGAGCCCCCCCAGCTCTCTCAGCCACTCCTACTGCTCCAGACCCTTCCTTAGCTCCCTCCTGGTGCTCCAGATCCTTCCTTAGCTCCCTCCTGGTGCTCCAAACCCTTCCCCAGCTCCCTCCTGGTGCTCCAAACCCTTCCCCAGCTCCCTCCTGGTGCTCCAAACCCTGACATTTCACTGCTTTTTTCAACTTTAAGGCATCCCAGCCTGTTTGTCTCTCTCTCAGCCCCAGAAGAATTGTTGGGCATTGCTGGAGGAGAGGACAGACCCTGTTGCTGCAGACAGCAGGTGATGGAGCCAGAGTGGTGAGATTTGGGAAGTCCATCACCCCAAGGCTTGGGAAAGGGCACTGCTTGACACAGGGAAACATTAAGGATTCTCCTCACTTCTGTTTTAGCAGCAAATGTTTTACTTGGCAAAACAAACAGATCTTGGTCATACAGCAACACCCTGGATACCTCCCCAAGCACTGCAGGGCTCCAGGAATTCCCACAGATCCAACAGCACTGCATTCCCAGCGCTCAGAAAAGCAACTCTGTCCAGAAGTTCCAACACAGGAACCCAGCCAAGGGAGCCAATGAAAAGCTCTGCCTGCCCACCCCTGACTTGGCTCCTGTGCCCACACTGAGAGACTGGCAGTGTTTGCAACCCCTGTGCAGAACAGCTGGAATAAAGTCCTGTTGTGCACAGGATTTTTGATTTTTAACAGGGCTTGATTCCCACCTGTGCTAATGAGAGTCTGGAGGAGCTGAGGTGACACCTAATTAGCCCCTGATTGCTGACCATCATTACTGATTCCACACAGCTGACCCCACACAGTGTAGAATGCAGATTCCCAGGGCTTTGCAATCCCAGGACACTTTGTGTCTTTGGACTGGGCAATCCCATTCCAGACAGTTAAATCCTACGGAAAACTATAATGGAAAGCATTATTTACCTTCCACTGGAGTCAAGACCTATTTCTGCTCCACTCCAAGAGGAACTGGCCAGGCTGCCTGACCTGCTCCTCAAGGCAGTGAGTGGTCCCACCCCAGAGTCCTGGTGTACAATCATGGAATTGTGTGGGTTGGAAAAGATCTTTAAGTCCAACCATTCCCCATTGCCAAACCCCTCCAGGGATGGTGAATCCACCACATTCCTTTACAGGACCCTTCATCTGCTTCACTGCCCTTCTTTGGATGCACAAGGAATGGGAATGGGATGGCAGTGCAGGGAAGAGGCAAAGCCCTGTGAGCCCCTGTGGAGAATCCCACGATCCCAACCCAAAGCAGAGGGAAGCTTTTTGTTCCACTGCTCAAGAAGAGAGCAGAAGCTCCTCACCATGACCATTGACCTCTTCAGCCTTTTTTTTTGTGCACAGCAGATCCAGGTTCATCCCTGCTGCAGTTGGGATACTGATCTCCAAGACAAAAGCAGCCTCTGGCAGGCACCAGCCACCCCAGGGAGGGTGTCCAGCCATGGGGTGAGAAGTGCCAAGGGCTCTGCAGGGCACAGCCAGACAAAAGAGTGGTGTGGACCACAGGGGAGAGGGGCAGGAATAACTGCTCTGCATCACTGTCTGTGCATTGCCTAACCCAGAAAGCTTTCAAACCTGCTTAAAACCTGCTACCAGAACCCACAGACTCCTGGAGACGTTTTCAACATGTACCAGCATGGGTAAAATGTTTTAAAGACAGAGCTTGATCAGCTGATGGATGGGATTCCAGGGCTGTCAGAGATAGGAGAGACCCCAGAGACTCCTTCCAGTCCCTGGGTATTTGCACATCCACATCCATCCATCCATCTTTGTATCCATCTATCTGTAAAAACACATTACCAAGCTGCTGAGCCTGCACTCAGCACACATTTCCCAGCAAAAGCAAGAGGGACTCGGATGTGCAAAGAATAAATGATTCAGCTCCATCTTGTGCTTCTGCTTCTGACATGCCAAGCAGCACTCCAGCTCGTGGGGATAAAATCCAGACAGCTGCAATATCTGTACAAAACTGGGACAATTCAGATTAAAACCCCGTTTTCCTCTGAATATTTACCTCTCTCCTGACAACTGTCCTGAAAAGGAGACAGGAAAAGAGAGGATTTCCCACAATCTGTGTCTGGCTTAGAAATCCCAGCTCCCTGAATTACAACTGATTGTGCCTCAGCACAGATTATTTTGAAAGGATCATCTGTGAGAGCCACACAAGTGAAAAGGGGGGCAGAGCCCAAAGAGGGCTGGGAGAAGCCCTTTGCACTCTGTTCCACGCTGCACTTAACACGGATTGCCCAGGGCTTGGCAATCACCTACTGGGGCATGAACGTGGCTGCTTTCAAGAACAACAGCTGATGGAGGCACTCTGGGGTCACTGCAGGCTGCAGGGACAATCACAACCTCCTTGGGTCACAAATGAGGAGCACAGATGGATGGCAAGGAGATTTTCACACTGGGAGGTGTGGGAAGGGCAGGAGAGAATTCAGGAGCTGGCTGAGGAGTGTAAATTAAAGAGGGTTGATTTAGATGGGGTATTGGGAAGGAATTCCTGACTTGGAGGGTGGGCAGGCCCTGGCACAGGTTGTCCCATCCCTGGGAGTGTCCCAGGCCAGGTTGGACGGGACTTCGAGCAACCTGGGACAGTGGAAGGTGTCCCTGCCCATGGCAGGGGTTTGAGCAAGATGATCTTTAAGGCCCCTTCCAACACAAAACATTCCATGATTCCTAAGCCTGTCCTTTCCTAGGAGCTGTAGGGAGTCATTACACTGCTCATCAGGGAGAAAAGATCAGGCAAAAAGGGACAGACACCCTTTCAGCAAGTCTGGCTCATGCCAAAGGCCTGCCCCTTCAAAAAACAACACTCAGAGGCTTTTCCATGAGTTTCACTGCTCAAATCCGCAGATGTTTTGATTCCAAATGCTCAGCCTCAACCAGTATAAAGCTTGGAACTCAACAGTATTGATTTCATAGTTTGGATAACAAAAATGAAGGTCAACAGCCTCTTGCCTTGGTTTTGTTAGATGGCCCCTCAGGGAGCAATCCGAGCTCTGGCCCTGAAATCGCTCCTTCAATTGTGCCACAACACCAGATTTGACACAACAGACTCTTCTCCCTCCCCAACAAAGAAACACCAGGGCAGAGCCAGGAACCCCTGCAGAGACACAGCTCACTCAAAGCAGGTGTGACTTCACTATCCCATTTCTAAAAGTCTGAAAGCAATTGGAGGAAAATCATTATCTGAAATAACGTTACAGCTCCACGTCTGTTCACCACATCAATGAAATCCTGCATGGCTACAGCTCTCCTCTGGGAAAAGGTATTTTGAAGGAAAAGCTAAGCATTTAGGGAAGGATAACCCACCTTAATCAAGAACACAGGGGCTGAAGTATTTGAGTGCTTGCACATGAAGTTTTCCAGATGCTCACACGTGCATCAGTGTCTTGCTGCACCTCAGTCAACGCAGGGAAAGCCAAAGCCTTATGGCAAGGCCTGATGCCTGTTAGATTTCTCTTGTTTTGGAGGCCAACATCGACAGTTGGACCCAGCTCTGCTGGTGCTCTGTCAGCACACACCAAAATGGGTTCATCCTCCACCAAGAGCTGAGCCAGGAGGGGCAGACTCTGGAGAACAGGCTGCTCTGGCACAGAGAGCACTCCCTGGGTTTCCTAACAGGCAAGAGGAATATGATGCCCACAGCATCCAATGGCTCATGCCATGCTAACAGAGTCACGGAATGGGTAAGGTTGGAAGGGTTGGGTGATTTGATCCACTCTCCCTGCTCAAGCAGAGTTCCCCAGAGCCTGTTCCTTGGGATTGTGTCCAGGTGGCTTTTGAGTATCTCTGCTGAGTGGGACTCCCCAGCTCCTCTGGGCAGCCACATTAGAATCACAGAATTCCAGCATGGTTTGGGTTGGAAGGGACCTTAAAGCTCATCTCATTCCAACCCCCTGTCATGAGAAGGGACACCTTCCACTAGACCAGGTTGCTCCAAGTCCCGTCCAGCCTGGCCCGAACAGTAAAGAAGTTCTTCCTTATGTTCAGGTAGAAATCCCTGTGTTCCAGTCTCTGTTTTTTGGCTCTTGTCCTATTTCTTGGCTCCATTCTCTGGCACCCTCCTTCAGAGCCCTCGTGCTCCTGTGCTCAGGGCAGCAGTGCCATGGTGCTCCTGGACAGCAGTTGGGTGCTCCTGTCAGCTTTGGGATCAGTGACCGCACCCTGTGCATGAGGACAAGGGCACGGGCACCCAAACTGCTCTGGCACTTGGGCTTCATCCCTGCAGGAACACTGGGAAGCCAGGGAGGAGGTGCCCCCACTCCCAGCAAAAAGGGGTCAGGAAAAGCCCCTTCCAGCAGCAACAGACACCACTGAACCCTTCCTCCCACAACAACATACCGTGTTACCCTTTTTGGGGCATCATGACAAGTGACAGCGTGTCCCTGCGTGCCCCCAGTGACCCAATTCGGGGTGCAGAGCTGCAGCCCAGCAATCCTCATCCTCCACGGACCACACACTTCCAAAGCATGACAGAGACATTCCTGGAAAGCAAGCCAGCCGAGTCCCTTCCACCAGGCAGGTCCCACCGCCCCACATCACTCCCCAGCTCCTTGTCACAGGTCCTCCCACCTGCTCCTGCCCGCTCAGATTTGCTGGAGAGGGGGCCAATTATTCCAATGTTCATCCAAGGAGTGACGCCCATCCCCTTGTGCCCTGTCCGCCCGCGTCCCAGTCACTTCTGCCCCAGTTCCTTCGGTCACTGGAGGAGGGAGGGAGGCGGCGGGGTGGATGGAGCGGAGCTGAAGCTGGTGGTGATGGCACATCCCTGCCCCAAGCGCTGGGATGCTCCGGTCCAGCGTGGACGTGTGTGGGAGTGAGTACGCTCCGGAGAGCTGATCGGTATGCAGGGAAAGGCTCCGTTACCGCACTGCCATCCCTCCTCCTCCTCCCTGTGGCTCCATGTACCGGGGGAGGTGGCACCCCTTCCCCAGCAGCACCGCATGGCACGCAGCTCCCACATCCCGGAGATTTCACACCCCCCATCCTCCCAAAAACATCGCTCCCTGTTGCTTTCCCAGCTCTGCAGCGCAGAGATGTCCCCGATCCACCTCCAGACTCTGCCAGGCATGATTTGGGGACCCATGGGGAGCATCACCTGCACGGTTTGGGGACCCACAGGGAGCATCACCTGCACCGTTTGGGGATGCATGGGGAGCATCACCTGCACGGTTTGGGGAGCATCATCTGCACGGTTTGGGGACCCACGGGGAGCATCACTTGCACCGTTTGGGGACCCACAGAGAGCATCACCTGCACGGTTTGGGGCCCCATGGGGAGCATCACCTGCACGGTTTGGGGCCCCATGGGGAGCATCACCTGCACGATGCCAACCTTCCCGTGCCGGGAGAGCAACGCTCCTCTCCCGCAAAGGTGCAAAACGCAGTGGGAGAGGGCGGCTGGGGATGCTGCGGGAGATGGGATATGCGGGTCAAGGTGTGCCGGGCAGGTGCCCCCTCCCCACAGCGGGGAGCGCATCCCGAGGCCGGGGCTCACCTTGTGGAGCTTCCACATGGCTCCCAGCGCCTTGACCTCGTGGCTGGAGTGCTTGCCCTCCTCCAGGCACTGGTAGCAGACCGGGCTCTTGCACTGCACGCAGTACATGCTGTGGTTCTCCAGCTCGTGGTCGGTGCAGGTGGAGATCTTGCGGGGGCTGAGGCGGCGGCTGACGCGGCCCTGGGCCGGGGGCACCAGGCGGTGCTTGGCCAGCGGCCCCCGCGGCGGGTGGCACCGCAGGCGGCACGGGTCGCAGTAGAACACGTCGCACTGCTCGCACATCACGGCCGCCTCCTTGGGCGCCTTCTCGCAGAGCTGGCACCGCAGGGCCGCCGCCCTGCCCTGCTGGTAGCGGTCGATGACGCCCTCGAGCAGCCGGTTGCGGGGGAAGCCCCGCAGCCCGCGCTCGTCCAGCACCAGGCTGCGGTGGCACTGCGGGCAGGTCAGGCACGCGTTGCGCGGCGGAGGCGGCGGTGCCAGCGCGGCGGGGGGCGGCGGGGCGGCCGGCGGGAAC
>JAOXXN010000065.1:62480423-62496958 GCA_026770055.1 Myrmophylax atrothorax
AGTGGGGTTGGATCAAGGGTTGGACTTGATGATCTCAGAGGTCTCTTCCAACCCAGCTGATTCTATGATTCTGTGATTCCTCTGCTCACACCCCCTATTTCTCAGCTGCTCCTACAGGCTTGGTGTGCAATGGGCAGAGTTGGGTGTGTTCATCCCCAGTGTGCACCAAAATATCAGCACTGCTTGTTTTCCAGCCTTTGGACACCCCAGCCTTCCTTAACCCCTGCACTCCTCCTGTAAGGGCAGGAAGTCTTAATTTTCTCTTGTTTTCTCCTCCCCATCAACCCCAACTTCTTGTTTTGATGTCTTGCAGCCCGAAATCACCGTGCAAAATCTGCCGCAGTACTTGCAGCTCTCAAAGCCCTTCCTCATCCTGTTCACTGATGGTGACATCAGTCAAATGGAAAGCAAGGAAATGCTGAAGCTGGCAAAAGGAAGCCCCCAGCAGGTGTTTGTGGCTTGCTGGTTGAACCTGTGAGTGAGTGAAAACCTCTTTCATCCTTTCCGTTCGCTCGCTCCGAGCGTTTCTAGGGCAAGAAAAAACTGAGGCTGCAATTACTGAAAACACAAGCTGGTAATTTGATTATTGGGTCTGAAATCATCATGAGTTGGGAGGTCAAGCCATCTGGCAATGATTCAGTCCATGTTCTGGGCAGCTGCAAAATTGCCTGCCAAAGTGAAATTAGTAAATGTTTAATTGATTGCAGAAATAATTTTCAATAGAGGAAAATGTTCTCAAAGCTATCGTGCAGTAGCCTGACCCTGGGTCTGGTGTTAGTTGTAGTTTTCTTGCATGTGGGAGTGAAAAAAATGAAATTTGCCCTCCTGGAATGTCTTATGGTGATTTTCCACCAGCAGTTAGAGAGAATGACTGGTCATTGACTGGGAGAAGAAAGTTCAGCCAGAAGAAGCTCCATAAAGCAAACTTAAAAATGTATTCAGGAAACAATGAATCCAACAGCTAAGAAATAAAAAGTTGTAGGAAAGGGGGTTTTTTAATCCTCCCCTTCCTAGTTGCATTTTTAATTTTTAGGCTCTGTTTGTTTTGCCTAAGCCCAGAGACACCTCAGTGGCTTAATCATAATGTGCTTTGAAGTCTGGGCAGCGCCGTCCAGCGTGGGCTGGGGTGAGCTAATGGGGAATGCACATGTTTGCAGAGAGAAGGAGATTTGTTTGCCAGTAAAGCACATGAGATGAGTGCCCTGGAACTTCCCCACCTACACATCAGCCCTTGCTCCTGCTCCCTGAGAAACAAAAAGCTGTCCTGTGTCAGTGCAAAAGGGCACTGCCACAAAGCAGGGCAGAATCGTGGAATGGTGGGATAGTTTCGGTTGGAAGGGACCTCAAAGACCATCTTGTTCCACGCCTTGCCATGGGCAGGGACATCCTTCTTCCACTAGACCAGGTTGCTCCAAGCTCCATTCAGTCTGGCCTGGAACACTTCTAGGGATGAGGCAGCCACAGCTTCTCTGGGCAACCTGTGCCAGGGGCTCACTACCCTCACAGCTGAGAATTTCTTCCTAATACTCCAGCTAACCCTGTCCTCTGGCAGTGGGAAGCTGTTCCCTCTTGTCCTGGCACTTCATGCCTTGTCAAAAATTCCTTATCCTAGAAAGAGGATCTCATTCCCGTGGCAAGAGCCGTCTCAGACCCAGAGTGTCACTCTCAGCCTTAAAATAGTGCTGGAAGGACTCAGCATCTTCATGGGTTTGCTCTCCCTCCATCTTCATGTCATTCCTCCTCTTGCTCTCTCTGTGTCACTTGGAGAAGTTGCCATCCCATCCCCACCCCTTGGGAAGTTCCCGAGGCTGGACTGTCCAAGCACATTCCTCTGCATCAGCTCCTGCCTTTCCATCCCTGTGGAATTGCTGCTGCAATGGAGCAGGGGCAGCAGCTGGGCTGGGAGGAGCTGGCAGCTCTCCCTGCAAACAGGGACTCACCCTGGGGGGCTGCAGGACCTGTCCCACTCCTGTCTCACCTGTTCTTTAAAGCTTAAGGTGGAGAACATTTCACTCTTCCTACAGCAATTTCCCTGCTCAAGGATTTCTTTGTACATCCAATCTTGTGTCCATTCCTTCTCCATTGGACCCCAGTAAGTTCCTTAAGGCATTGAGCTTATATATAGTGCCATGAGCTTAGAAAGGGACCTTAAAGCCCATCTCATTCCACCCCCTGCCATGGGCAAGGACACCTTCCAGTGTCCCAGGTTGCTCCAAGCCCTGTCCAGCCTGGCCTGGAACACTTCCAGGGACAGTGCTTCTGCATTCCCCCAGGCAAAACTGTGCTTTGTTGGGTGTCACTTTAGGGATTTGATGATTGTTTGGCTCTCAATCCCATTGTGCTACCAAACCTGACTCTCCTCTTCCCAACAGGAAGAAGACTCCGGTGGGATACGGGATCCTGAGGTCATACTTTGCCACTGTGCCCTCACTGCCCATTCTTGTGTGGGTGAACCTTCATGGTGGGGGTCAGGTGTTCAGGTTCCCACCAGAACAGTCCATCACTGAAGTGAACATCTTGTCTTGGCTAGAGAAGCTCCAAGCAGGCCTGGAGATTCCCAGCAGTAAGTGGACTCAGGTTTATAACGTTCCCAAGCACACACTGTGAGCACCAGTCTGTTTATGAGAAGACACTACATGCAATAAATTGTCTGCCCTGGAATTTAATGATGGAAAAACTAGCTCTGCTTGTTAGAGCTGGAGAAGTACAAATAGTCCAGCCAGGAGACAGTGCCCACACTCACAAGTTTGCTCTGGGACTGTTTAATGTTCAGAGCCAAACGTGGATATTTGGGAACCGGCATCTCTTCCCGGGTGATAATCCCCAAACCCGGCTGTGCTCTCCTGTTGCTCCAAACAGACCTGAAACAAGCTTGCTGATAAAACATCTCCTGACTCCCAGTTGTCTCTGTAAGAAATAGCTGCTCTTCAGGCACCTTGCAGTGGGGTTTTTTGATAGGAAAGGATAAGGAAGCTGGTGTTTTGCTGTGGTCTTTGGGACACAAAAGGGTTGGCATGAGCTGTAAAGCTTTTCACTGCATCCCTCCTGCCTTGATCAGCCTGATGAGGCTTTGGAGGAAGGCAGTATGGATATGTCTTCCTTCAGAAAGCTGGAGAGGGAATTTGGACAAAGGCCTGGAGCGACAGGGTAAGGGGGAATGGCTTCCCAGTGCCAGTAGGCAGGGTTAGATGGGATGTTGGGAAGAAATTCTTCTCTGTGAGGGTGGGCAGGCCCTGGCACAGATGGCCCAGACAGGCTGTGGCTGCCCCATCCCTAGGAGTGTCCCAGGCCAGGTTGGACGGGGCTTGGAGCAACCTGGGATAGTGGAATGTGTCCCTGGCTATGGCAGGGGATAGAATGGGATGATCTTAAGGTCCCTTACAACTCAAACCATCCTGGGATTCTGCTACTCTGTGATTTTTAAGAAAAGATTTTTAATTTTGTATTTTCTGGAAAGGCAAAAAAAGCCATAATTCCTTTGAAAGGGAATTATCCATGGAGGGTGGGGCATAACTCTCAACTTACCAGCATGTGACTGTGTTTGCTCTGCAGGTACCTTGTCTGAGGAGGACTGGAAACCACCACTCCCAGCTTACAACTTCCTTCAGATGATGGACGCGGCCATGCCTGAGCTCTCCCTCCACAGTTCCCACCAACCTGGGGACATGCCAGCACAGCAGCCACCCAAAATGCCAGGAGGGCACACTGCCATGCGGGAAGAGCCATCCCAGCAGGCCATGGCAGAGAAAGTGGGGTCCCCTGGGAGGGACCTCCGGGGCACAGCCCCCAGACTGGCAGCCAGGGAGAAGCAGGGCAAGAGACACAGCGAGCTCTGAGAGCTGGGGCGGGCAAATGTGGCACTGCCCAGGGAAACCTCACACTTTCCCAGCCCTTCCTGTGCCTTACCACTGAGGAGAGCAGTGGTTTGAGCTGTAAATGAGTGGTGAGGGGCTAAACCAGCTCCAAGCTGCAGTGTGCTGGTTGTTTCCATTGCCACAGATGTGTCTGTACATCCCACATGTTGTTCCCTGGCTGCTGTTGGGAGCTCCCAGAACTACTCTGGGAAAGACAAATCAGCACAGCCTTGCTCTGCAGTTTCCCTAAATCTCTTCCAGAATCACCTCAGGAAGAGGTGAGCGATTCCAAGATAAAAAGCCCATTTTCTCCCTGGTCGCAGTAGGAGCTCCACTGATGTGTGTCAGCAAGTCCTGCAATTGCATCTGCACTAGAACCATGTGGAGCCAGGATGGCCAACATTCCACCCACTCCTGGGCTGCTCCAACCAGCACCTGGTTGTGTTTACACCTGGCTGGTGGCCTGAATTCATGAGCATGTTCATCCTTGGGGGTAAGAGAAAGTTCTGGTTAAAGCAGATTTATTACAGAGGCCAGGGCTCAGCTCACACAACAGCCCTGAATAGCTGAGACAAAACTCTGCCAACAAATCCCGAGGGTGGACAGGTTGGGAGATGGCTTTCCTCACTGCTGGCATTTTCTTGGGCACAAGCCCAGGAGGTTATTTGCAGCCTCCATTTTTCTTTGCTCTTGGTGACAGCAGCGAGGTTGGTGCTTCCTGAGCTGGGAATGGTGCTGGGAGTGAGGTTTGTGGAAAGCCCAGCACTGTGGAAACAAGGAGAGGGAGATGAAGGGCAAGGCTGGACTCTCCCAAGATGGGATGGAGCTGCTTCCCATCCATAACTAGGTGGGGAAATGCAAAACCTGGGGAAGTGGTTTTCCAGCATCTGCCCATCTCCTGGGGACAACAAATGGCAGGGGATTGGAACTAGGTGGTCTTTGAGGTCCTTTCCAGCCCAAACCCTTCTGGGATTCCATGATCATCCCACCTCCTTCAATAAACATCTCCCTTCCGCAGCGCTACTGAGATGTACCAGGAGGGTCAGACCCTCCTCCTACACTTTAGGGCTCTGAAATTCCTGGGAAGGAGAAAATCAACGGTAAGGAACTGCTAGGAGTGTTGTAAACTGTATTTCTCATCCTGTAAACAGCCCACATGGTTGGGAGTATTTTGAAATGCCCAGAAATAGATCATTAGGCCTGAGCTCTCCTTGAAGCCCTTAATTGAAACAGGCCATTTTTGGACTGAATGACAGGCTTTGAGCCAAAATGTATGTATTTAAAGGAATAAACTGCAGCATGCTGATCAGAGGCAGTATTCCCAAGGGAAGGGGTAGGTCAGGGTGTGAACAGATCCTCCGTGAGTTCCCGTCATTTCTCTGCTCTATAAGGTCCTTACGCTGCCGGACCCCATGAGCTGTACATTGGTCATTTCCCATCCTGTCTAATCCCAGAATCCCAGAATTGTTTGGGTTGGAAGGGATCTTAAAGCTCATCCCATTCCACCCCCTGCCATGGGCAGGGACACCTTCCCCTATCCCAAGTTGCTCCAAGCCCCATCCAACCTGGCCTTGGACATCTCCTGGGATGGGGCAGCCACAGCCATTCTGGGCAATATATTCCAGTGCTTCACCACCCTCACAGGGAAAAATTTCTTCCCAATATCCCATCTAACCCTGCCCTCTGTCAGGTGAAGTGCAGTATTTGGGTTTGTCGTTGATGTCTTAAATAAACTCCATCCCAAGTAGAGTCGGTGTGCATCTGTCTTGGGTGGTGGGCGCAGGGGCCGCTGTCCTGGCGTGGGTGCCCTGCAGCAGCAGCAGGATCTCTTCCTTCCACAGGGTTTGTGCAAGACAAGGAGCGTTCCCACATCCCCGCTCTTGTCCATGTGTCCTTTCCCAGCCGCAGCCCGTCTCCCGTGCGGGATCGGGGCAGGAGTTTGTCACTAGGGGTCAGTGCCACATCTCCGTTGTGCCTGCGCGAGTCGCTGCCTCTCCCGCTGCTGCTGGATGGACGCTGGAGCGTTGCTACCAAAGGGATGAGAGCTCAGAAACGGCTTCCCAGTTTAATCCTGTGGGGATGCTGTTCGCTCCCAAGGGAGTCCTGGCTCTGCTGGCTTCATCCCCGGCATCAACAGTGGGATCCATCAGCTCGAGCCCCCTAGGATGGGTTGGGGTACCAGGAATCCCGAGCTGAGCCCACCTTACCAGTGCCAGCGTGGTGACCTGGGGAAGGGATGTGCCTGACCATGTCCTGCTCCTGCTGGGTGGGCAGCTGGTTTTGCTGAGGATGCAGGTCAGGCTCCTGCACCACATCAGGTGGCTTTGAGTTTGTTGAGATTTCTTTTCCAATACAAAATACCTTTTTCATTGTGTAGCACAAGCAGGCACTTGGGTCGGAAGGGATCCTAAAGACCATCTTGTTCCATCCTTGTGCCATGGGCAGGGACACCTTCCACTAGACCAGGTCACTCCAAGCCCTCTCCAACCTGGCCTGGAACACTTCCAGGGGTGCACCAGCCACAACTTCTCTGGGAAAATGGGGAAACCTATGGAGGCAGGTACTTGCTGGGATATGTACAAATGGGGGAAAACATGAGGGATCCTGGGGACCGTTTGATGGTGGCTGCATCCCTTTGCCAGAGGAAACACTCCAGCACTCGGCTGTTTGTAACCACTGGATCTGGGGCAGAAAGAAACACTCAGTGGGTATTTATAGACCCAGAGACACAGAGTGGTCTGGGTTGGAAGGGACCTTTAAAGGGCATCCACTCTAACCCCCTGGATGGGCAGGGACACTTTCCACTGGACCAGGTAGCTCCCAGCCTCATCCAACCCAGCCTTGAATTATGGTCTTGAGTAAGAAGAGAGTAGGAGATGGGAGAGCTCTCGGGGGCAGCTGTGAGGGATGGAGTGAATCCCACCAAGCTGGAGGATTGGGATGATTGGGATGCTGTCCTACTCCCTAAGCAGCAGGAGGCAGCCAGGGGTCACCAAGGCCTGCAGGAGGATCAGCATCTCTTCCTGTGTCAGCAGTCCTGGTGCTGAGGGGAGATCCCAAAGAACGCTGATGTTATCGGCTCCTTCTTCAACCATTTAACAACCAAAGACGTGTTTGTCTGGATAAACCATGGATCTGACTCCCTCAGTGATGCTTCTGGAGTGCAGGCTGAGCTGGAGATTGCCTGGCAGATATGGATGGGCTATTTACAGCTTCAGACCAAACTCTTCTTTTGATGGGACTTTATCTCAGCACTGCTCTGAAGGTGGACATTTGGATGAGCTTCAGGAGCCTTTCAGGGGGTGTTTAAATGTCAGCAGTTGATCAGAAGATAAAATGATGATACAGACACACATAAAAAAGGATTATGTGCTTATCCTAGAAAGCAAAACAATTTACTGTCCAAAACAATAAGAAACTCTCCATGTTGGTCCCTTCCAACTCAGAATATTCTGATTCTCTGATCCCTCACCATCCTCAAGGACTCCTACAAAACCATCATCACCTGTTAGGAGGGAGGAAGGCTTGCAGCAGTGCTCCCTTCAGGGCAGAGGGAATATCAAGAGTGTGTGCTTTGTTTTCCATGTTTAAAAGCATTTAGAGAAAGGATTATGGATGTGCCTGCTGGTCTCCAAACCGTGGGGCATTGGAAGCAACCACAGTGTTTCTCCCAGCTCTTACAGCCTTTGAGCAAAATAAGGGTGGTAAAAGACAAGTCCTTGCTTTGGAAGGTGGATTTTCCAAATTGGCTGTTCCCAGCCCATCCTGGACAACTGCTGGCCACAGTCCCAGGCTTGGACCACTGCTGGCCACTATTCCATCCCAGGAAGTCTTGCTCCATGGCCAGGCTCTCCTGTGGCTGTGCCATAGGGATACAGCTGCAGGAACAGCAGGGAGGAGGCAGGAGAGGCCACTGTCCCCAGGAGGGAGATGCTGCAAGGCAGGAGCAGGGGTATGGGAAAGACAGGTCTGCCTGCACAGATTCCAGCAGTGTTGCCAGGATGTGGAGCAGGACAAGACCCGGTGAGCTGGCTTTGTCCCTGGAGCTCATCGGTGCCTGGTGCTGTGTGGGGACAGGGAGTCTGGCAGGGCTGGGGGACAGGAGGAAACAGTCACTCCATGCCATCTGGTGGCTCGGCTTGGCAGAGATGCTGTCCCTGCAGGGCAGGTTTGCCTCCAGCACGGCTTGGCCATGATCCATGTCCCAGGCACCCTCCTCTGCCGCAGGGCACTGCCAGCAGTGGCGGAGCCGCATCCGGGACTGTTTGCCAGAGGAGCCGGGTAAGGCTTGTCTCCTGCTGAGGCCTTCTGGAATGGCCTCAGCCAGACCTCAGCCCCTGGGGCACCCAGGTTTGCAAGTGTGGTGCAATCCATCCTGGTACCCTGGGGCTGTGTTCCCTGTGAGCTTGACATCACCTGAGGGGATGGGAGAAGGATCCTGTGGCTTGGCAGTGGCCTGAGATGTCTGTCATTGCCAGAGTGTCCCACTGGTCAGACCCAAACCGGCTCCCTGCTGCCTGTCAGTGTGGGGAAGGTGGTGGGGACCAACCTGAGGGAATCTGGGGACCAACAGAGAGACAGACAGACAGACAGATGTCGGTCCAGTGGTAGGATGGGAAGCAACTGATGCCCTGTTGGCACAGTTGGAGGTGTGCTGGGGAAGGGAGAGGGCAGGGGCAGGATGGAGCCGGGATGTGAGATGAGAGGTGGCAGCTGAGTGGGATGTTGTTTCCCATGGCTTTTCCACCTGGCACTTCCACAGCTAAAAATACAACAGGCCCAGGGACACAGCCCCAGCCCCCAGCCTTTAGCTTGCAAATGGATCCCTTCTGTCCCATGCCCACCATGGGCAAGGGTTGGGTCTCAAGGGCACCACTGGCTCCATCCTCCTGGAGCTGGTGATTGAGATGGAGACCAGCTCCTCATAAAATGCCTTCTCTATGTATTTTCCCTTCCCAACGGAGGTGCTCCACCTCCAGCATCTCCTTCTGGGACAACACCCATGGCTGCAGCATCCTCTGTTCCCTGGCTGGGTCCCGGCAGGGACCTCACTGCTCGTGACTCTCACACCCAGCGGGTGAAGTCCAGGTCCAGGCTGGAAGAGCAACAACCACAATGGACCATTCCACGGTGATCCCTTCGCAGTGTCTTTCTCCCTGTCACTGGAGAGGGGGTTCTGGGGGGCTGGGAAGGTGGCAGGGCCTCGGTGCCACGTCACTGGCTCCATTGTTCATTGTTCCCTCTTGGCTCTTGGAGCTGGCGCGGAGACGGGAAGCGATAACTGGGGAGAGGGCACCGCTCCGGTTCCTGCACTCCGACAGGTTATTTCCCAACCTCTCCTTAGGTAAACTCAGCCCTTGGCCTCCCTTGGAGTTTGCTTGGCTCTCCTGCTCTCCTCCAGCCCAGAGTGGGGCCCAGGGGAGCAGCCTGGCTCTATTAATAGCCCCAGGGATTGCCAAATCCCTCCTGGGTGTCAAAAGAGCAGCTGCACCACTGTGATTCAGCCCTTGGTGGCAACACGGGCTGGAAGGCTCCCAGGCCTGGAGGGTGATGCTCAGCTCTCCAGCAGGGTGGGGAGGTTGGGAAGAGGCTTTGCTCTATGGGATGGGGATTTCTTGGCTTGCTTGCAACGCAAATAGTTGTGTCACTGACCTTGGTGGTGGTCTCTCCCTTGGCCACCGCTCAGGCTCACGGGCTGGGCTCACTCTGCACATGGAGCTGTGAAGAGAAAAAGCAAGTCCCTCAGAGCAGACACAGCCATGGAATCTCGGTATCATTTAAGTTGAAAAAGACCTCTAAGATCATCGAGTCCAAGTGTTCCTCCAGCTCTGCAAAGTCCCACCAAATCATGTCCCCGTGTGCCACATCTACAGGGCTTTTAAATCCCTCCACCACTGCCATGGGCAGTGCCATGGGCAGCCTGTAGCAGTGCTGGACAACTCTTTCCATGAAAACAATGTTTCCTAATATCCAACCTAAACCTCCCCTGATGCAACTTCAGGCAGTTTCCTCTTGTCCCCAGGCCTGAAGCAGACCATTGTGAATGAAATCCATGATGTCCCTATACCAGCCTTGCTCCATGCCTGGAAAAGAGTGGAGAGCAGAGCCTTGGTGCAGAGCATGAAGCATCTCCTCAGGCTCCTACTGAGTTGAAAGGCTTGGAGTCTCCTGCAGTTGGACTTGTGAGTGACCCATGTTGGAAAGACGGAGCATGGGAGGACTGGGTTACCCTGGAGAGATGCTCTGGGTGGCTCTCTGTGGACTCTGGCCTTGTTGTGGGGAGATGGGTGGGTGAACTGACCCGTGGGGAGAGGTGGGATCCTGGATGTGGATGTGTGAGGGATGTGACAGCTGGGAGAGTTCAGCTCAGCACAGCAGTGGGCAGGGGGAGGAGCCCTGGCTGTGAGTGGGGCCAGGCACCAACACCAAGGCAAATATTTGTAAAGGCACTTGCTGCCCAAAAATGACTGGAAAAGCTTTCAGGAGCAAAGCTGGAACTGCATCTGTGGACAGCAAACAGAGTCCCCCAGCCCAGGGCAGCTCCCAGTGCAGGGGTCAGAGGTGGGAAAGGGACATGTCCAGTGTCTGTTCATGAATTACCCTTCCTGTGATACTGGAGGGGGGCATCTGTAGGGCTTCTTTTGGAGACACCCCATCCCACGGAACTGGGTGAGTAGGGGAAAAGTAGCCTGTCCCCCCTAGTCAGCACAGGGATGCTGAAACCTGGGTACCAGCATTCAGGTACCCCTCATTTCCTCGCAGGAATCAGCACCACTGGGATCAAATCCAGCCTTTAACTACAGGCAGGAGAGGATAATTGAGAGCCTAAAAGGATTGACACCAGCCAGGGACCATGGGCAGGGGTCTCTGTCCCCACAGACCTGCCCAGGAGGGCGCTGGGTGGCTCATGGGAATACTGGGATCCTGACAGAGTCACTCCAATGGAGTATTTCCAGTGTGACAACCACAGACTTCAACTGAGCTTCAGCATCGTCCTTGCCAAGCACCCAGGAGGCCCCAAATCTTGTTCCCAAGTCCCAAACCCACTCACCACCCTCAGCAGCAGCCTGGCCAAACACAGGCTGCCTCCCAGTGAGAAGCATCCTTCAGTGTCCATAGGTGGGTCCAAGCTCCCTCAGGGCTGTGTGCTTTTGGGGGGCACAAAGGTGGCAAAGGGGTGGAGCAGATCCCCACTCCAGACATCCAGCTTGGAGCTCCAGATGGCTCAGAAACCTCAGCCAAGGCCCTGCCTGCTCACACTGAGCTGGGCGTAAATCCAAACAGTTAGGGACAACAGGCACCCAGGACATCTGGGTGGGATTCCTTGCCAGGGGGATGTATCCAGAGTCCAGTCCTCTTTCCTGAACCATCCCAGCACTTCTGCACTTCCGTCCTGCTGAACCTGCCCAAAACACACTCCACAGGAAGGGCACAGCTCCCAAAAGGACACATGGTGTCCAAACCCATCCGCAAGTGTGAGAATGGGCTAAGGATGACAACCAGGGTGGGAACAACTGCGGGTTGACTCACTTGGCCACTGTCCCCTCCTGGGTCCCCACCCTGGTGATGCTCATCCTTCCTTCTCCTTTAAAGAAGAGCATGAAAAACATGGGCTGGCAACTCTCTGTCACATCATCCTCAGGGCCTCTGGATCCTGAGGGACACAGGACACCGGGGGACCCCAGAGGGACAAATCCCAAAAGCTCCAGGCCTCTCTGCCTCTCCTGCAGCCAGCCCCTTGCTCTTCTGCCTGAGCTGGGGAGGAGGCAGCAGTGAGGATCTGCAGGCTCCAGGCAGGATCCCGCTTCATTCCTTCTCCTTTTCTGAGGGCAGACAGCTCCTCATTGGAGTCTTTCTCACCATGGAGGTGCTGGAAGTACTTTTGGAGCATTAATTATGTGCTGGCTTAATAATGGGGCTGACTCTGACATTCCTGTGTCCCTGTGTCCCACCTAGTTACCAGGCAGTCTGCTCCATGTTCTTACTGATCCCTGTCCCTGAGGCATCAGCAAAACCTGGAATCCATGAAGAAAAAGCCACCAAACCCCATTGTGTTCATTGATCCCCATCCCATGATTTGCAGTGGGGTTGGAGTGGGGATGTTTGTGGCTGGCAGCTTGGACATGGTGCTGCAGCCCTGGGCTGTTGGATGTTGGAGCAGGGCTCAGAGACTGGTCCCAAGGGACTTGGAGATCCCATCACTCATTCTGGGAATGGGAGACCTCCTGAGTGGAACCACCACCATCCCCAAGGACACCAGGATGGCCATCCTGGTGGGATCTGCAGGAGACCCACAGCAGGAGTAGGGCAGGATGGGGTTGACATCCAACTTTCCCTCTCTGTCCATCCAGAGAGACACCCAGTCCTTCCTCCCAGTTGGCAACTGGTGGGCAATGGCTTTCTGCACTGGAGGCAGATGGATCCTCACTCTGGGTTCTACCAGGACCAGGATGCCTGGCATGGATTGTCCCCAATGCTTGGACTGGGCAAACAGGGATCTATTTCCCTGGTAGTGAAGCAGGTCAGAAGAAAGCCATGGAGAGTGAAATGGAAGGTCATGAGTGTGACTCAGGCTGTGTCAGCCCAGGACAGTTCTGCACCAGGCAGAGAAAATCCCTCCTGATTCACAGCTTGGGAAGTCCTGTGGCTTATCGAGACCGCGGTGACCCCACAGCAAAGAGGGCTCTGGTGACAGGGCATGGCCAGATGCCAGCAGCACTTCCCACTCCAGCAGCCTGGCCACGGAGGCTGCAGGAAGGCAGCAAGATTCCCAGGGGGACAGAGGGATCACCAAAATAATGCCTGGGCTGAGTAAGAGAGAAAGCCAGGATTTGACACCAGCAGGGATTTCTCTCTGCCTTTATCACATCCAGCAGCACAGCATGGTCTGTTTTAAGGGCTCAGCTCCATCTGGGACCGGGTCTGACATATTTTACTTTATCTCTTCACTCTGATTCCCAGGGAATGGGAAAGGCTTCACAGCACAGCACAATCAGCCCCAGCTCCTGATGGCAGAGCTTCAACTATTCCCCTGGCAAGGCGTGTCCTGTGGTACCAGAGGAGAGGGGCCAGCTGGCTGCAACTCCCAGCTTTTCCGCCCATGCTCACGATCCCAGTGACCTGGCAACGCTGGGGGGAGCTCTGGGAGAACACCCCACACACACATTCCCTGTCCCAACAAGGTGGGTTTCCCACCCATGGGTAAATCCTTGGATAGATCCCAAGTGCCTTGCTGGTGGTCGGGGTCCCTTCAGAAAGGGGGTTTGGAATTCAGAGGGGCTGGGTTGGCTTTTGGGAACCACCGACCATCAGCAGCTGAGGTTGCTCCGGTTTACTGTGTCCTTGGCCTCATTCCCTAAATCCCAGCTAATGTCTGCTGATGGAGACAAGCTCCAAAGAGACCTTCAGCATGAGCCAGCAGGACCAGCCTTACATTCCTCCCCCAAACAGCTCCCAGAGTAGATCTGTGTCTTTAAGGATGTGAGTTAAAGCCGTTTAATCACAAGCCTCCTGTTGTCCATTTCCTTTGGAACTTCTCAGCTTTCCATGATTCTTTTTCTTGTGCAACATCTCTCTGAGATCCCGAGGATGGTTGAAAATTGAGTCATCAGCAGGATGGGCTGTGTAACCCTGCTCTGCTCTCTCCCATTCAGTGAATCTTCCCTGATGCACCACAGTCCAGCAAGGGCAAACTCTTCTGTGCATCCATCCTCCCATGCAGGGAAATGGAGTGCTCCAGTGGTGCTGGGAATATCCTGCAGTTTCCCAGGAAAACAGTGCTGAGTTTTTAGCTTTTGCAGGGGCACGTGGCTGTCCCTGCTCCCTGCACCAACATGAGGTTATTGACCCTCATGTGACCCAGCAATTTGTCTCAGCCCTTCCATCTGCTGTTCCATATCGGGGACATGGAGACAGGCTGGGAGAGCTGGGAGTGCTCAGCGTGGAGAGAAGGCGGCTCTGGGGGACCTTGGAGCCCCTTCCAGTGCCTAAAGGGGCTCAAAGAGAGGTGGAGAGGGACTTGGGACAAGGGATTGAGGGACAGGACAAGCGAGAATGGCTTCCCTCGGCCAGAGGGCAGGGTTAGATGTGATATTGGGAAGGAATTCCTGTCTGTGAGGATGGTGGAGCTCTTGCACAGGTTGCCCAGAGGAGCTGTGGCTGCCCCATCCCTGGGAATATTCAAGGCCAGGCTGGATGGGGCTTGGAGCAACCTGGGCTGGTGAAAGGTGTCCCTGCCCATGGTAGGGCAGGGAATGAGATGGTCTTTAAGGTCCCTTCCAACCCCAACCATCCCATGATTCTGGGACAGGAGATACTTTACAGACAGGTCTCCTCTGTTTCCTTTCCCCAATAGAGAAAGGAGATTTTGTCCCCCTGGCAGCGTCGTCACAGTGCCACGTCTGTCATTTCATTCCCGCCAGATTCCTCCCTGCTCTTCTCGCAGTGACCTCCCCATGCCCTGCCCCGCTCCAATGGCCCCTGCATCTGGCTGGGTGGGATTTTCCAGACAGCAGCAGCTGCTGGTCTGTGTTGGGGTTGCCTGGAAGTCCCACAAACTGGAGTTTTCAGCCAGCTCCTTGTCCCCTTCCATCCCGGCTGTCCCCATGCCCTGGGATGTGGCTCCCTGTGGGAGGCAGTCCTGCTTCCCTTGGCTGCTGCACTGCCCTACTGCTGGATGCCCCCTCAAGGACAGGGACCTTATATGAGGACAAGGACACCCTACAAGGGGGTTAGACCCTCTGCAAGGATGAGAATCCCTCAGTGACCCCCTACAAGTACACAGATCACCCCAATGAGAACAGGGACTCTGATGCCTGGACAAGGGTTCAAAAACGACCCCCTACAAGAACAGGGACACCACACAACCCCCCTCCAAGGGCAGGGACCCCCTGTAGGGACAAGGTCAGGGTTATACCTTCTGCAAGAATGAGGAACCAACAATGACCCACTATGAGTACAGGGGAGCCCCCACGAGAACAGGGACCCCAATGCCAGGGCAAGGATCCCACAGTCATCCCCTACAAGGACAAGAACACCACAGGATCACCCTGAAAGGACAGGGGCTCCCTATAGGACATCCTAGAATGGGTTTAGACCCTCTGCAAGAATGAGTATCCCACAATGACTCCCTACAAGGACAGGGATCATCCCTGTGAGAACAGGGACCCCAATGCCACGACAGGGACCCCACAGTGACTCTCTAGTAGGACAGGGACACCACAGAAGATCTTCTCACAAGAACAGGGTCTGCTCTGTAAGCATGGAGACCCCAAAGGTGTCCCCTGTGAGTTGCAGCCCCGTGGGCTCCCAGCACCCTTCACTCCCAGAAAGGCACCAGCGACTTCAAGCAGTGGTGAAAGGGCAAATAAATAAAATTTTAAAAATGCACTGGGCACTGCTGTGTGAGGGAAAGTTCTCAAAGCAAACATACCAGCAAGGAGAAATCCTCCCTGGCTTAGCACGTGCTTCTAAAAACACAGAATGACTTCGGAAAAATGTGAGAAAACATGAGCTGCTCCTTCCCCAGAGGGAAAATATAAGGGAAAGCAGCAGTGTGGTGGTGTTTGGTGACTGGAACTGAATCCTTGTCCTGGCAGGGGTTGGGGAATGCACTCCAGGGTGGGCAGGATGGAAGTATTGGTGCACCAGCAGCAGATATCCCTGAGGGCATCCCTGCAATGCCCAGCCAGAGCTGATCTCCCTAAAAACGTTGTCAGACACTGAATATTTGCTCAAATGTTCCCAAATACCCTGAGAAGGGAAGTGCTGCACCAGGGCCCTTCAGCTGCCTCTCAAAGGGAGATTATTGATTTTAAACTTTGCAAATCATGATTTATTCCAACAGTTGCCACACATTATTCACAATAATGAATAATTAACAGAAAAGCTCTTGTGAAGCTGTTCCGGAAGCGTTTGGCACCACAGGAGCACCAGCTATTTGAAGCTGAGCCCCATTGCTCCATCCAGCTGGAATTGGTGCCAGTGGGATGCACTGGCAGAAAAATACTGTACCCAGGGAGGAAAAACTGGTCACAATTCCCCGACTTGGGCAAGAAGCTCCATCAAGGAAGAATGTGCTGAGCAAACCACTTTGGGAAGGATGCTTGAAGGGAAGGACCTCTCTGAGGGGGTAAGAGCTGCTTGAGCCAGCAGATGTCCTGCCCTGCATGTCCTGGTGCTCGGTTTTGATCCCTCAGCCCTCTCAGGAAGGTCAGAGATCTGTTCTGGGATGCCCCCAGACCCCTCGGCAGTGCCAAGCCTCCAGCTCCTGGAGCATTTCTTGGGGAGCACTGATGTTTCCAAGACTGATTTGGGTGCCAAAAATGGGGAATGGAAAAGGAAATGAGTGGAGGGCTGATGGCAAAACACCACCTGGAGAGAAACCAGCCAGGCACAGCAATTCCAATGGCCAGACACACCAGGACAAGCCTTTCCCCTGTCCCCTTTCCCCTTTCCTCTTTCCCCTTTCTCCTTTCCCCTTTCCCTTTTCTCATCCCCTTTTCCCTGTCCTCTTACCTATTCCTTTTCCCCCCATCCCTTTTCTCTTCCCCTTTCCCTTTCTTTTCCCCTTTCCCTTCCCCTTCCCCTTTCCCTTTCCCTTCCCCTTTCTCTTTTCTCTTCCTCTTTCCCCCTTTCCCTTGTTGCCTATCCTCATTTCCTCTCCCCTTTCTCTTCCCCTTT
>JAOXXN010000065.1:62526024-62543457 GCA_026770055.1 Myrmophylax atrothorax
GACTTGGGACAAGGCATGGAGGGACAGGACAAGGGGGAATGGCTTCCCACTGCCAGAGGGCAGGGTTAGATGGGATATTGGGAAGAAATTCCTGTCTGTGAGGGTGGTGAGGCCTTGGCACAGGTTTCCCAGAGAAGCTGTGGCTGCCCCAACCCTGGGAGTGTCCCAGGCCAGGTTGGACAGGGCTTGGAGCAACCTGGGCTAGTGGAAGGTGTCCCTGCCCATGGCAGGAGGTGGAATGTGATGATCTTTAAGGTCCCTTCCAACCCAAACCATTCTAGGATTCTATGATCCTTCCTGCCTTCCTTGCTTTCCTCTTCCTTCTTCTCACTGTGTGGAGAAGAGCCCCAGAATTTGAAGCTCACTTTAAGGAGAGAAGGATCCTGAACTAAAAAATAAAATAAAATAGCAGGAAAAAACCCCACTAATTAATATTTGCAAGCAGGCTGGCTCCCTGCTTTAGGCTTGTGGAACCCACATGTGTGAGGATTTATATCCCCCTGAATCTCTGCGGGTCCTCAGAGCTCCCTGCGGATGCACAGCCTGTCCCAAGGAAAGGCCTGGGCGGAGGAGGCAGCTCCCAAATGTGCTGTCCATGTGTTTCACTATTTCCCATTGAATTTTCAACTAGCCCAAGCCCTCTGTCCCCATTTAGCCGGATCGCTCAGCCCTAAAATCCCTTTCAGCATGGAACGCCACTGGGGCCGCATCCGTCTTCAATTTAAAGAACAAATCCTCCAGCTGGAGCTGCTCCATCCTCTGCCGGGGCCGGGTGACCTCGGCACCGCTGGGGGCTGGTTGTTGGTCACAGCAGACGGAAGGGACACGTGTCAGGGGAGAATAACCTCTTCACCCAGCCCAGAGAGGCTCCGCGGGACAAAGGCTGGCAGGAGAGCCGGAGCCTGGAAAATGTGGCTAAAAGCAGATTTGCTCAGAGAGGCTGTCAGTGGGAGACAAAGGCAGGAAGCAGATAAATGCAGGGAACGAGGCTAATTGCTGGGATTAGTCACCCTGGAGCATTTGGGGGCTGCAGGGGTCAGGGCTGGAGGCCCCAGGAGGTCAGCCAAGGAGAGATGAGCTGGAAAGAGGTTTTGGGGAAAGCCTGGGATTGGTTAGAGCTGTGGGAAGGGCTGAACCCCATCTCTGATGGTGCTCCCAGGGCAAGCCATGGGGTCCCAGCTTACCCCAGATCTGGTCTAGCAGAAGGTGTCCCTGCCCATGGTACAGGGCTGGAATGAGACAGGCTTTAAGGTCCCTTCCAACCCAAACCATTATGGGATTCTGTGACTCCCTGCCCACCACAGATGGGGACAAGATGCAGGTTGTACCTAATCCATACTACAAATAAAGTCTAATTCTCCAGCAAACTCTTAATTCAGGGTATAAACATCCAAAAAAGTGTCTCAAAGCTGCAGCAGCAGCAGCACAGTCCAATGTTTGTTGGGATCAGAGCCCTGGGATGGGGCAGGATCAGGCCTGTGTTAGGGGAGGTTTAGGTTGGATATTAGGTAAAGTTTTTCCCCTGGGGGGTGGTCAGGCACTGAATTGGCACGGCCCCAGACTTGACAGAGCTTAGGGAGTGTTTGGACAAATCTCTCTGGCATATGATGGGATTGTTGGGGTCTCTGTGCAGGGACAGGAGTTGGACTGGATGATCCTTGTGTGTCCACTCCAGCTCAGGGAATTCTGTGATTCTGTTCTAAGATTCTGTGCTATTGAGGGTGATGGGGACAGGCACTCTGTGTCTGCTGCACTTTGTGCTGCAGGGAAACACACAGGACTCCCTGGAAACACAGGACCTGGGCTGATGTTATCTGTGCTGTGAACCCAAGCTCCTTCCTGACTGGTTCTCCCAGCTCCAGCACAAACCCTTCTGGGCTGCTCTGCCTGGGTGCTGAAATCCCCTCTGCCAGGGAATTTGCTGGAGCCTGGACCAAATAAGGAACTGGTGGCTAATCTTGGGGGAACAGGGAGCAGGAATCAGTCAGTGCCAGGCACATTTGTGAGCTCTGTGCTGAGCTCCTGGAACGCCTGCAGCACGGGGGGCTCACAGGGATCCGCAGCCTCATCCGGCAGCTGCCGTAGCAAAAACAGTTTGCAGCAATATTTAGAGAGAGGAAGGAAGGAAGGAGAGCCCCAGAGATTAAAAAAACCCTTTTCTTTACCTTTATGTCTTAAAATACATTCTGAAACCTGGAGCAATCCTTTGGACTGCAGCTCAGATGTCTCAGAAAGCTTTTCCATGTGAGAGCTGTGTCTCTATCTGGTGAGTCTTCAGCTCTGTGGGATGCTGGGAGACCTGAGCTCCACTTTCCAGCTGGGAGGACTCAGCAGCTTTAATTCATAGAATCCTAGAATGGTTTGTGTTGGAAGGGACCTTAAAGCTCATCTTACTCCATACCCCTGCCTTGGGCAGGGACACCTTCCACTAGAACAGGTTGCTCCAAGCCCCATCCAGCCTGGTCTTCCTTCTCCCCATGCACTGAACCATTTTCCCACATTTCTGCTCTGGCCAAGTTGCCCAGTGCCAAGAAACCCTCCTTTTTCTACAAAAATTTCGATTTGTCATATTATGGACCCACATATGGTCTACACCCCATCTTCCCACCTCTCTGTAAGGAAGGACAACCTCTCTTCCAGGACACCTCTGATGCCCTGAGCACAAAGATCTGTGCTGGGTTGCAGCTGGAGCATGTGGGATGGACCCTGCCTATGAAAATCATCTGCAGCAGGGGTGGATATCCCTGAGGATGCACCTCAGCAAGTCCTGCTGTGCCTCCTGGTCCATCCCTGGACCCCCCAAGAAGGATGTCTCTTCTGTGGGCCGGGGCGAGAAGGTGGTGAGTCAAGAGGCGAAGCTGAGTCAAGGAATCAAGACCCAAGTTAATGAGGACTGTTCCCAAAAATGGAGATGTCGAGGGCTGGTGGGAACCTGCCCTGCTGCCACAGCTTCCCTGCTGTCAGCACCCGGCGGGATGTTCCCAGGAAAGGAAACTGCCACAGGGAAGGCAGAGAGCCCAGCCAGGAGCCATGGATGGAGTCAGGGGGAGAGATCCCTCCACATGGCTGGAGGGGAAGCAGGGCCACCCCACAGGAGGGGAAGGGCCACCCAGGGATTCCCTCCTTGTGCTTGACACAATGCAGAGGTTGTTCCTGCTGGAAAGGTGGCACCAGTTGTGGGTTCTCAGATGGCTTGTAAGGGTTGAGCTCAAACAGAAGGCTGTGCCCAACATGCTGGGCAAGAGGGCAGTTAGTGGGGTCTCCCCTTCCTCTGTCTGGTTTTATGGACTTTCACAGATGTTGCTGTCAGATTTGGCTGAGATTATCCAATAGAATTCTATGATTCTATGATTCCATGATTCCAGTTATTAAGGATGGAGGGATTTTCTTCAGCTCCCTGACAGGAGGTTGTAGCCAGGTGAGAATCGGGCTCTTGTGCTGGGGAACAAGTGACAGGACAAGAGGAAACAGATTCAAGTAGCACCAGGGGAGGTTTAGATTGGATATTAGGGGAAATTTCTTCATGGAAAGGGTTGCCCAGCTGTGGCACAGCTGCCCAGGGCAGTGGTGGAGTTCTCATTCCTGGATTTAAAATCCCACTCGTGGATTTAAAAGCCATGTGGCTGTGGCACCTGGGGACATGGGTTAGTGGTGGCCTTGGCAGTGCTGGGGGAATGGTTGGGCTTAATGATCTTAGAGTGCTTTTCCAACCTAAACCAATCCATGATACATGTGGGAGAACCCCACAGACATTTCTCTTTCTTAGGACATGAAGCCAAAACACTCGTGTGTGCTGATCCCACAGAGTTTAGAGGTGCTCAGCCCCCTCTCTGTGAGAGCCCTTTCCTGCCAGGGCCAGAGGCATGTTTAAGGCACTGGTTTGTGGCCCTTCCTGCCAAATAGCCTGACCTTGAGCAGGACTGGTTTCCAATATCCAAGAGGAGAAATGCTCCAAGGGCATGACCCACTAACCCAGCTGGCACCGGGACGCTGCCGACAGAGCCCTGCTCTCATCCCGGCCCCACACCACCCCTGCTCCTCTCCGAACATCCCGACACACCAAACGGCCCCGGTGCATCCTGTGAGCCTTTGCTTTCTGCCGCACTCCCCAGCCCCGCTCCCGTTACCAGGAATCACGTTTCCTTCCCCGACTGCCCCAGGGGAGGTGCACGTTTCCAGCTGCCTCCCTTATCTCCGGCGGCCGCAGCGGCTCAGCGATCCCAGGGCTGCCAGGCTTGGGGAAGAGGCTGCCAGGATTTCCTGCCTGGAACAGCCTCTGCACCAGGGATTCCTCTGCCCTTCCTCCTCCTCCTCGCTGGGAGCACAGGGTGAGGACAAGCCTTCAGCAGGGCAGGGAGGTGCCACCCCCCTCCCCAACAGCCACATCTGGCAGGAACAAGAATGGTTTGTCCTGGTTTTCCTAGTTTAGCAGAGGGAGCTGGGAATGTCCGTGGTGGTGGGGGCATCTGGGTTGGGCTGGATCCATCCCCAGCTCTGTCCCACAGAACACCCTCCATCTCCTGCCAATTAAGCACATCTGTTTCTGCCCAAAATTCTGCCCAGTAAATGCCTATTGATTGTTTTTTTATACCCAAGCTACGGGAAGGGATGAACCCTGCAGCCAGAGGCCCTGCCAAGGCACATGGAAGTGATTACAGGGATCACTCCCTGAGGGCACCTCCTTTCCCAGCACGTGGCCCAGCCTGTCCCTGTCCCCATCCATATCCCCATCCCCAACCTTATTCGCATCCCCATCTTCATCCTCATCCCCATCCTTTTATGCAGCCCCATTCTCATTCCCATCTTCATACCCATCCCTATGCACATTTTCATCTTCATCCACATCCCTAGACCTATTTCCATGCCCATCCATATCCCCATCCTCATCCTTGTCCCTTTCCCCATATTCATCCTCATCCCTATACCCATCCTCATTGTTGTCCCCATCTTCATGTTCATCTCCATTCCAGTGCCCACCCCTATCTCTGTCCCCATCCCTATCTATACCCATCCCCATAGCCATCATCATTCCTGACCCCATCCACATCATGGTCCCCATCCCTATCCTCATTCCCATTATTATCCTCTTCCTCTTCATCCCTGTTCCCATCCCCGACTCCATCCCCATCCCTGCTGAGGCTCCCAGCTACTCCCAAATCCACAGAGATGCCCATGCCAGCAGGACTCTGCTCCCAAAGCCAGGGCATGACTCTGTTTCCAGCTGCTACTTTTTTAACTGACTGGTGCCAGTTTGGCTCAGGAAGTTGGAAAAAGGCACTGCAGACTGCAGAAAGCCTAGCAGGTCCTCTTTCCCAGTGGCAGAGGATTGTCAGGACCTGAGGTTTGTAATTTCAACAGCTCTCAAATATACCAACGAGCAACAGGTTGTCCTCCCTTTCCCTCTCCTCTTTTCTGCTCCCTCTGCCCATTGCCACCTCCAAGGTGCCACCAAATGCCACCATTTCCTATGGGAGGGACATCCCAGCTGGGGTTTCACCAGGCAGAGGGGCAGCCAGCCCCTCACAGCTCCCGATTTCCCTGGAGAGCCATGGAGGTGTTTGAGCTTCAAAGAAAAGCCACTTTTTGGCACAGGGGACTCCTTTGACGTCTGAGGATTGTGTCCAGCTGGCCTGGACCCCACTCGAAGCCCTAATGGTTTTCCATGGCCAGGCAGAGCGACTCCTTCCAAGGACTGGGGCCAGCCAGCTGCCTGCAGCCGAGAGGGCAGCAGCCTCTCCGGATGTGACCCCCATGGCCACGTTCCCTGGGACAGCTGGGCTTCCAACCAGCCTGGTCCCGGCATGGGTGGGAGCTGCTTTCCAAGATGACCAGGATGCAGTGGATTGCACACTGCCTGGGATGGAGGGGACAGGGGCTGCAGTGATAAATCCCTGCCACTACAATAGATGGGCGGGGGGAGGGTGTCCAGCTGCTTCCAATGTGAGGATTCCTGTCGGGAATGCCATGAATGTGTCCCTGATTTATTTCTCTCGACAGCCCACAGGGGTTTGACACTTCTCTCCTTGTTATCTGGCATTCCTCGGGCATGTATATGTCTTGGGACAGATGCAATACTCCAGGCCAGGGAAGTGGGAAACGCTCCAGGAAGCTGGAGCAGAGATTTTGGCTGCTCCCAGCCCGGATTTCCAGGAGTCCTCGTTGAGTCCAGCTGCCTGGGATTTGAGCTCGTCCTTTCCTCCACCACTGTGGGTGCTCCCATGCCAACACCCCAAATCAAAGACAGGGAACTTCTCCTGGATCCACTGGCTACTCCAGACCTCTCCGGGTGGGATGATGGATGTCGGGATTGACAGAGGATAAACAGCGCTGACCCCACGCCCGGTCGTGCGTGCGTGGGGGCCTCGCTGACAACTTGCCAGTTGAGCTGCACAACATATTTTGGCCCGTGGCTGTCCCTGTCCTCCCCCTCTGCGTGTCCCCTGTGGATGAAGAGTCACGTTTCTTCCCTGCTCAAGGGAGAGGGATCCGAGGGAGGGAGCGGGAAGCGGCCTTTGCCTCCCGCCCACGCCGCGGCCCCGGCCCCGGCCCCGACCCCGGCTGGACGCGGGCCCGGCCCCGGGGGCGTTGCAGCCCGGCGGGGGGTGGGTATGATTCGGGGCTCCGAGGGGCTCGAAGCGGGGATCCCACTCTTCTTCTCCAGGAGGAGACACCGGCACTCCGGGATGCCAACCCCCGGGATGCCCCCTGGAGATGCCGCGGCTGTGGTACCCGGCCCGCCCTGGGATGCCGGTACCGACCCGGAGGATGCGGGAGATGCGAGCGGGGGGGCTGCAACCCGGGACGGAATTTGGGGTGAGACCCGATTGGCCGGGGCCGGGGCCAGGGGGTCCAATGGCGGCACGTCCCTCTCGGACCACGCCCCGCCCCGCCCCGCCGGCTCCGGTTCCCTCCGCCGGGCCGGGGCTGCCCCGTCGGGTCCGTCCCGCTCCGCTCCGCTCCGTCCCTGCGCTCCGGTTTGCCCCTTCGGGTCCGCTCGGCGCCGTCGGGGGTCCCGTGGGCCGGCGGCGGGATGCGGGCGGTGGCGGCCGTGCTGGCGGTGGTTCTGGCGGTGGGGGCAGCCCTGCCCCGCCCGGGGCTGCTCCCGCACGGCCCGGCCCGCGGCGATGCCCGGCTCCGGCCCGGGGATGACGAGAGCTCGCCCGCGGTGTCGCTCGGCCGCGCCCTGCGCCTCTACGGCCGCACCGCCCGCCGCCTCTACGTGAGTCCCGGGTTGCCCCGCACCCGCTCGTCCTCCCAGCCCTGCTTCCTCCTCTCCATCATCTCCCTCTGTCCCTCAATCTTCCCTTTTTCCCGTCCCTCCACCCTCTATCCCTTTCTCCTTCCATCCCTCCGTGTCGCTCCATCTTCACACTGTCCATCGCTCTGTCCCATCTCCCTCCTTCTGGCTTTGCACCCCTCCATCTTTCCGTCCTTCCTCCCACTTATCCTTTTCCTTCCCAGCTTTGTCACCCCTTCCTCCTGCTCCCCACCCCTGTCCCTCCATGTGCATCTTTGCTGTCACACCACACGTGTCTTTTCTCCATCCACCCCTTTCCTCCATCCTTTCTCCCCTTTCTCGTTGTGTCCTGCCCAGTGACTCCGGCTGTGGAGGAACAAGAGGGCTTTCTCCTTCGCAGCTGTTCCCCTGCCAGCAGCGGCTGCAGCTGGGATGGCCCCTGAGCTGCAGCTCCCTGGGGGATGGAGAAGCCCGAGGTCTCTGTTTTCTCCCTGGCCGGATGGGGCCACGCGGCCTCGGGGCTCTCACTCCACCAAGGAGGGGGGTACACGGTGGGGGGACCGGTGGTGGTGGCACCTTTGCAGCTCCTGAGCACCCTGCCCTGCTCTCCCTGCAGGTGGGGACGAACGGGGTCATCTCCACCCAGGATTTTCCCAGGGAGACCCAGTACGTGGATGACGATTTCCCCACAGACTTCCCTGTCATCGCTCCCTTCCTGGCCGACCTTGACACCTCTGGGGACAGAGGGAACATCTACTACCGCCAAGATGACTCTCCAGACGTGCTGGACCAGGCTGTGGGATACATCCAGGCTGGATTCCCCCGCACCGCCGGCTCCTTTGTGCCCGCCAATGCCTTCATTGCCACCTGGGAGGATGTGGGAGCCTACCAGGAGCTCTCTCAGGACACTGAGCCCTCCACGAAGGTGAGGCCAACAGGCTGAGCTTGGATTCACATCTTGCATGTCATGGGAAGATGAGCCTTCCTCTTGTGGCACGCAAACTGCTCAGTCTCTTCTCTCTGGGCAGCTGGATGATGGGTCCTTCCATGCATCCTTGAATGAGCTCCAGGGGGAACATGGAGCTTTTCCTCTCTGCTCAGAGCTGTGGCAGTGGTGGGGCTGTTGGCTTTGCTGATGGGCAGGAGAGGTTTAGAGGTTGCCTTCAGCTCCATGGTTGGAGGTGCTTGTGCAAGGGCATGGAGTGACAGGACAGGGACGAATGGCTTCAAATTGATGAGATTAGAGACTGGAAAGAAATTCCTGGCTGTGTGAGGGTTGGGGGGCCCTGGCACCAGTTGCCCAGAGAAGCTGTGGGTGCCTCATCCCTGGAAGTGTTCAAGGCCAGGGTGGATTGGCTTGGAGCAATCTGTTCTAGTGGAAAGTGTCCTTGCCCATGGCAGGGGTGTGGAACTGGATGAGCTTTAAGGTCCCTTCCAACCCAAACCATTCCAGGATTCAGTGATTCTTTTCAGGCAAAGCTTTCCAGTGCTGGTGGCTCTGGATTTGCAGGGGCAGCTGGGAGAAGCCACAGCTCCACTCCATTGTGCTCCTGACCTTTGCCAGTGGTTTGGGGCTGGTCCTTCCTTCTGCCCCTGTGCTGATTATGCTGCTGGCGAGGAACCGGCTTCAGAGTTTCCACCATGGGCTGATTTTGTGCCTGGAAAACAAGCTCATAGGTGGTCTGCCAGGTCGGGGGAGGTGACCTGTGCTCTCCACCCACAGAGCTGATAAGGCTCCTGCGTGGGGGGACCTACAGCACTGCCTTTCCCTGAAAACACTGGGACATGAAGTGTCACATCAGGCTGATGATGTGTTGAGGAGGTGACAGTGACGCTCTGCCAGCACGATGGACTCCTTGAAATGAGCTGGATATCATGAGCTGCAAGAGGAAAACCCTGGTGATGGACACCCAGAGCTGTGTGATGGTTGATGAGCTCTCACTGTGGTGGGGTGGGCTGATCCCAAAGCCCATCAGCAGCCACCAGGTCCCCAGGGACCACCACGAGCCATCTCTACCATCCATGCCCCTGCTCTGAGGCCCTTCATTTGTGGGTGTGCTGAGAAAGAAGCCAAGCAGGGGAAGAAACCGAGGTTTGGAAGGAAACAAGGCACATTTTTTCCTCTAATTTAAAACTTGGGAAAACAGCTGAAGAGATGCCATCAGGGGCCTCGCAGCGACCTCACGGCCATCGAAAATGCAGCCTCCTCTTTTTTTCTCTTCCCAATTGTTCTTTTTTTTTGTCTCTCTGAGAAGCTGGATCAGGTTTTAAAATGAAACTGATCTTGTTTGGAAACAACAGCTCCAGGGAAAGCTTCATTCAACACTCGCTGGAGTGCAGCTTTTGCCTGTGCTTTGCTGAGCTCTCCCTTAGCCAAAACTGCTAAAAACCTCCCTAGACACCACTTTTTTTCTGACCTAATGTGGCATTTATGGAAATGCTGCCCTCCCGCTGCTCAGAACCAGGATTGACTCCAAAGCCTTTCCCCCCTGCTTTGGAAAGTTATGGCTCCTCCTTTTGGAACCTCAGAAGCAGAAACCTGAGAAACCTGGGTGTCTCTGGGGTCCTGAGACCCCTGCTTTGGGGGTCCTGCCTGGGTGAGGAGTCTTGCAGTGCTGTGGCAGTGCTCTGTCCCCTCCAGCTCCTTGGGACACGCTCCTGGTCCCTGCAGTGACGCGTTCCCGGGCTGCAGAGCGGGACGAGAGCTGACCCCGCTTCTGTAGGAGCAGGACTTGCCCTTTTGGGCTGGAATTTGGCCTTTGCAGCAATTTGCCGGGAGCAGCCGGGGGGGGCCTTCCCCCTCTCCCCTTCCCTCCATCCCTCCATGCCAGCCCGTCGATGTCACCCACCGCGTCCCCCCTCACCATCCACCCACCCAGCAAAACGAGTCCTGCAGCTGCTGCTGCGATTTGGCTGCGTGGGGGAGGAATCCAGCCCCTGGTGAGGGGGGTTATCCCCCCCCCTTCCCAGCTTTTTGGCCGCCTTTTCGGGGTCTCTGAATGCCCGAGTGTGCGACGTGCACAACAAGGCTCTTTATATCCCGCGGGGCTGCCGGGAAAGCGTCGCGATGCCCCGGGGACCCTGCGCCCCAAAATCGGGGTTGGCGCTTGGGGACGGCGCGGGGGGAGCCCCCACCCCTCCGCCCGCTGCTCGGGGGGGAAAACTGCGACTTTAATCATTTTGCCTTCGCTCGGGCGCTGTTCCCTGTGTGCCGCTTCCAGCGGCTCGCTGGGAGGGGCTTCTGCTTCGTGCTCCCGGTTATTTTTGCGGGGAGCAGGAGCCGTGTGGGGCTGGTTTCTCCGCGTTTGAGGTGACCGCGATGGGTGTGTGGATTCTCCGGCCCCTCGGGAGGGTCGTGCTGGCTCCGCAGGCTCCCCATCCATGGGTTGTTGCTGTGATCCCGCTCCCTGGCACGGCCCCAAGGCTCGCAGGGCTGGCAGGGCAGGCGGCCAGCGTACCTATAGCGGGATGTATGGGTGTGGGGAAGCCGGGAGCACGGGCGTGTTTTTTCCGGAGGAAACCAGGCTAAAATTGTTCTCCGGGAGAAGCGGAGGGTGCAGGGTTTCCTCCGCTGCTGATGGGGTTGGAGGGAGGCTGCTGAGAAACAGGAGTGAGGGGCTCCCAGGCTTCAGCACCAACCCGGTGCAGGGCTTATATGGCCAGGGATGCTCCTGGGCGTGGTGCAGGACTGTCACCTCCCTGTGGCACCTCCAAGGCACACCCCTGCACTGAGGGTGTGGGCTGGCTCTTCCATGGCATCCTGTGAGGATGCTGAGCATCTTCCCAGGATGTTGCACTTGGAGTTTGGTTCTGTATGAGCAGCCCTTGCTCCTGCTCTTCCCCAGGATGTCTCTGCAGGCTGATTGTAGAATCACAGAATACCAGAATGGTTTGGGTTGAAAGGGACCTTAAAGCCCATTTCATTCCAACCCCCTACACCTTCCACTAGACCAGATTACTTGAAGCCCCATCCAACCTGGCCTTTGACACTTTCAGGGGCAGCCACAGCTTCCCTGGACAACCTGTGCCAGGGCCTCCCGACCCTCATAGGGAAGAATTTCTTCCCATTATCCTCCCTAACCTTGCTCTCTGGTAGTGGGAAGCCATTCTCCCTTGTTCTGTCCCTCCAGGCCCTTGTCCAAAGTCCCTCTCCAGCTCTCTTGGAGCCCCTTTAGGCACTGGAAGGGGCCTTAAGGTCTCCCAGAGCTTTCTCTTCTCCAGACTGAAAAGTTCCAGCTCTTCCTTCTGATGGAGGGCTCTTTTGGGATGCTTCCATAGGCTGTGGTGTGTGGCGAGCTGCCTGTCACATCTCTGGTCTCCTTCCCTATCTCAGTCCTCTACTGGAGTCTTCCTGCCCCTCCATGACATCCATCTGTCCTGCTTTCCCTTTGGCAGCTCAACACCTTCCAGGCAGTCATAGCCTACAACGACGAGGACACCTACACCATCTTCCTCTATCCCAATGGCGGCCTCCAGTTCCTGGGGACACGACCCAAGGAGTCCTACAATGTCCAGCTGGAGCTGCCAGCCAGGGTGGGCTTCAGCTGGGGGGACGGCGATGACCCGAAGAGGGATGGGCTGTTCCACAGCCTGGCCAGCAGTGAGCAGGCTCTGAGGAACCTGGAGCGGTGCGTGGGCAGGGCGGGCTGTGTGGGATGGGCAGAGGGAGCCAGGGTCACCTTCTCCCAACCTGTGGCCTTTCAAAGGCTGAAAGAAGGAGTGGGAGTGAGCTGGGGGTGCTGCAGTGGGGGCCTCAATCTCATGTGCACTGGAGCTGCATTTGGGGTCCTGGAGGGCTGGTGTGTAGCAGGAGCACCTTTGGGATGGGTTTCCCAGCACGGCTGTGATGGATGTTCGTGTGTGCTGCTGTCTGCAGGGAGAGCAACACAGGGGTACCTGGAGTGTGGGTCTTCCATGTGGGCAGCATGGACCGTGTGGAGCTGGGAGGCAGTGAGGGAGCTGGTCCTGGAATGCCGCAGAGCCTCCCTGTGCATCCTGACCCCGACTACACCCACATGCTCTACAGCCGTGCAGACCACGCGTCCACAGAGCTGCCAGGGCATCATCCCAGCCATGGATCCCACACCCCAGTGCTCCTGGGCTTTGTCCCTGAGAGGAGGGAGGCCCAGGAGCAGAGCCACCGGCTGCACCCTGATGGGGACAGTGGCACCCAGCAGAGCTACTCCGCCAACCCCTCTTCCTACAGCTCCGGGCACCACGGTGTCGGTGTGGAGGAGGACGTGCATTTCAACCCTGATGGTGAGTGGCCACAGCCCCTCCAATGACCCCATGGGGACAATGACCCAGTAGGGATGGTGACCAAATGGGGACAATGACCGAATGGGCACAGCTCGTGGAGGGTGGCTCCCTAAAAAAAGGCCCCTTGCTGCAAGTTCATCCCTTCCCAAGCAGCCGGTTCTGGGGTGAGTGTGGGCTGGAGTCACTCCTGTAAAGCTGCTGCCCTTCCAGCTCCTCTCCTCCCAGCCAGATCCTGCTGCCAAGGGGCTGCTGGAGCCATACATCCCTGCCTGCTGGGCTTGCCAGTGAAAAAGGAGGGAAACTCATGGGATGGGATGCTCAGGGGACAGGTCATGGCACAGGGACAGGGTTGGCCTTTTTGCCCTCCCCACCACTAGGCCAGCTGTGGAGCCGCTGTGGCACATGCCTGGGGGAGCAAAGCCCCAACCCCAGCCAGCTGTCTCCCAAAAATACCCAGGAACTTGATCTCCTGCCCTCTGTCAGATCTGCCTGAAATCAGGCAACAGGTTCCAAACCCTCCACCACCCCTCTGGGTTGCGGATGACTTCCCTGGGAAACACCACTGCCAGCTGGCCCTTTTCCTGGTGGTGTTTCTGGGGGCCAAGGAGGCAAGGTGTCCACCCCTCATGAGGACTGGCTTTGTCACCCTTTCCCCAACCCTTGTCCCCAGTGTTCACCTACAGTGCCTCCAGCAAGGAGACATGTGCCCAGCACCACGGGCGCTGCTCCCCACACGCCTTCTGCACCGACTACGCCACCGGCTTCTGCTGCCACTGCCAGGCCACCTTCTATGGGAACGGGCGGCAGTGCCTGCCCGAAGGTACGCGGGGCGGGCGGCGGGGATGGGCAGCCCCTGCCTGGGTGGCCACTGCCAGGGGTGCCCATCTCCCTGCCCAGGGGCCGTGCATCGCCTCAACGGGAAGGTGAGCGGGAGCCTGACGGTGGGACGGGCATCCGTCCGCTTCCAGGATGTGGACCTGCACGCCTACATCGTGGGCAGCGATGGCAGAGCCTACACGGCCATCAGTGGGGTGCCCCAGCCCGCTGGCCGTGCTCTCCTGCCCCTCCTGCCCGTTGGAGGGCTCTTTGCCTGGCTCTTTGCCCTGGAGGAGCCTGGCTCCGAGAATGGCTTCAGCATCACCGGTGAGCCGGGATCTGGGATGTGCTGTCACTCTGAGGGGGTCATCTGGCTCAGATGTGGGGTGATGTGTGGCTTGGGATGGGTGGTGAGGGGCTCAGGGCAGCTCTGTGACTTCTGCAGCCTCTCCAGGTTCAGCTGTGCAGGATGGGCAGGGGGGCAGAGTAACCTTCTCCAGCCCCTGGAGCCTTTTAAAGCCTGGAGGAAGGAGGGGAGTGAGCTGGGAGTGCTGAACTCCTTTGTGGAGCACCATATGCACTGGAGCTGCATTTGGGGTCCTGGAGTGATGGGTGTGGAACAGGAGCAGTATCTTTGGGATGGGTTTGCCAGCACAGCTGAGATGGATGGTCTGCAGGGAGAGGAACAGGGTGTGGGCCTTCCACCTCACAGGTGTGCTGGAATGCTTTGGGGTTGTAGTCCCTCGAAATACCAAAACCCTTAAAATGATGCCTGTTCCTTTTTGCTGCCCAGGTGCTGAATTCACCCAGAGCCTAGAGGTGACCTTCTACCCTGGAGGGGAGACGGTCCAGGTCACTCAGACAGCCGAAGGCCTGGGGCCGGACAATTACTTGAGCCTCAAGACACACATCCAGGGTGAGGTGCCGTTTCTCCCGGAGAACGTCACTGTCCACATCACTCCCTACAAGGAACTCTACTACTACTCCAGCTCAGGTAAGACCTGTGCCCACCTGGGTTCAGTTTCTCGCATGCCATCCCTGCACACCCCAAAACACCCGAGACACATCAATTCATGAAGTCCCATGGGGTTTTCCTTGCCATCCGGCAGCCGTGACATCCTCGGGTCAGCGGGAGTACGTTGTGGCTGCGGGAACCGCCAACCAGACCTTGTCCTACCGCCTGCGACAGAATATCACCTTCTCCAGCTGCTCCCCCGCCCGCCTGCCCGCGCAGCAGCAGCTCAGCGTGGCACGTGCCTTCGCCCTCTACGACAGCCAGGAGCACGTCCTGCGCTACGCCCTGGCTGCCCGCATCGGCTTGGCACAAGGTGAGCAGCAGCACCCACCCCTGTGCCAACCCAGGGTGCCAATCCCCACCGGGGAATGCCGGGTTCTGCCTGCTCCCAAAGATGCAGTGGTGTGCTCGCTTTGCCCAAAAACAGCCCAAAGAGAGGAGACCTCGTTGCAGTTACAACCTCCTCATGAGGGAAAGAGGAGAGGCAGGCGCTGATCTCTGCTCTGTGGAGACCAGGGACAGGACCCATGAATGTGTCGGGGAGGGTTAGGTTGGGTATTAGAAAAAGATTCTTTCCCCAGAGGGTGGTTGGGCACTGAATCGGCTGCCCAGAGCAGTGGGCACAGCACCAAGGCTGCCAGAGCTCAAGGAATGTTTGGATGATACTCTCAGGCACATGGTGTGGCTCTTTGGGATGGTCCTGTGCAGGGCTGATAGTTGGGCTCAATGATCCTTGTGGGTCCCTTCCAAGTCAACATAGTCTGATCCTGTGATTCTCTTTTCTAAGCAGCTTGAGCCTCAGGACTCCTGGCATGGCACTGGGTGGAATGGCCATGGTTCCCCCTGTGGGTGCTGCAGTGATGCCTATGTCAGATATAAGTGGGAATGGTCACTCCCTGTGTCTCCCAGACCTCTTCTGCCTTTCTAACATCCAGCTGTGCCCACAGATGGTGCTGGGAATGCCCCAGTGAGTCCATGCCATGATGGCACGCACGCATGCGAGGCACCGACACGCTGCCAGCCTGGTGTGGGGATGGAGTACACATGTGAGTGCCCAGCCGGGTACCGCAAAGACGGACGGGGCTGCCGAGGTGAGCAGGGCTGTGGGCCGATGCTGGGAGGGGCTGGTGGACCCTGGCACTTGTTGGGAACCATGGTGGCCACTGGCATTTGGGATGCTGGGATGTGCCGTGGCATTGCAGCACTTGTGGTCTCCTGGAGCTTCACCAAAGATATGGGGGGAAACTGAGGCAGGTGGCTGTGGGTTCCTGGGGGAGCACTCCAGGAGCACCGTGGAGGTGGAGGATGTGGCAGACAGGGGATGGGCAGCATGGGGCAGGATATTCCCCCCAAGACCAGGAGCAGCCAGACCCCAAAAATGGGTGTCTGTTGTCTCCCCCTTCTCTAGATCTGGACGAGTGCGCCGAGGGCCTGAGCCAGTGCGGTGCCTTCACCGTGTGCCTGAACATGCCGGGCAGTTACCGGTGCGAGTGCCGCAGCGGGTACCGGCCGGCGGGGGACGGGCAGGCGTGTGTGCGTAAGTGCCGGCCCTCAACTCGGGGCGTCCCTGACTTCTGTGTCCTGTGGGCATAGCCCAATCACCCCCTCACGTGTCCCCACAGCGCTGGCACCAGCGAGTGACCCCTGCCAGGACGGGAGACACCCCTGCGCGCCAGGGGACCGCGCACGGTGCGTGTCCCGCGGCGACGGCCGTGCCACCTGCGAGTGTCTCCCCGGCTACACCGGCGACGGCGTCCACTGCTCCGGTATGTGGGCATGGGAGGGACCAGGGGGCTCCCACACCACACAGCTGCCAGGATGCCCTGTCCCGGCTGATCCCATCTTCCCTGTGCACAGATGTGGATGAGTGTGCCGAAAACCCGTGTCACCCGGCTGCCACCTGCTACAATACACCAGGCTCCTTCTCCTGCCGGTGCCGGCCTGGCTACGAAGGTGACGGCTTCCAGTGCACGTATGGTAAGGATGCCCACTCACCTCCATGCCCTCTCTGCCCAGGGTACTTTCCCTGGCCTACTCTTGTACTTTTTGGCTTTCCAGCGGCAGAAGGGAACCCGCAGCGGCTGACGCCCTGCCAGCACGAGCAGATGTACCCACGGGAGGTGCCACCTGGACCCTCGCCAGTGGGTGACAGACACGTGCCCCAGTGTGATGAGGAGGGTCGGTACAGGCCCCTGCAGTGCCACGGCAGCTCTGGGCACTGCTGGTGTGTGGACGCTGCCGGGCAGGAGATCGCCGGCACACGGACAGCGCCAGGCACCACTCCCCCTCGCTGCGGGAGCCCAGGTCAGTGAGACTTCGCTGTGCTCGAGGGGGTGAGGGGAGGTGGGTCAGGTCCTTTGGCATCTCACTTGCGTCCCAGGGGCATCCCAGTTTGGCCCCAGGCACCAGCAGTATGGGGACAGTGGGGCCACACCGAGTGCAGGGGACCCATGAACTAAATGGCCATAAACTAAAACACAAGAAGTTTCACCTCAACATGAGGAAGAACTTTTGCACTGAGGGTGGCAGAGTGCTGGAACAGCTGTACAGGGAGGGTGTGGAATCTCCCTCTCTGGAGACATTCCAAACCCACCTGGTTGAGTTCCTGTGTCACCTATTCCAGGTGATCCGGCCTTGGCAGTGGGGTTGGACTGGATGATCTCCAAATGTTCCTTCCAGTGCTAATAATTCTGTGACTCTGTGACCCTCTGCTCAGCCTCCTGGCTGGGGGCTTCACTGCCGAGGCCTGGGGGCAGGGTGCTGCCAAATGCGTGCTTGGGCACATCTGGGGGGCCTTCTGGGTGTTTAGGGCACCCTGGCCCCTGAGGTTACAGTGCCACTGGCCATTGGGTCACCTCCTGTGTCAAGTTGTAATGGAGGGGACAGCTATGGGATGTTGAGGGGGCTGGAGAGGGCCAGTCCCAGCTGGCACCTGCAGCCTGGGGTGAAGTGAGGCCAAACCCAGGTGCCACATGGGTCCAGGGGAGCTGTGTGGCACCCCCTGAGCCCAGGCTGGGGGCATTTACTGCCAGCAGAGTCCATCCAGCAGCTGACACCCTGTGAGCACGCACGGATGTACCCACGGGAGGTGCCACCGGGACCCTCC
>JAOXXN010000065.1:62554811-62566665 GCA_026770055.1 Myrmophylax atrothorax
ATATTGCCAAGAATGCAATTCCTGGTATTCTGTGTCTCAAGTTGTCTGACATGAGCAGCCAGACCTTTTATTATTTATAATCTGTTTCTTAACACACAAAGTATCCCTGGACAGTGTCTTGGCCATTAACAAACCAGTCAAAATCAGCAGCACAGGTCTAATTTTTCTTTCTTTTTATCCTGCAACCCTCTGCTTTGAAGGTATTTTCTCCATTTCCCTGGCACATTATGATGTTGGTGATCTCTGTTGGCACAGGTAACACTTCTTCTGCTTCTAACCCCCTGCCTTTTCTCCACCTCCCTTGGAATTTAGCATTCCTAAGGAGAATCCACTCCCATTGATGTGTATCAGTCAGTGACATCTCAATCTGAAACCTGACAATGCTTTGAAGACCTGTGGAATATGAACAATTCCTTGTCAGGAAGAAAATTCTCTTTTCCTCAAAAAAAAAAAATATCCCATTTTGATCCCTGTGTCTGCAGCTACGAAAACAACAAAAAAAAGCTGCTTTTTATTAATGTCATAGAACCTAAAATGAAGAAAAGTCTCAGCTGTTTTCATACTTTCCTGCTCTTTTAACAGTTTTATGGATCTGCAAGTCCAAAGCTTTGATTTACTCTTCCAAGGCTTCTGGCAATTACTGCAACTCGGAGCACCTGCAGTTCCCACTTGGAAAACATCCTCAGCAGTGTGAGGATAATAAACAACTCATGGACTGTTGTGAGCAGCTGCCAGGAAAGATGAAGGGATTTGGGCTCCTTGGACAGGTCCAGGCACTTCAGCAGGGACACTCACACACCTGCAGGGCAGGTGAGGTTGCCTTTCCCAGCTGTGTCCAAACTCAATCCCAGCAGCTGCTGTGCCAAATGCCAGAGACACGAGTTGGAAAAGTGGAATGCTGAAGAAATGATGAGCTGAAAAACCACAGTCATTCCCTGGACCATCTTCCCAAGAGAGGTCACAAGAGAATCTTGCAAAAGCCGAGTTTAAAGGCAGAAGTTTCCTCCAAAACCTCTTTTTTTAGGGAAGAGAGGAGGGAGGAGTTGGATGACCAACATCCCATTCCCCAAATATGATGTGTATGTACAAAACAAAAGACTCCATACAAGGAATGTTTCAACCTGTTGATGCAGCCAGTGCTGCTGATTCCAAGGAAAAGCCAGGCCATACATTTCTTCTGCTGCACTGAACAGTCAGGGTAATCCTCTGGGAAATAACTCAGGGAATAGATATTCCATGATATATCACACAGGTAAGAGCTTTGCATAGTGCTCTCCAAAATCCCCTGGGTCTGCTGGGAGCAGGATGGTGAGAATAAAGGAACCTTCCACCATCCTCCTAAAGGAAGTACTGAAATAGAACCAGTTTAGCTTGAGGGGACAGACATTTATCTTCATTAATTGATATGGAATAATTCCCCCTGGACACATGGAATGGGAATACAAACCTCCTTGGACTGACTGGCCTTGGCTATTGCGTCCTGCGTCAAACGCTCCTGAACCAAAATGCGAATTGCCTGGGAAAGACATGGAGAAGTGAGAGCAATTAATTCATGCCTTGAGGCATTTCTCAGTAATTCCAAGGGAAAAGGAGCCAAAATTATAACTCAGCATATGTGAAAATTGTTTTGGAAAACTCTTTCAGACCTCGAAGCTTTTCATTTCATGTCATTCCCGGTGTCTCACACAGGTGTGTGAGGCAGTTTAACCACAAGGACAAGGACATTAATTTCACATGGATTATTTCAGTCACTACTGGGCCAGAACCTGCAAAGTACAAGGAACAGCCCAGAAAGCTCAGGATTTTTAGCCTGGGGAAAAGGAGGCTCAAGGGGGACCTTCTCTCTCCCTGACAGGAAGGTGTAGCCAGGGAGGGTCAGGCTCTGCTCCCAGGGAACAAGGGATGGGAAAAGTGGAAATGGCCTCAAGTTGTGCCAAGGGAGGTTTAGGTTGGATATTGAGACAATTCCTTCATGGAAGGGGCTGTCCAGCCCTGGCACAGGCTGTCCAGAGTAGTGGTGGAGTCCCCATCCCTGGAGGGGTTTAAAAGCCATGTGGATGGGACACTTGGGGACACAGGTCAGTGGTGGCCTCAGCAGTGCTGGGGGACTGGTTGGACTCCGTGATTTCAAGGTCTTTTCCAACCTAAACAAATCTATGATTCCAGAACAAGCTGATCACAACCCCAAAGCAGCAGCACCATTTTTCACCCTGTGATCTCACACCTTTAATGCTGCAGCAACACGGATTCTTCAGGAAGAAAATCCCACTGCAGGACGGAATTCCTGCTAACAGCACCTTCTAGAAGGTGCTGAATCACCTTCCATATGCAGAGAAACCTGGAGCAAGGCCACCCACCCAGGTTTTAAAGGACTGAGTGCAGAAAGGAATTAATTTTAGACTCAGGAACAAGAACAGCCTCGACTTTGACGATCCTGCTGCTCATCTGTTTTCACCAGCTCCAGCACATGGGATGAAATCCCATCAGATCCATCAGCTACTGATCCCTACAGCTCTAAATGCCTCTAAGAATAACTGCAGAAATACCATACAGACTGACTTCCACAGGAAAGAAGAACTGGGTCTGTCAAACACATTGCTCAGACTTTCCCTGATGAGCAGCCAAATGTGACAGGAGCAGCTTTACCACTTCGTGTTTCTCCCCCCAGGATTTTCTCCCAGTTTTGGTCAGGATAAAAGCTGAGCTGATCCTCGAAACTTGACACTAAATACTTCTAGAAAGCATTCTAGCTGAAGGAATTAGCCTGGACAGAAGAATCACTGGATGAGAATTTTAACAGTAAATTCCAGCAGTGAAACCAGATCCTGTGGGAGAGAATTCCAAGTGCCTTTTGCCTTAGAGAATGGATATCCTACTGTGTTACACCAGATGCTTCCTGATCAACCTGCCAGATTTCAATTAATGAAATGGGATTCCAAATATCTCTGCTCCCTCTGGCCAGATGTCTGTGGTGTGCCTGCACCCTTTGGCTCTCCCTAGGCATCCCCTCCAGAGTGTCCAAGCCTGGAGAAGGATCAGAAATTCCCTCCACTGCACTGAAAACCTGCTTACTGTGGTGTAGAATTAAGAGTTTAATTTGACCCCTTCCAATATCAAACCAGCATTGCTGTTGTTCAGGTAACATGGATTTTCATTGCAGGAATCTACTCCTATTGTAATTAAAAGCAAGATAATCCAGGCTGGTTTTGTCCAACCATAACTGTCTGAAAAAAGCAGGACTAGAAGGGGAGAAATACTGACAGAAAGAGACAAATAGTGACAGAAAAGGGAGAAATAGTGACAGAAATGTAAATATATTTATGCAGCAAACACACTGCTGGTACCAAACCTGGTGAACCCAGATAAAGCTTGCCAGCCCTGAACAATCCTGTAAAACCTGAAGGAACTCTGGAAAGAGCTGAGCTCATGCTGCAGGTCCTCAACACCCCCATTCCCAAGATCTCCTGATATCCCTTTTCCCTGATTTTTGTAGGATTTTAGGTTGTTTTAGGTTTTCTTTTTTGGAGAGGTTTCATGTAAGATCTCCACTGCTCTTTAAAGATTGATGAAGAGTTCAAAGGTTATTTTGGGTTCCCCAAAAACGTAGGAAACCACACTAAAGAGAATGAGGAAAAAAATAGATGGGATAACTGCAGGGTAACAATTCCTTAAGAAACCAGACTACCAGGATAATACTCTTTCAGTAGACCTGTTACAGACTTACACACACTAAATAAACTTCAATACTCATGGTGTTTAGTTTCTCCAAAATAAGTTTGGCAAATATCACAGCTACTGCCTTGAATGAACTTCATGTTTTTTCAGGGAAATGCTTCTATTTTGGTGCCAAAGAAAACTAAACTTATTTCCATATTTATGGCATGATTGAGTAGGAACTCAGGATTGCTGCAGTCAATATTTAAAAATACAGTTTTGACCCCAAATCTACAGAATTCCACCAGTAAGTCATAAATTTTCCTAAAGGTGTAAAAGAGATGGTTTAGAAAATTAATTATTCTATTTACTGCATTTAAAAGCCATAATTAGTTACCAAAACTAAAATAAACTGACACAAGGGATGACAAGGAAGAAATGGTTCATAGGATCAAAAGGAGGAGGAGGAGGAAACTTTTAACTGTGGGTCTTTCTTGGATGTTTGGTTTAGAACATCCTTTGCATCATTAGCTTCTATATTTCCAAGTTTCTCTGAATTTCCAGCCCTGGAATACAACCTTCTCCTTGGAGCATGTCCAAAGAACTCAGCTCATATTGAACTGTTTGCCAAGATATTTATCCCTGCATTAATTTCCAGGATTTATGTTGTCATCTGCTTGAAAAGACACATAAAGGATGAGGGTTTTTTCCTATTTGGGCCTAAAAATTCATAGTTATCAATAACTCTGCACCACAAGGTATTAGACACATACCAGGCAATAGGAAAAGAAGGAAGAAAGAAGGTGGGAAAAGTGGGAAACTCACCTTGAGCATCACCAAATAATCATCATGTCGCTGAATCTGAAGCAGATTAGCCAAAGCCATCACTCCAGCCTTGAAATCAGGATTATTCACTGGAAAATAATCATTATCATTAAAAATATGTGTTAGTTTAAGTGATTCCAGAAGATAAAATTGGCTTCCTGACTCCACGGTATTGGATTGGTCTTAGGGATGGGCAAGGGCAATTCCAAACCATCCCTGGGAGTGTTCAGGGAACATGTGGATGTGGCACTTGGGGACACTCTGAGTGGTGGAGGTGGCAGTGCTGGATTAGTGGTTGGGCTTGATGATCTGAGAGGGCTTTTCCAACCTTGACAATTCCATGATTCCAAGGCCATGGACACACAGCAGTGAGGAGCCACTTAGTCTGGCTACAGAACAATCAGCACTGGGCCTCATAACCAGGTAAAGTCTTTGAAAATAAAGCAAATGACCTGCAGGTGTGTATTTTATATTTGTACCTAGCTGTATATATTTTATTTATAATATTTATAAATATACCACAAAATACAAATATTTAGCTATATTTTACATATTTATTTTATACAGAGAAGAACTGTGTCTGCTGGGTGAGGGCAAGACTAATTCCAGCTGTCTTTCTGCAGGAGCAGGAATGGGAAAAGACAGAGGGTTAATTTTATAGCTATTTCCTAACCAATTCCATTTATTGTGAGAAAAAAATTAGAATTATTATTACAGGAATAGATGGGGAAGACTGAGCCATCATGGAATACCTGACAGTATGGAAGTACCAGCCTGCAATCATGTTTCCTTGGATTTTTTTATTTTTAAGGTATTTTGCTATTTCTCCCTCACCCACAGTAACTATTTATGATTTACAGAACTCTCTGCAAAGCTGTCAAGGCAAACATCCTTCAGATGCTTCTTCACTGCCAATAAGAGCCCTCCTTAATTATTCAGATCTGAGCACCTCATTCTGCTGGGAAAGATCCTCCCTATTGCCCCTTCCTTTTTTCCCAACAGGAGAAGCTCATATCCATATGGAATTCACATGGACAAGTGCAAACAACTCAAAGTACCTTTCAAACCACTGTTCACAGAGAGGCACTTCCAGCAGGTGGAAAATACACAAACTCTGCATCCCTAAAGCTTTAAACTGGGCTTTAAAAATCTGTATCACAGGATTAAGCAACTTCAAACCTGAAGAACACACAGGCCATGGAACACATTCCCATCCAGGAGGTTGTTGCACACTCACCATCCAGGTTAATCAGTGGTTCTGCATTTTTGGCTGTGTTGTCAGTGGTTTTGGCACCATCAGGGGTAGAATCCTTATATTTATCAGCTGTAAAATTAAGAAACAAACATGGCCATCATTAGAGCTAATGACAAAAATAACTAGTTCCAAGTTTAGCACCAAGCTGGAGTTTCCTATACCTGGATTTTTGTGGCATTTTGATTATCCAAGAGCCTTGTGGGGCTTATAAACCTACATGTCTTGGGCAGAGCTCAGCCCTGCAGGAATTATAATGGAAAACAGCACTTTGGCTGTTATTATTTTGCCACCAGTAATTACATTTGTATCCCCACTCTCACTACAAGGAGATGAAACTGCTGTGACTGTGGAGATTTAACTCAACTTCTTCATAACCTTGTCCTAGTTCCCAAGGGTTCCAGATCTGCTCCCTGTAAAAGAGGGGTCTAAGAATAACTTACTGGAATAAATGTTGGACTAAATATAATGCATTTAATACACTTTAGAGTAAGTTCTCATAAAGGCAATCCCACAGGGAGAAGGAGATAAATATATACAATGGGGTTTGCTATATCCAGAAATTAAATAATAAATGCAATTATGCTACTGCTGTCCCAGGGGAGATGAAGAGAAAGAATTCCTCTCAGTATGGGGTGAAAACAGGCACATGAAATTATATTTATTTAGTTTAAAGAAAACAAAATATACTTTTGGCATTGTCTGAATTTGACGAGTATTTCACAAAATTTTGTGAATTTGTCTAGTGAAAGGTGTCCCTGCCCATGGCATTTGGTGGAAGGTGACACTCCCAACACTTGGGATGACATTCCCTGCCTTCCAGGCACCAGGCACCGGGATTGTGACATCACAGCTCTTTTGGTGACAGGTGGTGGATTACAGGTGACATCACCATCTCCCAGAGCTCAGACTCCAGGTGGTGGGCCGGGGTGAGCTGGGCACAGATCCCACACCATGTCACTCTGTGTGCTGGGCCCAGGCTGAGCTGAGCAGAGATCCCAGCAGGATGCTCCGAGCGTCGCTCCCCCTGCTCCTGACCCTTGGCCTGTCCTGGCTCTTCCCCCGTGCCAGGAACGACTCATGCCCTCCCGCCTGGGCCACGCTGGTGTGGGATGTGCCTCCCCTGGAGAGGAGGCAGGAGCAGGAGGGCATTGCCCAGAGCAAGATCGCTGCCACAGAGGTGTTTTTTTGGAGCATCTCAGTCCCGTGTGTGACGCTCCTGGGGTTTTACCTTGGGTTCCTCCTTCGCAGAATAGCCAGGAGCTGCCAGAGAAAGGTGAGGGAGAGGGAACAGCAGGAGGGTGGTCTGGGAGCCCATGGGGAGAAGGGAGGTCCTCCCCAGCCCTTTGCCAGCCCCAGCAGGCAGAGGTGGGTCTCAGCCACCACTGAGGAAACCAGGACAGGCCAAGCATCCTTGCCTACAGCACAGGGTTGGGACAAAATTATCTTTAAGGTGCCTCCCAACCCAAACCATTCCGTGATTCTCACACAGGAGGTACCCAGGGTAGCCCAACCGAGCCCGAGTCTCTCCAGGAGAGGCCAAGCCCATCATCCAGAGAGGTCTCAGCCCTCTGAGGCCGCTCTGCCCTTTCAATCATGCTCCCTGCCATGTGCCTTCCAGGTGACACCTCCAGAGAAAACCTGCCGGGATGGTTCCTGCTGTAAGTCCTACAGGCTGATGTGTCGCCTGAAGGAAGATCCCCAGCTGATGGAGCGCTTCTGCAGGCACCTGATCAACTGCAGGATACCACACTGGGACACAGCCCAGGTCAGGCTACAGAGGGCTTGGAGGAACCTGGCCTAGTTGAAGATGCCCCTGCCCAGGGCAGGGGGTTGGACTACAAGTTCTTTACAGGTTCCTTTCAACCCAAAATGCTCTTTGACTCCCCAGGCAAGAGAAAAAGAAAACAGGCAAAAACTTGGAACAAGAGATGACACACATTCCCAGCTCCAGTAAGGTTCTAAGGAAGACAGAATGCTGCTGAGGATGGAATGAGCTGTGCTGTCCCCTTGTTCTTTGACCCATCTTGTTCAATAAATGTTTTAGACACAACTGTGTCCAAGGTAAAAGGAATATGGAATGAATGCTCCAAGGGAGGGAGCATTTCCTACAGAGGGAAGTGACAGTGACCAGGGACACTGCAAAGTGCCTTAGAACCAAAGGGAAATCACATCCATGCTAACTGTTCAGGCTTCTCCAAAGAAAAAGCAGGAAACAAGGAGACCTGCATCAGTTAAAGCACAGACACAAAGATAAGAAAACTGGACCATCCTGCACTGCCTGAGAACAACATGACTCTGACACCAGTCCCACAGGACTAAGTGAGGCTGCTCTCCCAGTCCCAAGGAAACACATCCAAATGCCTGCACAGAATAACATAAAATTTTACTTCCTTAGGTAAGATATAAAGGGCTTCCAAAAGAGCTGGAGAGGCTTTGGACAAGGGCCTGGACGGACAGGACAAGGGGGAATGGCTTCCCACTGCCAGAGGGCAGGGATAGATGGGATATTGGGAAGAAATTATTCCCTGGGAGGGTGGGCAGGTCCTGGCACAGGTGCCCAGAGAAGCTGTGGCTGCCCCATCCCTGGGAGTGCCCAAGGCCAGGTTGGACAAGGCTTGGAGCAACCTGGTCTTGTGGAAGGTGTCCCTGCCCATGGCAGGGCAGTGGAACTGGATGGTCTTTAACGTCCCTTCCAACCCAAACCATTCTGGGATTCCATGAAATTAAACAGAACCTGCCACCTCCCACCTATTTTGAAATATTAAATCAACTCCCTCCTACCATTATCTCCATACTCCAGCCTCACAGCCAAGCCAAGAAGCCAATCCACTGTTTCTTGTCGTTCCTGTATTTTGAAAGGACAGTTCACATCTTTCATGTACTGAGGAGTAAAGAGAAAAGAAAACAAACAGATGTTACTGACCTGTGTGAGTTAATTTGGAGCACAGAACTGCTGTGTGAACAGTCACTCTCCCACAGGCCTTACAGGGAGAAGATAATAATTAAAAAAACATCATTGTGAAATTCCTGCTGTGGCATCCAATCCATCCAAGCCATGTTGGAGTGTCCCAACCCACCTTTAACTTGAGTCTGACATTTATTAAAAAGGAGGTGCCACAGCTAAATGTTCTTTATTGTCAGACTGCACCCAGAGAAACCAACACACCCTTTCTTTGCTCGCTGCTCACATTACAGAGCAAATGGAGCATGGGAAAGGGGAACACATTACAGCAAAAACTTCCCACCTGGAGCAGGAAAGAGGAATGAGGCTGCCTAAGGCTTCCACAGTACTGAAACCAGAGGATTCCCAGGGGCAGCAGGGAGAATTCTCCCTTTTTCATGGATGGTGTCCAACAAGAGAGGACAGAAAAGACAGACCGTGGCCGAGATAGCTCAGTCGGTTAAAACTTGGTTGTAATAATGCCAAGGTCATGGGTTCAATCCCCCATGTGGGCCATTGACTTATGAGTTGGACTCGATGATCCCTGTGGGTCCCTTCCAACTCAGAATAGTCTGTGAATCTGTCTGTGAGATTCTCTCTCTGCTCTTCTCAACCCAGGACAAGGGACCCAGCCCAGGCTGCTGCCAAGACTCCCAAAGGCCAGGCCATTCTGTCGTGTCCCTTTGCTACCAGCAATTCCAAGAACATCTACACTTCTCTACAGGATACTGGAATGATTTAGGATCCCCCTGCAAAGCCTGAGCACTGCAACTTGGGAGCAGTGAGCACAGAAAGTGATTCCAGGGGGAAAACCAGTGGGATGAACAGGCTCTGAGCATTACAGAGCAGCACTTGCAGCTCTCTGCTGGGCTGTTGGGGGAGCAGGGAAATGGGAAGCAAGAGGAAAAGCTCAACAGCCTTGTGGTGACTCAGAATGCTCAGGAGTACAGAGAGGATCACCCAGAGCACGATGGCTTTGTGCCAGCCATGGAAGATCAGCCATCTGGAATAGCACGAGGTGCAGGGATGAGCTGCTGTAGCTTTCCTTCACATGCTGGCACAGCCTAATCCACTTTCCTTTTGGAATCATTAATGCAGAAAAAAACCCCTGTTTATATTTGCAGTCAAGCACCTTCTTTCTGCTTCAAGAGCTGAATCAAATCAGGCAAAAGAAAAAGGGATTAGGATGGATACTCCACCTACTGCCCAAAGCTGAGTGAAAACTATGCACAGAATTCTCCCATCTTAATTACTCCTCCAGTTTGGCTTCAAGAATACATTTAAATTCCTAGAAATGTAAGAGTTCACCAACAGGACAAATAGTCAGAGTAATTTCTGTTCAACAACTGCAGCAGCTGGTAAACATTATTTACACCAACACTAAAAGTGTGTTTGGAACAAGGGATTACCTTCTCAAAGGATTTGGGCCAGTCATCACTGTGGATGTTCCTCAGATTCCCCCGGTCCTCAATCTTGTAATGTCTGATTTTCTGGTCTTCCAGCCAGACAATAAAATTCCTGAATTCTGTTTCATCTGTTGGGAGAGGGAAACAAAGCACCAATTAACCAATATCTTAAGGGCAGAAACAACTGATCACGTTCACACAAATATTGATGCCCCTGAGTGCTTTCACTATAAAAAAATTACAATGTGTATATTGCCATCTAACACTAAAATTGTATATTCTCTGACCAAAAATCAACACTGAGTGTTTTTCATCTTTCAGGTCACTTCAAATTGGCTGTCACCGACTGACTACAATAAAAAGCATCAGCCAGAAGGTTGTTTTTGTTGAGAATATAATTATAAATTACCAAGCAAAGACATGAAAAATTATAGAGAAATTCAGGTTTTAGCTGTTTTCCAGACAAACACAGCAAAATTTCTCAAAAAACAACATCACATAAATGTCATGGCTGCAAAGACATTTTCTTCCTTCACTGTTGACTAAACTCATCTTGCTCCTTGACCCAAAAATCTCATCATTTGGGAGGTGGAATTCCACAAATAAAGGCTGTGGCCCACACAGGAATATTCAGATTGGATCAAGCAATTGGTCTGTTCCTACAGTGACAGAATCCATTTGTGGACAGAGAGATCCCGTCTCTGGGGAATCACCAACCCCCCAAAAACCTTTTGGCTTTGGATGAGCTTTAATCAAAGAATCCCAGAATGGTTTGGGTTGGAAGGGACATTAAAGACCATCCAATTCCAACACCTTCCACCAGCCCAGGTAGCTCCAAGCCCTGTCCAACCTGGCCTTGGACACTTCCAGGGATGGGGCAGCCACAGCTTTTCTGGCCAACCTGGGCCAGGGCCTGCCCACCCTCACTGTGAAAAAAAATTAATTCCTATTTATAATAATAAACAAAGACACGGTCACAACACAAACAAAGCAAACCTTCGAGTAAGACCTTTCTAGTCTTGTGCACTGACAAAACCTTTTAAGCCAAAAGAAGCAATGGTAACCGGGAGGGTCTTGGGACACACAGCAAAGGGGATGCGAGGGCACAACATCCCGGTAAAACCAGGGAATTCTGTTATGGTGTTGGAATTATTACCATGCCGAAACACCGCGCTGCGGCTCAGCCCTGAGCGTGCGGAGCCGCGCTGAGAGCCCGACAGACCCTTCCTGAGCTTATCCTAACCCACAGACTGGAATCATGGAGAGGTCAAAGCCCGTCCCGTCCCATTCCCTGCCCTGGGCAGCGACCCCTTCCCCGAGCCAGGGCGCTCCAAGCCCCTCCATCCTCCCCGGCCTCCCAGCCGCTCACCCCTGCAGTTGAAGCCGGTGGGGTTGTGGTAGTCGAGCGCCGAGAGCTTGCGGCGGAACATGGTCCCGGTGCCGCAGCCGATCCCGATCCCGGCCCCGAAGATCCAGATCCCGGTCCCGATCCCGGTCCCGGTCCCGCCTCCCCGCTCAGGCCGCGCCGACGTGCCGGACAGCAGGGAAGGAAGCGCCCGCCCCCAGCCTCGCGTTCCGCCAGCCCATTGGTCAGTGCGCTGAGCGGCAGCCACATCGTCCAATCACAGAGGCGGAAGGGGATGCCGGGAGGGGAAGCGGCGCTCGCCGGGCTTTAGGGACGCGGTGAAGGAGCGGGGCCAGGAGGGGGACGAGTGAGAAGTGGGCGTGGCCTTACGTGGTGGGCGTGGTTGTTGTGTGGGCGTGACCATGGGT
>JAOXXN010000065.1:62676495-62686922 GCA_026770055.1 Myrmophylax atrothorax
GGCCCTGGCACAGGTGCCCAGAGAAGCTGTGGCTGCCCCAGCCCTGGGAGTGCCCAAGGCCAGGTTGGACAGGGCTTAGAGCAACCTGGAATAGTGGATGAGCTTTGAGGTCCCTTCCAACCCAAACCAGTCTGGGATTCTCTGGGCAGTGATGTGGCTCCTGTGCCTGCTCTGTGTTTTATCTCCAGTCTGGGGGATTTATATCCTGGCTGGGCAGGATCCCAGAGGCAGCAGGTCTCTCCCCCTGCACGGCCATGGATGTGCAGCAGGACTGGAGCCCTCAGCAGACCCCTCTCCTGGGCACAGGATGCAGTGCTCAGCCCCTTGTTGTTCTTCCCTCATGGGACCCACTTCCCTTTCAATGCTGGTTCAGAAATCCACTCCTGAGGGTGAACCAGCATGAGGTACCTCAAGATCCACTCTTTGCTTCCATGTGCTTGGACACATGGCACTTGTACAATTTCAGGGTAGCTGAGCTTGCCTGGATGACCATAGTGGGGAGTGAGGGGCTGTGAGGAGGGACAGGGGCTTTGCCACACTCAGGGTTGGAGGAGAGGTGGAACAAGGATGGAGCAGCACTGGTGGAGGGCTGGAGAAAAGGCTGGAGAAAAGGGCTGGAGACAGGGCTCTCTAGGATTTACCCCCTGTGTAGACTGGTATTGATAAAAAGACAGAGCAGGGGCAGCCCCTGGGGCTGTGCCAGGGCTGTCCCTGCATGGAGCTGTGCCAGGTTTTCCTGCAGGCTGCTGGCAGAGGATGGAGCCAGCACGTTGTGGGTGCTCCAGCACTTGAAACAGAATGCTGCTGTGTGCTGTCTCCAGCCCAAAGGCTGGGAAATTACTTGCCTTCCTGCTTCCACCTCTGCGCTTCCTGCACCTCCTCCTGCCCTGCCTGCACTCAGTGGCCAAAGGGATGCAGCAATTTGGATGCTGGATACAGGCCCCAGGTTTGTCTGTGACACTTGGGAATTGGCAGCATCTCCAAAATGTGCTGGTGTCTCCACTCAACCCTTTCAAACTAAAATTAAAAAAAGAATTAAAACCACTCAGTTCAATCGACCTAAAAGCAACATAAACCCCAGAACTGATATCGTTTAAAAACAGCAATCACCTCCCCTGAGCACAGTTCTCACCACAGGGAGGGAGAAGTGCCAGAAATCACCTGGAAATTGCAGTCAATCCTCAGTGGAAGGAATTCAGCTGCTTTGCTGATAAGCAGCAACATAAATCTCTAAGCTGGAGAGGTAGATCATTAAGAGAAAATGTTTAGAGAAATTAAATCCTTTTTGCTGCTTCTTATGCTAACAAGGAAAAGCAAGCTGATTTGCAGGAGGACAACATTTAGGAAATTCAAATTCATCAACATCCCCATCTGTTCCCATTCTCATGCTGACTTTGTCAAAAATCAGCTTTCCTTCAACCAACACCCGCCTCACTTGTAACCAAAAGAGGCCAATTCTGGAGAGATTTGTAAAGAAACCACTTGTACAAAGCCAGCCAGGGGAAAAAAAATACAAGGGAAAGGCCTGATTAACAGAAATACATGTTGGGATTGGAGGGATTGAGGAGATGGCAAAGAGAATAAAGGACAGGGAATGACTAATCAGCTCAGCTGGGAAAATAACCCAGAGGGCAGTGCAGGGTTAATGATACCAGAATGGGGAAATCTCCAAAACAGGATCCTGCATCGCTGCCTCAGCTGCTGTTGTTGCTCCTGGATGAAGCAGGATCTGGAAATAGCTCCATGCTGGAGCTGCTTTGCATGCAGGGACCAGCAAGCTCCTCCTGCAGCCCATGGGGTTCTGGAAAGATCTCCTAAAAATGTCACAGAATCATAAAAGTGAATCACAGAATGTCCTGAGTTGGAAGGGACACAGAGGAATCAGGGAGTCACCCCCATGGCCTTCTATTCCCTATGGGAAGCAGCACTGGCCTTGTTTGTTAGACTGTTTCATCTATTCACAGTAATTGATAAAACACATTATCAGTACAGTTAATTTAAACAAAACACACTATTGAGAAGGTCCTATTCCAAAACACGTCAATTTGGGATTTTATACAATCACAGAACTGTTGGGATTGGAAAGATCATCCTGTTCCACCCTTTGCTCCAAGCCCCATCCAACCTGGCCTGGAACACTTCCAGGGGCAGCCACAGATTCTCTGGGCAACCTGTGCCAGGGCCTGCCCACCCTCACAGCCAGGAATTCCTTCCCAATATCCCACCTAACCCTGCCCTCTGGCAGTGGGAAGCCATTCCCCCTTGTTCGGTCACTCCATGCCTTGTCCCACGTCTCTCTCCAGCTCTCCTGGAGCCCCTTTAGGCCCTGGAAGGGGCTCTGATGTCTCTCCAGAGCCTTCTCCTCTCCAGGTGAGCCCCCCCAGGCTGAACAACCAATTTAAGTGACAAGGCTGAGTTCCCATATTCTTCTTCAGGGATTATTCCATTTATTTGGCTGTTTGTCCCACACAGGCATTTCCTGCAGCATTTTCAGCAGTGGGGATTCCAGGTGGGCAGGCCCATGGATCATCCCTGCTTGGCACAGGCCAGGCCAGGCAGGATCAGGCTGATACAGTCCCCCAGGACATCCAGCAGCAGAACCTTCCTGGCAGCTCCGTCGGGGATCCCGCTGGGACACGCACGCCAGGTGTGGGCACTGAGCTGGTTTGGCACCGCAGCAAACAGAGGGGAAAAACCCCTGGCATGTGCTGCCCTGAGGGCCAAACTGGGCTTTGGGCAGAAAACCCAGAGTTCTGCAGCTGCAGCCCTGGGGCAGGATGGGCTCTGCCCAACACCTGCCCATTCCAGAGCCTTTCCTCACCCCCGGGTGCTGCAGCCGAAGGTTCCAGCGAGGAGCACACACCAAGGAGCCTGTGATGAGGACAGTGTGTTCTGAACAGCCAAGAGACATGGAATTATGGAATCATTCACGTTGGAAAAGCCCCCTGAGATCATGGGGTCCAACTATTCCCACAGCACTGCCAAGGCCACCACTGACCTGTGTCCCCAGGTGCCACATCCACACAGCTTTTAAAGTCCCTGCAGGGATGGGGCCTCCACTCCTGCCCTGGGCAGCTGTGCCAGGGCTGGACAACCCTTTCCACAAAGAAATTTTACCCAATATCCAACTAAACCTCCCCTGGTGCAACATGAGGCTGTTTCCTCTCATCCTGTCCCACATCCTCCACCCCAGCTATCCCCTCCTGTCAGAAGTTTGTGGAGAGCAGGAATGTCCCCCCTGAGCCTCCCAATATCTCACTGTTCACTCCCAGGACTGGAAGTTCAAGTGATGATCCCAATCAGCACAGAATAAATCCATCTGTGGAAAGCACAATGGAGTTGGGTTGCCATCTTACCTCCAGCCAAGCACCATCCCAGGTGCCTTCCTGCTGCTCTTCCTCCAGCTCAGTCTTAATTACTCACTTCCTGACATCCCCTCCTTCAGGAAGTTCTCACCGATCCATAAAACCTGCTTTTTCCATTTATTTGGTCTATCCAAACATCCACAGTGGAAGGAGACACAGCTGAAAACATTTACATTCCATGCTTTACCATCCTCTTTTAAGGAATAAACTTACTTCAGGTCTCTCCCTAGGAGTGAGATTTCCTTCAGGGAAACACAGGTCCAAGCAATCCCTCTGTAGCATCTCCAGGTTGCCACCACGTGGTGGGATGGCTCCTTTCACTTCCTCTCCTTTTGGCCACACAATTTCTTCCACAAATTTCTGGAGCGAAGGTAGAGCAGCCCTTTGGGAGATGTGCTCCAAAGCCCTTTAAAAATACTTTAAAAAAATAAAAAATTTATTTAAGCAAATCCAGAATGGAGCAGATCTCAGTCTGGAGTCTTGGAGCAGGTGAGGAGCATTAACTCTTGGTCAACTCCTAATTATCCTAAAAAAGCAATGAGTGATGCCCTGGAGTTCTTCCTAAGAAAGGACACAGGGAGCTTCCCCTGCACATTCTTCCCACCACTCTGCAGCCAGATCCAGCCCCACTTTCCCAGGAATTAAAACTCCTGCAGCAGCTACAGCTGGATTCTCCATTTCTTGAGCAAGCAGAAGACAAATGGGGTGTTTTCCAAAGTGACCACAGGACTTCTGGAAAAGGATTTCAATCAGCAAATCTTGCAAAAACAATGGTTAAATCCCCTCTTTATGGTGCCCCCCATGAGGTGCTGTGCTGGCAGCTCCTCCTGCCCAGCCAGGGCTCACTACACCACCCCATGGTGGTTGGGGTTTCAGTCAGGGCTGCACAATTCCAGCAGAGAATCCAAACAACTCTTCTCCCAGAGCTGACAGCTCCTGCCAGGGTTTGTTTTTGCCTCCCATGCTTAAGGAAACATAGAGAAACCTTCAAGGGAAGCTCAGATCCCAGTCAGGGGGGCCTTGGGTGGCTCCAGCAATCACTCCACACTGGGTTGACAAGTGTTTGTAGCATCGATGGATCAGGAAGGGATGGGATCATTCTCCTTGTCTCTGACAACTGAGGCTTCAACCAGACAGTTCCTTCAGAAACCTGTCACCACACACTTCAAACTGCCTGCAAACCTCTGCTTCTAAAAATAGAGATTACACACAGATTATTCTCCCCGCACAAGAGAGATTTTCAGAAACATTTGGCTTTTATTCATCATCACACAGTGATTTCATTGCTCAGCTTGTGTGGTGGCACCACTGCTCACACCAGATCCTTCAGGAACTCAAAGCCTTTGGGAAGTCTGGCCACAGGCATCATCCCAAGGGACATCAGGTGTCATTCCTATTGCTGAGCCCACACTAAAACCTGCTTAATTCTGAGGATTTAATCTGCAGTCATTGTTACAAAGTCCTGTTGAATTAAGTCAATACATAAAAGAAAGCTCTGTATAAGGCCACTTAAAATACTTCCCAAATATTTGACAAGAGGATGAGAGGAGTAAGTGGAGGAAACAGTTACTTACCTTTGGAGAAACACTTCAGAGAATCCCAGAATGGTTTGGGTTGGAAGGGACCTTAAAAATTATCTTGTTCCACCCCCTGCCATGGGCAGGGACACCTCCCACCAGCCCAGGTGGCTCCAAGCCCTGTCCAGCCTGGCCTGGGACACTCTCAGGAATGAGGAATTCACAGCTTCTCTAGGCAGGCTGTGCCAGGGCCTCACCACTCTCACAGGGAAGAATTTCTTCCCAATTTCTATTCTAAATCTACTCTCCAACCACCTAAGAAATCCGCTCTGCAATCCAGTAAACAGCAAGGAAGATTCAACAATGGAAATGTGGGATATTTTCCTGGGAGACCCACACACTGAGCCTGTGGGAAGAAAGCAGCCAGGCTCCACAGGCACGAGCAAGGAAGAGCTTTGCTCAGCCATCATTTATTATCAGGGAGTAATGACATCACATTCCCTCAGGAGCCAAACGGGTCCTGCATCCCTCTTATTTCCTGCCCATTTCCATCATCTCTGGAGCTCCAGGCCTTCCCCCACTGCCACAGGAATGGGAAGATGACAGGGAAGGGACACACCAAGAATAAAACCTTTCCTCTGAACACATTCCCCTTGAGTTGAGTCTTGGTACCTCCCACATGCCAAGGAGTTGAAAGGAAGTTGGAAGGAATCTTCCTGAGAAATCAACAGTCACAAAAAGGGGGGAAAAAGGGCAGTAGAGGTCCAGGCTCAGCAAAACAAAGACTCTGGAAAGAAAAACACAGTCAACAAATACATACACATACATTTTTAGGGTTTTTTTAACAGTCACCTTGCATTAATGGTTTTTCATTTTGCACTTTTAAAACTCCTTTGTTTTATGGAGACATAACTTAAAACCCCCTTTTAAATAGAGACAGCCAGAAGATTTCACTGATGTCTTTCCCCCTCTGGTGTTCACAGGGATTTCAGAACCTGCTCTCAATTCAAGGACATCAGTCAAATGAGTCCACATCCATCTCCATCCCAGCATTCCTCTCTGGCTTTTGAGTCCCTGCCTGGGGAAGGTGGAACTCCTAGGACCTAAGAGCTTTCTGGATCTGCCTGGCAGCTAAAGAGAATTTCTATAAGCAATGCTGAATGAAGTGAAACTTGTGTCTGGAAGGTTTTAACTAAATAGGGAAAAGTGAAGGAAAAGGGCAGGTTGAGGCAGAATCTCTTTTAGAAAGTTACTGAAATTAAAGCTCACAGCAAGGGAAGGACTTTTCAAGGTAAAGAAAGCTGGTCCAAGGGTGGATTGTAGGAATTCAGCCAAGAAACAAACTCAGGGAAGAGCCAACAGTGATGGTGCTCAGGTCAAACCAAGAACTCCAGGTGATGCAAACAAGGAACAGGACACCTGCAGGAGACACAATTCCCTCTTCTTAAATCAAAAACCTCACAAAATAAAGACTTGAGATTGTACTTTTGTGTTCCTAAACACTGAACTAGTGCTGTAAATAACAGACTGGAATTTATCCTTCTATCAATCTTTGTCACAACTGAAACCACTGATTTCCAAAGCAAAACCTGCAGCTGACTTTGGCAATCTGGCAAACACCAACTGCCAGCAACTCACAGTTGCTCCTTTGTTTCTCACCAGGCTGGTCCCAACTAATTTAATATCTAAATATACTTCAATTTGACTTTCTTCTTGTTTTTTTTTTCCTTAGGAGTGGCTGTTATTTTCTGTTCTACGTAATACACTGAGTGGCAGAGGAGGGACGTGAGCTTTGCATGAGCATCCCCTTAACTCCCCAGGCAATATCTATCCCTTACTCCTGTTGGGGAGGAACTAAGAGCATTATTGCACCTTCCCAGAAAACTCCACACATTCAGAGCAGAGCTGGCACACCTTCAATACTCTCTCCTTAGAGCAGGGATGAAGGAAAAAGCAAGGAACAGGCCAGGAGCCTCCCTGGAGGCACCAGGAGTTGCTCAGCAGTGCCTTGAGCATTCCTTGCCTGGATTTGTCTCCTCTTCTTTCATTTCAGAGCTGCCACAATTCTGAAGTAAGCTTCCCACTCCCAGATTAATGCAGCAGTGTTGATCCCTTCAGCTCTCAGGGCTAGATACCCTGTGGAGGAGGCAGAGGGAGGAGTCTGTCTGCAGCTGAAACACCCCTCGCGGGCGTTTTACGTAACTACAGAAAACAGTTACAAGAAAAGGGATTTTAAACCTCATTTCTCAACTGCACCCACAGTTTCTGCTACACAATAACCCATTTTATTACCATTGCTGGCCAAGCCTGGGATGGGTGAAAGCTCCTTCCCAAATCATTTAATCAAAACATGGTGCCCAAGCCTAAAAACCATAAGTACCTGAGAGCAGCTTTAGTTTGAACTGTTATTCAAACTCATCTTCTCAAAAAGATTTATCACAAACGTAATTTTTTGCTGCACTGTTGCAATTTTTATCCATGGAAATAGCTGTTCCATCACTAAACTTCAAGATATTGGCTTAGGAAAAAAAAAAAGACACAAACACAGGAATCCAAAGCTGGTGGTTATTTTTTACTTCAAGACTCTCCGAAACATTAAAAAAAGTCTTGTTACAGGTAATTAATTCCTTCTGGAATGAAACAGGCTCAGCCAAACTGGTATTCAAGCATCATCAACACACACAAAGGACAGGCTCTTACACTTGTGGTACATTGCAACCCTCACTCAGCCTCAGTAAACATCTTTGGAATAGAGATTTAAAAAAAAAATAGCAAGAAATTTAAATATTCACAGGACAAAACCATAACATTATGCAAAATGTGAATGGGAAGATCTAGAGATCAGCAAACACAGGCTGCCTACGGATAATCCTTGGAGAAGTTACACACACAGGCTGGATTCCAGCAACTGGGAACATTTATCCCTAAGAGGCAGGTTTGGAATTTGGTGGCTTGCCCAAGGCAGGGAGGCAGTGAGACAAGTGTGCAGCAGGCACAGGTGAAAGGTAAATTAGTGCTGGAAGTTCTTGCCCAACCAGGAGTCTACAGCATGAAAAAGAAAAGGCTGGTTGTTGTTCTAAAACTCAGAGACAGCCCAAAGTTCTCAGTGTATACTCTGTATATGGAAACAAGTTTTATTGCAAGTGAAAAATCAGAAACCCCTGCCCTGATAAAAGCTCCATTTAAATATATTCCAAGTGCAGTGAGCACACACAGTTCAGCTTTTAACACAATTCAACACCTTTCCTCACCAACAGCTACAGCATTTCTGTGTCCTGCCTTAAGCCCTCCCCAAATAAAAATAAAAAAACTCCATTTATCTGAGACAGAGCTACTGGTTCTATCATGGATTTATTGCTTTATTCACAAGTGATAAAAGCTAAAATCTAAACTTGCAGAGAATTTAAGGCAATCCCACAAGCCCAACACCTTAAAGGCATTTCTGGCACACAGTGGTCTTTGTTCCAACACCAGGAAAAGTTTTAGCTTTGAGAAAAGTGACGGGAACGCTCAGATTTTAACCCAAAGGACCCTTTCAAACATCAATTCTATTTTCCAAGCACATAATTCAAGTCATTCCAGAGCACCAGTGTTCAGAAAAGGGAAAAAAAAAGAGGGAAAAAGTTAAAGGAGAAAGATCCAAGACATGTTACACAACAACTCATTCTTACTCATCTCAATTTGGAATATCCACTGAGATATTTGGATAACTGAATCACGTTTTCCACCCATAGCATGGAAAATGAGTTATGTTTTATCATTTCAAATGCATCTTACTGACAAAAAAAACCCCATTATAATGTGTTCTTAACAGCTTTATGAGCTGATTCACCTGCTGGAGCTCCAAATATTGGACTTCCCAATATTCCTTGTTCATTACAAGCTCCTTGTCTGATGCTCTGTCTTCTCAACACTCACTAGGGGAGCAGGGATTTAGAGCTGCAGGGAAGATATCAAGAGCATTTCTGTATTTGCTGTGTTAATATTCAAAACCAAGTTTACTATTGACACAGATTTATCAACTGCCAGTCCTGCAAACCCACCCAGACAATTTAAAATCCCCCCACCAAATAACTACAAACAAAAAACCCCCAAACAATAAACAAACCAGCAAAAAAAGGCTTGTTAAAAAAATCTAAATGTGCTCAGTATTAGGGTAACCCTTCCCTTGCAAATACTTTGGAAATTAAAAGAATATGGAAAACTCTTCACAAGGTAAGTGGTCCAATGGGCATGTGCATTCTTTTTATTTCTATACAGAGTGAAAACAAATACCATACAGAAAACAGCAAACTACATTTTACTAAAGAAAAAAATTTAAGGTATACTGTTCCAAAATGGTTTTGTGAAAATAGGGGAGGAAATATTTCTGTAAAAGAAATTAGGAAGTTGTTATTTCAGCTTCAGGCCAGGTACAGCCTGCCTGGATTTGCAGTGAAATTTGATTAAGCAGAAATCACTGATGATTTATTAAAAATAAGCAGAGTCCTCCTGCCATCCAGCAGGGAGTGGAGAGGATTTGCACAGAGGACCCTGCATGTAAACTCTTCCCACCTGGAGTCATAAACAAGACTTCATGATGCTACTTGTAACTTTTTCTCCCAGAGAAGAACTACTTTGCCAAGAAGCTTATACAGTTTTCTACAGCCTTTTCTAAAATAAAATGATGCAAACAGCAGGTTTCTGGTCAGCCAGAAAGTCCTACCACACAGTGCTTGTGCCATCATCTCTTGTAAGAAAAAAACCAAACCTGGGGGTTTGTAGCATTCATTGTCATAGCAAAAAAAGCAGGTTTTGTCACATAAAAAGCCTGGAAGGTGTCCCATCACTGAAGGAACTCTTCCCCTCAGCATTTCTTCAGAGCACAGCTAGAGAAGGTTTACACTGAGAACCCTTTTGAACACCTTAACAGCAAACAGGTTAGTGCATTTTCCTTGCTAATGCTCCCTAATGCAACAAGTACACTGGTTTACATTCTGGTAAAAATAATCCCTAGGGAACAAGTCGTTCCAGAAGCCACATCAATTATTTCTTGGCACTTCCCTGCACACAGGCAGGAGAAGTTCCAGCTGTTTGCAACAGCAAGTTTTACTTTTGAACACCTGACACCAAAGAAGTCTCTTTTCTTTTTGCTGAATTCATGGAAATGCATCAACATTACCAAGACAGGAGTCATTCTTCTCTCCAAGCTGAAGGATTTGACATTTATCTCCCTTTGAGTTGATGACTCAAACACTAATCCTGCTCACAAATCCAGCTAAGACTTATTGAGCGTAGCAGGCGTTTTCGGCAGGCGCTGCCTCACGGTCGAGTCTCTGTTGGACGCCTCTTTACCCTCCGTTTCATCATCTGAGTTGTCTTCCTCATCTGCTTCTTGCTCTTCATCCAGCTTTTTCAGCAGCTCACCTGCCTCTGGAGACAGCTTTCCTTAAGGAGAAAGGAAAACATGGATACACAAATAAACACATGAGCCAACAGTGTGCCCAGGTGGCCAAGAAGGCCAATGGGATCCTGGCCTGGATCAAACACAGCGTGGCCAGCAGGC
>JAOXXN010000065.1:62719030-62729890 GCA_026770055.1 Myrmophylax atrothorax
CTCTCAGAGCATCTTTGTGGCCTCCTCTGTTTCACTCCAGCAGCTCCACATCCTTCTGATGTTGTGGGAGCCTCAGAGCAGGATGCAGCATTCCAGGTGGATCTCACCTGAGCAGAGCAGAAGGGCAGGATCCCCTCCCTCAGCTGCTGCCCACACTGCTGGTGCTGCAGCCCAGAGTACTGTCAAGGAACACATCACAGGGTCAGTTTGCTCTGCTTTAGCCACACAGTGTCTATAGGTGTACCCCAGGCAGCAGAGCAGGGCTGAATCCTGTGCATCCCGACCTCCAGGAGCTGTTTGCCCACTCGTGGCACTCCAAGCTCTGGGCACTAACCATGGTTGCCTTGCAGGAGGTGTATGTGGGCAAGGAGACCATGTGCACAGTGGATGGGCTGCACTTCAACAGCACCTACAGCGCCCGAGTCAAGGCCTTCAACAAGTCAGGAGTGAGCCCCTACAGCAAGACCCTGGTGCTCCAGACATCCGAGGGTAAGGAATGGCACCAGCTCCAGCCCTGAGCGCTCGGACACCGCTCACCCCCCAGCTTAGCTCTGCTGGTCCTGAGCATTCCCTGCAGGAAAACCACTGCTGACCAGAGGGAAAAGTGGTGGCAAGGGCCTTAAGCAGTGCCAGAATTTGTCTCACCCCCTTTCCTTTACAGAGGATGTTCTTTGGAGAGGTATTTAAATTCATGTCCACAAAGTGCACAGAGGGAAGCTCAGATGGTTTTGTTAATCCCATCTGAAACAAAACACTGTCAGCGTTGCTCCTGAGGGCTGTAACCACAGGATTTAGTCCCTGGAAGTGCAGGACAGAGAGCAGAGGGAGCACAGAGCCATGTGAATGTCCTTGCAGATGCAGGGATGCACAGCCAGTCCCGGTGGCATCGTCTGCATCACCCCCACACAGGCAGGAGCTCGGTTGGAATATTAAACATTCCCTTGGAGGTTGCAGAGGAGTCTCCCCACCAGGCTTTAAGTACATTTGTCACACCAGGCCCTTAATCCAATGTGGAAAATTGGCTTATTTCTGCCATGCAGGTGGAGAGTGGGAAGGCTGGATCCGAGGTGGGAGTTGGAAGCAGCTGTGGAGGAGGAGATCAGCCCCCACCCTCATGTCTGCTGCCCCACAGCCTCACTGCCACCACAAAACCCCTCCCTGGGAGTCTTCCACGCTTGGTGGAATCCCTTTTCCTTGCTCCCAGACTAAAACCTCTCTTTTCCAAGCCGTGTGAGGAGTTTTCCATGGCAGCATCCAGCTGGCTGACAGCTGGGATCAGAAGGGAGCATCCACAGCTCATGGGCTGAAAGGAGGGCGAGAGTTTTCCTGCCACAAAGCATCTCTGGTGGCCTTGAGCAAGGAGAAGAATGGTGTTCTGCTGAAAAAAGAGAAAGAAAAGCAGAGCAAGGCTATGCTGTTTCTCTTGGTGCCTGCACTTATCTGCAGGAGATAACCATTCCAGTTTGGAAAGGGCACGTGCCAGGTTTGGATGTGTGGGCAGTTCAGCAAGGAATGGGATTCAGTCACATGTGACAGAGGTCTAGTGGAGAGCAAATCTGTGAGAAACCTTCCCACAGGAGAGGCAGGAAGCTCAAATCACAGGCACAAAGGCCTTGGCACATCTGTCAGACAAACATCAGTGTGTGTGTCTGCAAAGCTGAGCACCAGTGTCAAGGAAACCTCAACATTCCTGGGGATGGGACAGCCCAGATCCAGCCCCGTGCTGGGGTGGCCAGGACCTCTGCCAAAGCCTAAAGGTCAACAGTTCTCATCCACTTCACTACCCTTGGCAGGACACAGCAGAGCTTTGGCTTCTCCTCATATTTATGTCTCCTAAGACCCATTTGAGACACAACTTCCTAACCAAAACCGGTTGGGCTTTAAGTCATCCCAACCAGGAGTCTGCAGGGTCCCCACTATGATCTTCACAGGTGTTCTAACTCCAAGCCCAAGGTCCAGAATAGGAAGGAATCTGAGATAAAATGGCTGTTCCTGGTCCCAGCAGGGCCATGCCCTGTGCACCAAAGAGAAGTTGCACTCCTCAGAGCATCAGCTGAAAGTTTGCTGCATTCAGCCTTTCCACTTGAATGAGCTTTTGCATTTGTTATTCCATCAGGAAAGAAAGAGGGAGGAAAAGTCAAACGGGCCTGGAGCATTTTGTGCTCTTAGAGGCCGTCTGAGCTTTCAGGATTCAAAGAGAAAGAAATTACATCTGCGTGCGGCTTCCGGATATCCGAGGGACTCGTTGAATGGAGCTCGCACGTCGCAGCTCTCTCTCCAAGGCTGGGCTTTTATTTCTGGCTTTTCCAGCAGCATCAGGCCCTTAAGAGCTGTTTTGTGTAAAGTAGGCTTAGCTTTCCCCTTCAGCTGAGTTCTGCAGCTTCCTGCAAAGTGTTGGTGTGGGAGGAGTGCATAAAAGAGGAGATGGGTTCAATGCAAAGGGAACATCTCTTGGAACGTGGCTGTCCTGCTGTTAAGTGGTTATGAGGAATTCTTTATTTAAAAGCTGGTTTGTAGTCCTGGCCCATTAAATCCTTACGTGCAGCCTGTGGAAAGGGGCTGGAGTCTTTCTTCTGCCTGCTCTGTGAACAGTGAAATAGGTGGTAGAGGAGGGAATGAAACATCTTGCAAAGCCTCAGAATCTGAAGAGAACACGGTTGAGAAGATGTGAAATTGTGGGGGGGGCTCTGTGGTCCTGCCCAGCCAAACAGCCAAGGAGAGCCAGGCAGCACTGATGGGAGTATCCCATGGGAAGGTGGCACACACAGCATCTTCCCAGCCCCTGGTGTGGGGCATCTTCTGCTCACCTCAAAGGAAACTATTGCCGTTCACTCTTCAAAGCTGGTTCTTGGTGCCACCAGCAGGACAAGGTGGTTCCTTGTTGGGAGAAGGTCAGTGCTCCAGAGCCCTTCCCACGTGGTGAGGCTTCCCAGGGGGGAAAATCCCCATCAGCACAGCCAAATGGGAGCAAGGGCTGAAGGCAAGGTCCTTACCTTGAACCATGTCCTCTCCTGAGCTGATGTCAGGCCGTGTCTCCTGCTCTGTCACATCTTGGCCTTAATCTCCCCATTTCTCTAACTCCTGGATGAAGTGCAGGTGTAGGCTGGGAAATCAGTCTGGAAGAAAGCTTGCAAGGTGACCCTGTCCAGGGCACAGGCATCTCCCAGAGCTTGGTCAGTGGCAGCACTGCTTGGCTCTCCTCTCCCCTGGGAGACCTGGAGTCTCCCCCAGCCGCCTCCTCCCTGTGCTGGGCAGCCCCTGCTCTCAGGGCCTTCCCTCATCCAGCAGGTTTTCCAGCCTCTGATCAGTCTCCTGCTGACTTAGGGCCCTTCCTGAGGGCTTGGAGCCTGCAGGTGGTCTGGCTGCTGGGCTGCTTTTCTCTACATGGGTTTCTGAGATTCTTCTGAGTCCCTCCAGTATTGTGTTTTCCCATGTGCTGGATGGCAGGATGAAGGACCAGCTTGTCCCAGGTGAAGATGGAGAAGAGGAGCTCAGCAATGCTGGAGGGCACTGTCCCTGCCTGCTCCCCAGGCCCAGAGCTTCGCCCTCCCTTCCCCAGCATAGTCAAGCTCCTTGTCTTCCAAGCCCAGCTCCTCACTTGGAGCCCACCTTTAAATTCCTGGCCATCCATGGAGTGACCCTCAGCAGCAACCAGGGCTTTTTAACCAGCAGCTCTTGGAAAGGGGTGAACAACCCAAGGTCAAACAGCCTGTGAGGAGTTTTAGGGTGCTGATCAGGGGGAGCCATGAGCGTGGTTACTCATGATAGTAGTTCTTCTCACTCTTGGTAGGTGTGAGAGTCCGTCCCTCCCTCACCTTGAGCTGTGTTTTTTGACCTGTTGTGCAATAATTGATGTAACCCATGACTGACCCCACTGACACCCTTTGCTTCCACAGCAGCAGCAGAAGTGACAACCCACTGTGCAAAGAACTGTCTCCTCTTGATCAGTTTGATTTCCAGCTCAATCCTTATTGACAGCTAAGATGGGTAGGCTGGGGATTTGGTGCGCCGGGAATTTGAATGTGTGGATGGTGGATTCCAGATTTTTCTGTTAACTTATCCCTGGATAAAGTTAGGGAAGAACTAGCAGGAGGTGACCATTTGTGGTAGCAGGGAATGGAAACAGATGACCTGAGAGATTCCCTGCACTCTGACATTTTGCTGTGAATCCCATGAGTTAAATTCTTACTGTAAGGCTCAGATGTGTTTTGACAGGTACAAAGGGATACCAAGAACACAACATCCCGAACAACCTTTGAGTAAGGTGGGTGCTTGGTGGTTCTTCAGGGTGGCACAGCTTAGCAGAGCCCTGCAAAATGCCTTTCAGTGTTACCAACTGATTTTTCCACCATTGTAGTGCCCAGAAAGGTGTGAGATGTATTAAAGCACGGTGGGAAGTGAGCATGGCAACCTGTGAATTCTTTTAGGTGCGTTACTGTGGAGAGGTGCAGGACCCCCTTTAAAGAGACCCCTATTGAATTTGTCATGCTGACATGGGAGTTTTGGAGGATGAACACGTTTTCCTTGCCGGTGCTGCTGGGCAAGGCTGCCCTGAAGGGTCTGGCTGGCTCACACAGAACGAGACATTCCTGCCCCATGCACCGGAGCGGGATCCGTGCGGTGCCAGAGTGGGATCCACACGGTGCCAGAGCGGGATCCCTGCAGTGCCAGAGCAGGAGAGCAGGATCCTCGCGGTGCCAGAGCAGGATCTGTGTAGTACCAGAGCAGGATCCATGCGGTGTCAGAGCAGGATCCACACGGTGCCAGGGCGGGATCTGTGTAGTACCAGAGCAGGATCCATGCGGTGCCAGAGTGGGATCCTCGTGGTGCCGAAGCGGGATCTGTGCATACCAGAGCAGGATCCGCACGGTGCCAGAGTGGGATCCGTGCAGTGCCGGAGCAGGATCCATGTGGTGCCAAAGCAGGATCCATGTGGTAGCGGAGCATGATCTGTGCAGTGCCGGAGCAGGATCCGTGTGGTGCTGGAGCAGGATCCGCGCGGTGCCAGAGCGGGATCCATGCGGTGCCAGAGTGGGATCCGTGCAGTGCCGGAGAGGGATCCGTGCGGTACCAGAGCAGGATCCGTGCGGTACCAGAGCAGGATCCGCGCGGTGCCAGAGCAGGATCCATGTGGTGCCAGAGTGGGATCCGTGCAGTGCCGGAGAGGGATCCGTGTGGTGCCAGAGCAGGATCCTCACAGTGCTGAAGCGGGATCCATGCGGTACCAGAGCAGGATCCGCACGGTGCCGGAGTGGGATCCGCACGGTGCCGGAGCAGGATCCATGCGGGGCCGGAGCGGGATCCGTGCAGTGCTGGAGCGGGATCTGCACGGTGCCGGAGCAGGATCCATGCGGGGCCGGAGCGGGATCCATGCGGTGCTGGAGCGGGATCCAGGCGGTGCCGGAGCAGGATCCGTGCCGTACCGGAGCAGGATCCACGCGGGGCCGGAGCGCCTGTGCTCTGCTCCATGATCCGGGCGCGGGTGATGGAGCAGCACCGTCCGGCAGAGCCCGTTTCTGATCTCTAGTTTACATTGATCTTACATTTAGACACACAGTCAGAAGAACAGACCCTCCCTTTTCCAGTGCCTTTGGAAAGATCGCAGCTTCGTAGAATGAGTCCTTTCTCCTCCACCCTTAACCTGCAACCCAGCTTCTCGGGGAGATCCTACTTTGAGCTAAGATCTTCGGCCCACCAGCTGAGCTTGCATTCTTCCTTACAGTCCCTGAATTCAGCCGGTGAGCTGAGCACCTCTGGCATTTCCTCTTGGTCTGTGCTTCTGGGCATCTCCAAACTCTGTTCGTTTTGTTCCGTTGTGTTTGTTTTTCCCATGACATGCAGATGGCAGGGGGAGTTCTTTCTGTTTGTCCCTGGCCTGCTCCTGTCGCCGAGGGGGTTCTGCTGGCACGGTCCTCGTGGTGTTTTCATCTGTGCGTGGGCAGTTTGGGCTGTGGGGTGGTGATGGAACAGCACAGTAACTCCTCATGTGGGTGCTGTCCTTGGCAGGGCACAGCCAGCAAAGCAGGTCGTGGAATTCCACACTGGTTTGGGTTGGAAGGAGCCTTAAGGGTTCAATTCCAACCTCCTGCCACAGGCAGTGACACCTTCCACTGGGAGATCCCTCATCTCTAGTTTACATGGATTCTGTGTCAAGGGGCAGTCAGAAGGAAAGACCTTCCCTGGGAGAAACCTGTGGGAACACCTCCATGGTTTGTTTGCCCTATATGACCAGGAAATGCAGGCTCTGCTGGGAGATTTGGTCTGTGAAATGAGTTTGGTTGATTAAATCTAGACCCCTCTTAAGAAAGAAGCAAGACTGGAAGCAAGATCTGGCTTGTTGCCCAGAGAGGTTGTGGACTCCTCATGCCTGCAAGTGTTCAAGGTTGGGCAGGGCTTGGGGCAACCTGGTCTGATGGAAGGTGTCCTTGCCCATAGCAGGGGGTGGGAATGAGATGATTTTTAAGTCCCCTCCAACCCAAACCAGTGTGGGATTCTGCGATTCCAGCTAAGACGAGCTCACAGCCTGGCTTAGGACACTGAAGACCTGGGTTCTTGTCCACTCAGCTTTGAGCACTGGGCTCGGGTTTTCCAAAGCCAGACATGACCATACCAAAGCCTTGGTTTGTGCAGAGCAGAGGACACCACTCCTGTGATGCCTCGCTCGTCTGGCAGCCCCCACATGAGCTCTTGGCTTCCCTCCCTGTTCCTGAAATCGTGGGTTGTGGTGGGGCACAGGCAGGTCAAGCAGAACGAGGGGTGGTTTTGGGCAGCCAGCGAGGAGCCACGGGCACAGGGATGTGTCAGCTGTTTTCTAACCAGTCTTTGCACATCTTCCTTTGCTAAAGATCCTGGGCCCTGATTCTTCCACCATTCTGGATTTACACCACTCCAATGATGCCATTCCTGCTTTCCTCTGGTGTAAGCCCAGGAAGAATGGGGGCCCCCGATTGGTTTCCATCCCATAACACGGAATGAGGAATGCTGCAGCATGACCCTTGCCAGAGTAACTGGGGACCCTGCAAACTTCCTTTTCTTTGTGCTTTTTATGTTTTATTTCTCATCCTGCTGCTGTGAGCTGATGGCTTCAACGCTGTTTTGTTAGGAATGTTCCTTCCTTTGTGTCCAGTGTTCCAAGAGCAGCGCGCTGGCCGTGAGCGGTACCTGTGTGGGCAGTGTGGACCCTCTGCAGCCACACTCTGGGGTGGGGGGACAGGGCAAAACGGGGTCCTGAACACCAAAATGGGCTCCCTCAGAAGAGCTTGGACCACAACGATGCGCAGAGACCGTGAAAATCACTTTTTGAACAGGGGCACAGGGCATGATTCATTAAACAGCCTCAGGAGGTGCCACGTGGCACTGGCCAGGAGCACAAGCACAGCCAGGGGCTTTCCCACCAACAGGCACATCAAGAGGGGGAAAACCAGTCACAGAGCTCCACAGGGTGTCCTAAAAATCCAGCGTGCTTCCTGAGTGCCCTTCCATGCAGTGCCAACACAGGGCTTCATGTTGTCCTCCTCCTGGTGAGGACAAGCATCTAGATCAGGACAAGCTCTGGAGGATGAAGGGCATCCCAACACATCCTGCCCATGCAGTTGATGAAGCTACAGCCCAGTGCCCTTTGGGTGCTAGTGGGGGTCTGAGGCCAGGCATCTGCCCCCAAGGACCCCCTTTCCTGCTTCACTCCTGCCCAGACCATTTAGGGAGACAGCTTGTAAGAGCTCGTGGTCCTATCCACTCGACACACCAGTGGCTGCTCTTTCCTCAGTCCCTCTCCTCAAAGGAGTGGTTTCTCACTCAACCTACAGAATATTTACCAAGAAGCCCAAGACATTGCACCAAGGCTAAAATTTCCTGCCTCCTTTCTGGAGAAAACCTGAACAATTTGGCATCCTGAGCCATCAGGGCGCAGTCCCCACTCAAACTCACGGCTCATGTTTGTGACTCCTGGTGCTCTCTGGCTTTTAATGAATCAGGCCTCCCGTGGCTGCTGGATGCTTATTAAATACTCCCAAGTGTTTGTCAGGTGGTTGTTGTTCCTCAGCTGTGATGTGTGAAATGTAGTATCTCTTTGTAGGATGCACTTTTGACACACAAGGATCGCCTTACTCTCAATTAGGCAAGTACCTTTATTATAATGAACTGGCACCTCCGGCGTGTGGCCTCGTCCTTTTTGCTTTTTAATCTCTTAACTTTTCTTTGGCGACTGAGCAGCATTTCTTGCTCACACCCTGCTTGCAGAGCAGTCTCAGATGTCAGAGAATCATGGAATTGTTACGGTTGGAAAAGCTGTCTGAGACCATCAAGTCCAACTGTTCCCCCAGCACTGCCAAGGCCCCCACTGACCCGTGTCCCCAAGTGCCACATCCACATGGCTTTTAAATCCCTCCAAGGATGGGGACTCCACCACTGCCCTGGGCAAGAGGCACATTTGGAGGAGAAGGAGTGATTACTGTAAGATGTAAAGGCTTTTAAAGTTTTTCTCCCATGTGGTTTTAAAGAGAAGCCCGAGGTCGGTGCTCTGGAAGTGGCTCTTTAATTGAGAACTGATCCCACTGCTCTCCCCCTGCTCTTTTAAATGGACAGAGGGCAGGGTTAGATGGGATATTGGGAAGGAATTCTTCCCTGTGAGAGTGGGGAGGCCCTGGCACAGCTTGCCCAGAGAAGCTGTGGCTGCCCCATCCCTGGAAGTGTCCAAGGCCAGGTTGGACAGGGCTTGGAGCAACCTGGGATAGTGGAAGGTCTCCCTGCCCATGGCAGGGGGTGGAATGAGATGAGCTTTAAGGTCACTTCCATCCCAAACCATTCCATGATTCTAAAATTCTAAAACAATACATATTCCCATTCATTAAGGGCACTTGAACATGGGCTAATTGCCACTGAGGCAATTAGCCCCTCTGCAGCTAATTAAAGCAAGGTGGTTGCTGCTTGCATGTCCCCTTCAGCCTGCCTGCAGGATCAATCCTGTTCATTCCTCTGGGAGAAGGAGCCCCATCCCTGAGGGATTCCCTCCTCACTGTGCCAACCACCCTGAGCCCACCTTTGTGCCACCTCGCCCCACCTTGATCCAAAGTGCCATAAGCTCCATGCTCTGCCTGGAGACACAGCCAAGCAGGAATGGTTTCTCCTTCCTTTCCTTGCCCCCTGACATGCTGTTTTCTCTCCCGCATGCCTTTCCCTTTGGAATGACCACAGTTGACATTAAAAAGATGGTGGCAGGTACGGCGGGGGCTGTGTCGGGGGGCGGCCACGGGGCGCCCGCGTGCATGTGAGCTGTGCTGGCACCTCCAGTAAACCACTGAATCAGCCCCACCAGAGTGGTGTGTTCTTCAAGCTGTGTGCCCTCCCGCAGCCGTCACGGTGCTTTGTGGATGTGTCACTTCACCTTTGGGGGGAAACCACCTGGGGGAGCCAGGCTGGTGGCTTGGGAATGCCCGTCCCTCTGTCCTGTGACACTGTGTCAGATTTGCAGTAACAAGTCCTGTGCATTTAAACCAGCAGCTGTACCGAGTCCTGGAGGTTTTGGGGTGTTTTCCAGCCTTCCCATGAGCTGGTTCTTGTCTTACGTGTGGCTTGTTGCTCGGCAGGGAGGTTTCTTGGTGTGATGTAGCATCTCTGTCCATGGAGACCTTTCTGTGTGCTTTTGGTTCCCAAAAACAGCCCTCAAATACACACACAGAGTTTGTCTGCTGATTGTCAGTCCGCTTCCCACACTAACCTGAGCCTGCAAACTGCTGCATGAGTAACCAACCCTTAGGTGTAAAAGTTGTGTGTGAGGTCACGTTGGACAGTGCCTGGAGCAACCTGATCCAGTGGAAGGTGTCCCTGCCCATGGCAGGGGGCTGGAACAAGCTGGTTTTTAAGGTCCCTTTCAACCCAAGCCATTCCATAATTCTGTTAGATAGAGCCTGGAGACCTGTCTGGTATCTCATGTGTCCTGCTAGGGCCAAATTTTAGGCCATCATGAGGATCCTGCGGGCTCTTGAGCCCAGACAGACTCTGAGAGGGGACGGAGCCATGGAGCAGCAAGAGCAAAACTCCCCCAGGTCCTGGCCATAAAACCTCAGCCACACTGGCATCTGCAGCCAGAGGAGCTCAGAACACCCCTCCACGATGGAAGTTGCCCTCTGTGAGCCAGCAGCCCCCTGCACCTTGCAGCTCCCTGCGTGCTCCGTGTCATTCCCTGCATGCAGCATGTCCTGTCCGTGTCTGCTCCGCGGGGCTCCGGCAGCCGTGCCCCGGCCACGCTGACCCGCGGTGTTTGTGTGTTCCAGTGGCTTGGTTCTCCTTCGATCCTTCCTCTGCCCACGCTGACATCATCTTTTCCAATGACAACCTGACTGTCACTTGCAACAGCTACGATGACAGGGTTGTGCTGGGGAAAACGGGCTTTTCCAAAGGGCTCCATTACTGGGAGCTGTCGATTGACCGCTACGACAACCACCCTGACCCGGCCTTCGGCGTGGCACGCATTGATGTCCTGAAGGATGCCATGCTGGGCAAGGACGACAAGGCCTGGGCCATGTACGTGGACAACAACCGGAGCTGGTTCATGCACAACAATTCCCACACCAACAGGTAGGTGGTTTGGGAACAGCATCTTCCAGAGGCCACAGCCCAGGCTCAGCTCAAGGAAGAGTCCTGGCTTTGCCAATGGCACATACAGGTGCCCATGGGAAGGGTGACAACAGTCCCAATACTATTAGAGGATGTGCCCCCGCCTTATTCCAGTATTCTTCCCTACCTGCTGCCACTCTTTCCACACTGACTCTTCCATGTAGCATCCCCGTCCCAGCGATGCCCAACTTGCAGCTCCTGTAACAAGAAGACAACATCTGCTTTGATCCCTGTGCCACAGCTGCT
>JAOXXN010000065.1:62742211-62752353 GCA_026770055.1 Myrmophylax atrothorax
CGGTCGGGCAGGGAGGGACCGTGACACGGGGGAGCATCGCGACACGGGGGGAGCGCCGTGATGGGCGGGATGCGTGACACCGCGGGGGAACCGAGACACGGGATGGATCGCGACACGGGGGCACACACATCAGGCCACTTCCCGGCTTTTTCCTCCGGGATCGGCCGGGAGGACCTTGTACGTGCTCCAAGAGCCGCTGCCCGGTCGGGAGGGGCCACCCGTGGGGCGGGCGGAGTTCTGCGTGGGGCGGTCCGTGCGTGGGGCGGTCCCTGCGTGGGGCGGTCCCTCCACGGGATGGACCCTGCGTGGGGCGGTCCCTGCGTGGGGCGGTCCCTCCATGGGGCGGTCCCTCGATGGATAAGCACAGAGAGGGGGCAGGTGCGATCCCGGGGCGCTCGGTGCTCTCCCCTGGGCCTGCTCCCCTCTCCGCTGCATCTTCCTGGGGCTCCCTCCGCTTTGCAGCTGCCTGGGGTCCCCCCGTTTTTATCCCCCTTTGTTACACCCGAGGTCCTCTCCTTTGCACTCCCCACTGAGACCCCCGGGACCCTCCCCCCTTTGCACACTCCTCTGTGACTGCCGGGGTCCCCCCTTTGCATATCCTCCCGTGCACCCCGGGGGCGGTCCCTGGGACACCCCCATTCCACCTGCCCCGGATCCCCCCCTTTGCACCCCCCTCTGTGCCCCTCGGTGTTTCCCCCTTTTTACCCCCAGGTGACGGCCCCCAAGGCACACACTGCCCACGTTCCTGGGGTCCTCCCCTTTGCACCCCCCTCTGTCCATACTCGGGATCCCCCCTTTGCACACTCCTCTGCGACTCCCAGGGTCGCCCTCTTTTGCACACCCCTCTGTCCCTCCCCGGGGTCCCCCCACTTTGGAGACCCCTCTGAGACCCCCAGGGTTCTCTTACCTTTGCACACCCCTCTGTGACCCATCGGGGTCTCCCCCTCCCCTTGGTGCCACCCTCTGAGACCCTCGGGATTGCCCCTGTTGCGCACTTCCCTGTGATTCCCAAGGTCCCCCCTTTGCACAGCTTTCTGAGACCCCCGGGGTCCCCCCTTTGCACAGCCTTCTGAGACCCCCGGGGTCCCCCCTTTGCACAGCCTTCTGAAACCCCCGGGGTCCCCGCTTTGCACAGCTTTCTGAGACCCCCGGGGTCCCCCCCTTTGCACAGCCTTCTGAGACCCCCGGGGTCCCCCCTTTGCACATCCCTCCATGCACCTCCGCGGTCCCCCCACCCCGCTCCGTTGCACGCCCGTCTGTCCATCCTCAGGATTCCCCCCTTTGCACCCTCCTCTGTCCATCCCCGGGGTCTCCTCCTCCTAACCCCCCACGGGGCGGTCCCCGGGGTCCCCCCCTGTGTCCCCCCGGGTGTTGGCCGCCGCTCCTCCCCACGCGTGGGCGGCCCTTGGCGGGGCCCACCCCCGCCCGCATCCCCATCCCGTCCCCCGCCGGGGCGGTGCCAGCGCGGGGCGGAGGCGGAACGCGGCGCCGGAGCCCAGCCCGTGTGTCCGTGTCCCCCCTCCCCGTGTCCCCGCAGCCCCGCCGCGATGTCGCGGCCGCTGTCGGACCAGGAGCGGCGGAAGCAGATCAGCATCCGCGGCATCGTGGGCGCCGAGAGCGTGGCCGAGCTCAAGCGGGGCTTCAACAGGCACCTGCACTTCACCCTGGTCAAGGACCGCAATGTGGCCACCCCACGCGATTACTACTTCGCCCTGGCCCACACCGTGCGGGACCACCTGGTGGGGCGCTGGATCCGCACCCAGCAGTATTACTACGAGAAGGATCCCAAGGTGGGAGCGGTGGGATGTAGGGGGGGAACCCCTCTGTGTGATGGGAACCCCCCAGGGTGGGTCCTGGGTTATGGTTGGGGTGGGATCCACCGTAACCTCGTGGGGGTGAACCCTCCCTGCGCGCTGGAATATAGAGTTTGGGGAGGCTCGTTTTCTCGTGGATGTAGGGCTGTTCCGCTGTTCCCGGTAACTTTTCCGAGCGGAGGGATTGGACTTTACCAAGCGAGGCCACTGTCCTTTGCTTTGTAAAACAAACAGAGCGCGGCTTGGCCGGGAGCGGGGTGCAGGGCATGGGAACGCCGCTTGTTGTCCCCCGGCGCCGGCGTGGGTGCCGTCTACCAAAACCGACTCCAAAGCCTTCCCGGGGGAATTATTGGAAAGGCTTAAAGGCACCCGAAGCCAACCACAAACAAGTCTTGTTTAACACAAGTGATCCCAAGCGTGAGCGATCCGGTTTGTGCAGGAGTTGCTGTGCCGCTGCTGCTCGTCCCGCTGGTTTGCTCCGGGCTGCGCCCCGGGGGGATTAAGCCCTAATCCCTCTCCTGACACCTGGATGTCCCTGTCGGCATCAATTTCCTCCCTGCCAACTCCTCGCTGGGACGGTGCCAGCCCCGACAGCTCAGCACTCCCCCGTGTTGTGGGAAAAATGAGCCTCTTCCAGGGCTTGGATTCGGGACTCTCCCACATAGCCAAGCAGCGTTGTCTGCCTGGAGTCACCGCTCCCGGCTCTGCCGGGGGGCAACCAGAAATCCCAAGGGATCCTGCCCAGCACATCCTGCCCATGGCAGGAGGGTTGGAACGGGATGATCTTTAAGATCGCTCGCAACCCAAACCATTCTATGCTTCCAGGATTCCATCCCATCTCCATTCCCAGCCCGACTCCGCGCAGGTCCTGGGGAAACCTGTCGAGTCAGCGACTTCCTCCAGCCTAAATCCTTCCTTAAAACCTGCCGGTGCTGACGCCAGGGCACGGCTTACACAAGGCCCTACCGACTGTATCCTGCCCCCGCGGTGTCAGCGGGAGCATCCCGAACCCCCGGCAATGGCAGAGGAAGCCTCTGTCCCCACTGTCCCCAGGGCCACCGCCTGGCCCCGGCGCCTCGTGTGGTTTTCCTGTCGCTTTGCAGCTCCGGGGTGGTGTTAGGAAACATCTCCTCTTTAAAGTTTAACTTTGTTGTACTGCCGCGGCCAGCGGCGGGCGTGGGGTGACCATCCTGGAGCTGTCCCTGCTCTAGGACAGGGCTTGTCCAAATAAAACAGCCTCTTCCCGGCTTGGGAAATAGCAGGAGAGCAGGGCTGGAGCCCCAGCCCTCAAATTCCTGGTGCAAACCACCCTGCCGTGTTGAGAGTCGGGTTTTTTCCTCTGTTTTTTGAGATATGACCCAGTAGCAGCTCCAGGCTCCTGCAGAGCCCCCTCCAACCCTAGAGAAGGTGACCAGGGAGTGGTTTTCTCTTGCAGAGGATTTACTACCTCTCCCTGGAGTTCTACATGGGGCGGACGCTGCAGAACACCATGATCAACCTGGGGCTGCAGAACGCCTGTGACGAGGCCGTGTACCAGGTGAGCATCCCAGCTGGGGTGAGGACCTGGATCGGGAGGGCTCCGTGCCCTCCAGCTCTTGGGAATGTCCATGTTTTGCCACACTGGCTGCAAACTACTCCTTGAGCTGCAGGAGATGCCTTAGGGAATAAATTCTGCTCTGAGACCTGTTCTTGAAAGGTCTGGAGCTGCCCAGCCCAGCAGCTGTGACCTGGGGAATCAGCAGGATCCCTTTTCCAGCCCCTAAACTGGAAGGGAACTGGTGGATCTGTGGATGAGGCTGTTCCTATCCACAGTCAGTGGCAGGGAGGAGTGAAACCTTGGCCGACTCAACCCCTGCTGGGCACTGGCACCTGCTGGCACTGGGGTTATCTGAGGTTTTTGGGTGGCTCTTTCACTCCCTACCCTGTCCCTTCTTGTGCCCAGCACTGTCAGACACGGTTGGGGCAGTTGCACAAGAGCAGAAACAGCTTTTGTGCAAACATGTTTGAAGGAGAGGAACTTATTTTTACATTTTTTTTAATTTTTACCGACTTGCTGTCACTGTAGGACAGTGGGGGGACATCAGAGCAAGGGTTTCCATGGGAAAAGGGGACTCAGCTGAGTCTCCAAGGAGTTTTGCATATGCAAAACCTCTTCCTTCCACAGTATCCCAGGCTGGAAAATTAACATTTCCCTTGAAAAGTGATGTAGGTGCTTTTCACCTTAAAGGGTGATGCCTGGAGTCAGGAGGATGGACAGCTGGAGGCCTTTCCCAGGGAATGGGAGTTCTGGGGAAGCAGGAACACAATACCCAGCTGCCTTCCCTAGGGAATAGGAGTGCTGGGGGAGCAGGAACACGGCACCCAGGTGCCTTCCCTAGAGGATGGGGATGCTGGGGGAGCAGGAACACGGCACCCAGGTGCCCTCCCTAGAGGATAGGGATGCTGGGGGAGCAGGAACACGGCACCCAGGTGCCTTCCCTAGAGGATAGGGATGCTGGGGGAGCAGGAACACGGCACCCAGGTGCCTGCCCCACAGGATTGGGGTGCTGGGGGAGAAGGAACCTGCTGACTGGCCCTGTGGGACTGCAGCCAGGGAGAGAGGGAATGGGCCTGGGAATAAGCCCTCAGAGCCCTTGGAAATGTCTGGGACCCCGAGAGCAGCACTCTGGTCACAGCTGGGTGCCCCCATGCCCAGAGTTTGCCCACAGCAAGGTCATGAGCATGTGTATCCCTTGTAAAGGCTGGTAGAGTGACTTTAAACACTGGAGCTGGTCCCTGCCATGGTGTGGGGCTGCAGCCAAGGGCGAGACGGGCTTTTTGGGATGTCAATCCCAGTGTCCCAGGAATAGGTCTTATGGGATTATGTGCCTTTCCACCCCACCTGGAGCCCACCTGCAAGGGGGTGTGTACCAACAGTGCCTCCTTTCCTGGGGCTGGGCACCCTGAGAGTCTCCAATTCATCTCCTTGTTTGTAGCTTGGGCTGGACATGGAAGAGCTGGAGGAAATCGAGGAGGATGCCGGTCTTGGCAACGGGGGTCTCGGCAGGCTGGCTGGTGAGTGAGCCCCCTGGGTGGGGGGCACATCCCTGAGGGCTTTGCATCCACCATGGGGAGCACCCAGTCCTGGGGGATTTATTGCTCTAGCCTTTCCACCATGGAGTGAGAGGTGCTGGGTGGCTGCTGGGCCTGGCTCGTGTCCCTGCGGGGCTGCTGCTCGTGGCCATCAGCTGTCCTGGGAGAAGGATCCACTGGCTCCCAGGGGGATCCCAGCTCACTGCTCCCTCTCTCCCTGCCAGCCTGCTTCCTGGACTCCATGGCCACGCTGGGGCTGGCAGCCTACGGCTACGGCATCCGCTACGAGTACGGCATCTTCAACCAGAAGATCCGGGATGGGTGGCAGGTACGGATGGAGGCGCGTGGCCCTCGCTGTCCCCCGGCACAGCCAGAGCCCCACAGTCACCTCACCCTCAGCTCAGGGCATACAGGTGCTCTCCTTTAGCCTGGAGGCTGCTGCTGTGGTATTTAAAGCTTGTCAGGTGCTTTCTTGAACAAGTTTAACTTCTTGAACTGGTGCAAGCACACAGCATCCATCCCTTGTCCCAATCCCTGCTGGGGGACAGCCCAAGAGCTGCTCCATGGTGGCCTGGAGCAGGTGAGGATGGAGCAGTTGTGTCCTGTGGAGCAAAGGTGGAAGAGGCTGGTTTGGAAATCACAGAATCACAGACTATTCTGAGTTGGGAGGGACCCACAAGGATCATTGAGTCCAACTCTGAAGTCAGTGGTCCATACAGGGGATTGAACCCATAACCTTGGCATTATTACAACCAAGTTTTACCCAACTGAGCTGATCTCAGGTGACAAATGCAACATTAGCAGTGCACTAAGAGAAATGCTGGGTTTGTTTCCCCATCTGGCAGGAAGACTCTGGGTTCAGGGTGGTTCAGGTACATCCCTGTTTCCAGCCTCACCCTGTCATTCCAAAATCCAGGTTTGGGGCGGACAGACTCCAAAGTATCATCCCCTTTGCCATGAGCAGCTGGAGCCTTTCCCAGCCATCCCCTGGGGCTGGGTGGCCCTGTCACCGCTGTCACTCCCTCTGGCAGGTGGAGGAGGCTGATGACTGGCTCCGGCACGGCAATCCCTGGGAGAAGGCCCGTCCCGAGTACATGCTGCCCGTGCACTTCTACGGCCGCGTGGAGCACTCGGCCACCGGCGCCAAGTGGATCGACACCCAGGTACGGGCTGGGAACAGCGGGTAGGGAAACCCCCTCCCCATCCCTGGAAGCATCCCTGGAAGTGTTCAAGGCCAGGTTGGATGGGGCTTGGAGCAACCTGGTCTAGAGGAATGAGATGGAATGCCCAGAGAATGAGATGGGCTATAAGGCCCCTTCCAACCTGCATGCAGCTCTGGGGTTCCCAACACAAGAGAATGTGGAGCTGCTGGAGTGAATCCAGAGGAGGCCACAAATATGCTCCAAGGGCTGGAGCCCCTCTGCTCTGGAGACAGGCTGGGAGAGCTGGGGGGGTTCACCTGGAGAAGAGAAGGCTCCAGGGAGACCTGAGAGCCCCTGCCAGTACCTAAAGGGGCTCCAGAAGAGCTGGAGAGGGACTGGGGACAAGGGATGGAGGGACAGGACACAGGGAATGGCTTCCCACTGACAGAGGGCAGGATTAGATTGGATTAGAAGCATGCCCAGGCTTTCACTTGGATAATAATAGAATCCCAGAATGATCTGGGTTGGAAGGGACCTTAAAGCTCATCTCATTCCAGCCCCTTCCACAGGCAGGGACACCTTGTACTAGACCAGGCAGAGCCAGGGAATCTGGAGTGTCCCTTGGAGTACAAACCATGTGCCCACACATACAACCCTGAGCTCAACCCTGAGCAGGAGGGTCTGTAGGATGGGAGGGCTCCAAGAGGGTCATGGGGGGTCCCAGCCCGACTCCAGCTGCCCTGATGCTGCCCTAGGTGGTGCTGGCACTGCCCTATGACACCCCCGTGCCTGGGTACATGAACAACACCGTCAACACCATGCGCCTGTGGTCGGCTCGGGCTCCCAACGACTTCAACCTGCGCGACTGTAAGTGGGTGCTGGTGGGATGGGGCAAAGTGAGGGGGTCCCATGCCCACCTTATCCCTCTTTTCCTTCCCCAGTCAATGTTGGAGACTATATCCAGGCTGTGCTGGACAGAAACCTGGCAGAGAACATCTCCCGTGTCCTCTATCCCAATGACAACGTGAGTCACAGTGTGGGACTGGGGGGGTCTCTGTTTTAGGGGAAGGAGTCCCTGTTTTAGGGATGGCTAAAGGGGGCACAGACAGAGCAGGAAGGGCAGCAGCCCCTCTCTCCAGGACACTACAGAGATGCTTTTAGTTGTGTTTCAAGCTGCTTGGATGAGAATTGCTGCCTCTCACCAGGATGAGTCTTCTCACCAGCACAGATTTGCCAGGAGGGAGTGGGAATTAGAAAGTCCTGCTGCAGAAACATCCTTTGAGTCTCAAAATACACCATGAAGGCAAACTGCTGAACACTGCTGGTGTTTCCCTGATGGTCCCTTGCAGTCCTGGGACCAGAGGTTGTGCCTCAAATTGCCCTTTGCACCCCGACCCTCTTCGTGTGGGAGTTCTTGCCATGCTGCACAGTGTGAGGGGATGCACAGCCCTTCCCAGCCACAAACCAAGCTGTGGAGCAGGGAAAGAAGGCAAAGGGCTCTGCAGTTTGTTTGGGGCTGGTCCTGATGGTTGTTTTGCCATTTAGTCTTCCCTCAGCTGGTGGGAAGGGCTGGGGGCACCACAGCTCTGGTGGTGACGTTGTGTCCTGCAGCTCCTCATTTGCAGACCATGGATGATGGTCCTGCAGACCAGCAGGATGATGTTTTGTGCTGTATGAATGTGGTTTAGTTCTTGCCTTAGAAATGGCTCCTGTGTCTTACAGCTCCCATGGCTTCCTTTCCCATTGTCCTGGTACATTTCCTTGATCCAAAATGCTCAAATCAGGGAGAACAGGTTTTGATGATGCTTGGCAGGGATTTAACCTGCTTGTACCAGCACATCTCAAACCCCAGGGCTGAAATCTGGGAAGCAGGAAGATGTTGGGGTTAGAGCTGGTGCTGGGGGAAGCACAGGGGGCTGAGAGCCCGGCGTGGGTCCCTGGGCAAAGGGAGCACTGGGAAGCACAGCGAATCCTGCGGGAATCCTGCAGTTCCCTGCTCCTCTGCCCACAGTTCTTCGAGGGGAAGGAGCTGCGGCTGAAGCAGGAGTACTTTGTGGTGGCTGCCACCCTGCAGGACATCATCCGCCGCTTCAAGGCGTCCAAGTTCGGGAGCACGGACACCGTGCGAACCGTGTTCGATTCCTTCCCTGACCAGGTACCAGCCAGGGCTGCTCTGACATGTGCCTTGGAGCTTGTGCCAACACCTCCCAGGTGCTGCAGAGGTGTTTGGACCCTCCATGGTGCCCGTGCCCCGCTGATGTGGGCAGTGGGTGCACCTTGTCCCCCATGTGTGCCCACCCTGCCTTTCCAGGTTGCCATCCAGCTGAACGACACACACCCCGCCATGGCCATCCCTGAGCTGATGAGGATTTTTGTGGACATTGAGAAGCTGCCATGGGATAAGGTAGGGAGACCCCACCTGGCTCCTGGGTCTCCTCCACTCCCACCCACCCACTAACGGTGGAGGAGCTGGGGAACCAGTTTTGTGGCTGCTGGGAGGGATGTGGAGCAGTCAGGTTGGGTTTAACTGGTATGCACTGGGAGGAACTGGTTCAGCCATGCTGGTGGGGGGACCATGGGTGGGTGCTGGCACCTGGGGTGCTGCTGAGCACCGTCTCTTCCCACACCAGGCCTGGGACCTCACCAAAAGGACCTTTGCCTACACCAACCACACGGTGCTTCCCGAGGCTCTGGAACGCTGGCCCGTGGACCTGGTGGAGAAGCTGCTCCCCAGACACCTGCAGATCATTTATGAGATCAACCAGAGACACCTGGATGTGAGTTCCTGGGGGCAGTGCAGGAGCACACTCTGGAGAGGGGGACTGGGATATACTGTCAGGATGAGGGGGATGCACAAACTGTGTGGGCAGGTGATTCCAGCTGCAATTTTGGGAGGTGGGTGTGGAGGAAAGTATTGTCCCACCAACACCCTGCAGTTAGTGGCTGTTTGGAGGCTTCACCCATTGCTCCAGGGACCTCCCTGCTGGAATTTCTTTGCTTCCTAAATGCTAAATTCATCCTGGGAAAGGATGAGGTTGGAAGTGCAGAGGAGATGGTGGTTTGACCTCCTGGTCTGGCAGCACAAGGCTTTTGCCAAAATGGCCTTACTGGCCAAGTGTGTGCCCCAAAACCCATCTCTGGGAGGTGGAGGGGTCCTTCTGTCCAGAGATATGTCTTGGCAAAGGGTGGGGTTTGCACCATCACAATGGAGTAAAAACCATCGCTCTGGCTGGTGTCAAATGCATTGGAGACACTGCTGTGGTCCCCTCCTCATGAGCCACGGAGTGGGACATCCCTCAGCACCACCACCACCACCGCTCACCTCTCCGGCTCCACTGGCAGCACATCGCATCCCTGTTCCCTAACGACGTGGACCGGCTGCGGAGGATGTCCCTGATCGAGGAGGGCGGCACCAAGAGGATCAACATGGCCCATCTCTGCATCGTCGGCTCCCACGCCGTCAACGGCGTGGCCAAGATCCACTCCGAGATTGTCAAGACCCAAGTGTAAGCGCAGGGATGGAGGCAGTGGTGGGTCACTCTTGCCTCAGAGGTGGTGGGGGAGGTGCCACGTGGGCGAGGCTGAAGCTGTCCCCTCCTTATTCTCGCAGCTTCGAGGACTTTGCGGAGCTGGAGCCGGAGAAGTTTCAGAACAAGACCAATGGCATCACTCCACGGCGTTGGCTCCTGCTCTGCAACCCAGGGCTGGCAGAGCTCATCGCAGAGGTAACGGGGTGGGGGAACACCCTGGTGCCCCTGACCCCTCCATCCTGATCCCAGGACACTGCTCCTGGGGATGCCATGGGAATGTCAACCATTTACAGCTTGAGGGTCAAGGAGGGTTTCTCCCCCTCTGCTCCACTCTGGTGAGACCCCACCTGCAGAGCTGCCTCCAGTTCTGGGGTTCCCAACATCAGAAGGGTGTGGAGCTGCTGGAGTGAATCCAGAGGAGGCCACAAAGATGCTCCAGGGCTGGAGCCCCTCTGCTCTGGAGCGAGGCTGGGAGAGCTGGGGGGGCTCACCTGGAGAAGAGAAGGATCCAGGGAGACCTGAGAGCCCCTTCCAGTGCCTAAAGGGGCTCCAGGAGAGCTGGAGAGGGACTGGGGACAAGGGAT
>JAOXXN010000065.1:62756484-62771403 GCA_026770055.1 Myrmophylax atrothorax
TGGGTTGTGCACCAAAGCTTCCAATAGCACACTGTGGCCTGTGCTATTAAAATATTCGTCTACACAGTTAGCCCTTTCCTGGAGTCAGGAATGCAACCTGTCATGTGACCTGTGCTATAAACAGGTGATGATTCCTCAGAAGATGTGGAATAGAAATACATATGTCCTTGTGCACAGTATCGCACGGTGAAATGAGTCTTGGATCAGACCCCTCAAAGGACTTACATGTAAAGACACAGCTAGTGAATCCCATACACACACGGGTGTTGAAACACATCTGGACATTTCAGCTATTCATCATTTGGGTTAGCCCTTTGGGTGGAATTCATCCCACCTGATAAACAGGGGGCGTTAACTGGAAGATAGTTGTCCAGGTGCCTCCATGATGAGTAAAAGGAGACAGTTGGTTCAACATTCCTATATGATGTGCTTGTCCCACACTGAGACCAGCCTGCTGTCTACACAAGTACGTCTGCTGCTTACAGGGAGATCTGGACAGCCAACTTAGAAGACATACCCTGAGATGAGAGCTAACACCAAGTGGGACAAATCCCATCATATTCACCTTAACACACAAAGATTCCAGTCATGGGAACTTGGGCTTCTCCAGGTTCAGAGGTTCTGGAGAATTGTACCTGGCAAAAGGCAGGATGGAGAATGAAGGTCAGCTTGTCTGTGGGAGACTTCAGGCCAAACAGATGTGGATCAAAGAGTTTAATAGCTCCATTGCTTCATTGGCAAAGATGATAGATTTTTGCATGTTCAGCAAACCTATCTCTTCATTTAACTTGGAAAATTTACAAGCTCTCCTGTCGTGGTTCGTGGAGCTTGTAAGTTTTGTGGCCAGATTAAGCCAACAGAACATATGTACTATGAGTGCCAAGGAGTTCAGATGTTCATTTCCCTCTGTCCACCTTTAAAACAGAACTAAAATCAAAGTAAACAACTACAATTAGGAGTAAAAAACAGCATTCAAATCCCAGAAAATCTCACAAATCAGAGAGCCCATTGCGGAAATAATTCTGTTCCATTTATCTTTCTCCTTTCTGTGAGAAGTGCTTAGCACGAATATGTAGCAATACCACAGAGTATTATTATTTTACAGCTGGTAACATCCACTTCAGAAATATCATTCCTGTTTCAGAGCTTCATTTCTCAACCTGATTTTTTTTCATTAATTGTTTGCTTTTCATTATCCTCCCATTAGGAGATGACAAAATAATTAGGAATGCCAGTTTGATGAAGGAGTTGACTTACAATACACTTCCTCATTTTCCTGTTTGCATTTGTGTAACAGGGCTCAGCATGTATAGATAAACAAAGAAGAGTCCTGAAGGTCCAGGAATAAGTCAAATATAAAGAAAGAAGCAGGTAAGCCAAGCTAACTCCTTAATGCCAAATAATTCTGAGTTTATTGGGTACAGCAATGGTTTAGAAGAAGCTGAAGTACAGTAACAAGGAAAATGTTAAGAGGCAACATTCGGCGCGGGGTGGGGGGGGAGGCGCTGCCTACTGTGCATTCAGAGGGCAGCTCTGGCTGCCCCAGTGTGTGCCACACACAGCAAAGATGCAACAGTCCTGGGGAAAGGTGCAGCAAAACCAGCCTCCGTGGCACATGGAACCCCTGCACTTGAAACATCCCTAGCATGAGTGTCCACTGCCTACACATACCTCTGGTACAAGCCACTCATGGGCAGCCTCTGCAGGCTGCCAATGCAGTGATGTGGGTTGGGATAGGATGGGAATCATGGATGCCCTGGAGAGTATTTTTCAAGGCAGTAGAAAGCTTTTGAGTACAGAGTTTGATTGAAAAAGGGTCACCTCAGAACACTTCACAGGGAAAAGCAATATCAAAGCCTCAGGAGTGCTTAAGGTAGAAATTCTGGTATCACCTTCAGAGTTTTTGTGCTGTGGGAGTTTGATCCAACAACCAGGATGGGGAGACATTAGCCAGAATCCTTTTTGTGTGGGCACAGAAGTACCCGGTGTTGCAAGGGTCTCATCAGAAAAGGAGAAAGTGTCTTTCACCTCTCCTTCTTCAACTTTTTACCCTTGTGAGGGTTGTTTTAAGCAACAGAGTTCTTGTGTGCCTCCTCTGACCCTTGTGTCAAGGTGAAGCTCTTGCTACATGAATAACAGCCTGAAACACCTCTGGTATTAATAACATATTGCCTAACTGAACAGGGCCCAGGGCCATGGCAGTTTCACAAACACCTAATTTTATTTTCAGACAAGACAGTAAATGTTGGCTTCCAAGAGTCAAAATTGGTGAATGTTTTCTGAAAGTGCAAGTGTGACTGTAAGACCAATAAGGTCATCATGAGAAAGGAGACATGATCTTAATCTGACACTTTTCGCTTCTCTCTGAAGAAAAACATGAGGAGTAGTAGTAAAATCCCTTCCACATGTCAGGCATGTCAGGCTCTAAGAGCCATGTTGAGTTAATTACTGAGTTAGCATATTTGAATATGAATCTAGGTCTGCATATCCTTGTCCATAAAGTCCAGAAATTACCTCCAACTAGAACTTTGGTTTAATCTTGCCTCAAGAAATCCTATTCTTTTGTCTTCACTGTCATAACTCGGTTTTGAAGTTATTCCACCGTTTTTTCCTATGTGCTTATGCATTCACATGCATATGTATTGCTTTTCCACTTTTTTTAAAGAATTACCTTCTTTCATGACTGAAAATCAGGATGTATGCCTGCATTTGACATCTTGCAAACTGGTTATTTCTGTCATTAGTTCACCAACCTCCTAAGAAATTTTGATTTTACTACCTTTCTCTTTGGCTATCTTTCATCTGAGCTTTTCAGCTTACTGCCCACTGCAATCCCATTTGACAGAGGAACAGAAAGTATTAATTCCAAATTTTCATAAAATCAGTAACCACTCAGAGGAAAAGATCAATTTCTTTAGTGAAGGTAAGTTTTCAGGATACTAGTTCCTCAACCACCTGACTTATTTCACCTAAACATCAAGCCCCTCATCTTTCTACTGGTGGGGTGCAGCAAGGAGTTGAGAAGGAAGGACTGGGGGGTAAGTGGGTGGAGGGCAGAGGAAGAAGCTGGAGCCTTTTTGAGGACCACAACTGTGAGGTACTAATGGTGTTGCTGTGACATAAGGGTAGGCTGTTCTCATATGCTGAAACTTGTTAAGAAACATGCCACAACCCAGCCACATTGTAAACATGCAAATAAAATGGTATCACACTCCCTTCCAAAATAGTGTTGGTGTACCTAAACAATTCTCAGACACTTTTTGTATTCCACCAAACAAATTCCCATTTGTTTCACTATTAGTGGGAACAGACCAAGAATGTATCACTTGGAAGAGATTTTTCTATTTCTGAATAAAGAGCAACTTTGCTTTTCATATGTCTTCTTGGTTGGCTGAATTACATAAAAGTGACTGCTTTATGTGGCTAAACTTGGAATTAACCTTTATGCAGGCCAGCAATCTCCCTCTTTTTTATATATTTCTACAGTTGAAGAATAATGAAGTTCTCACTAGATCCCTGATTTTAGCTCTTTTTAGAATGAAATGTAGTGCAAGTGGCTTTTCTGCCGTTCATTTGAAACAGTGTGGAAGAGTGCTGCTGGAAGATCAGCTCTGGGTCAAGCGTTTCACAAACAGGATAACCTCATGCTACCAAGATCAACAGTACTTCTTATTTACTTGTGTGAAAGTGGTTGTATTCATGCTTGCTCTTTCTGATGGACAGGCTCAAATCTTTGCTGTTATCACCCATGGTAAACTCGAACACATGTCTAGGCAACAGCTTTAACACTAGGGCTCTGGCTGCATCACCACAAGCTATTCTATTCCCCATCATTTGGATCCTGAGCACTTTCTCTCTAAGTAATATGGAGTCCAGCACAAGTTTCAGTTTTGTTTTCTCCCAGAACAACACTCTTCTGTGGCAACATACAATCCTCCTGCAGAGTTGTGGAGGAAACTTCATGTCTGGCTGCAGCATCTTGTGCAGTGACATAGTTAATGCTGACAATAGGTGCCATTATTAGACATTGAGCAGACCCTGCAGGATGAACCTGCAAGAGGAAAATGCAGTGATTTAATCACAGTCACAACATCACTCTCATCCCCCATCTTCTTTCTGCTCTCTCCAGTCTATTACAGTTTCATTATGACTCAAAATTCCATCATGGATATGTTTGTAACTTGTTGTGTCTGAATTAGTAGTAGCTATGTAATTCATGTAACAACTTATTTGATTCTTAGTAGAGGCTAAAACTTTGCCACCTTTGTTCCTGACCATGCCTTTACATCAGGTCCCAGGAGAAAGCCTTCCTGCAGCACCTTAAGGCACCCAACACACACATATCTCTGGCTGCTCCCTTATGTGCTGCATTCTGCTGAGCAGGAGCATTCACAATCATGAGTCAGGCCTCAACACTGCTTGAGAGTCTCCTAAAAAACAACAGTAATTCTTGGTAATTTTATTCTTCAGGAACTTTTAGGGAGTTACAGCTTGCAACTTGTTTTGTAGAAATGTAGGAGGCATTGTTCATCTGTTCCTGTGAATCAGGTTCTCCCATCCCCAGAATCCCACTGTTTTAAATGTAGCTTGCTTCAGATCCAGGCTGAAGGCAAAAGAGAAGCACCGAAGCAGTGCTTTTTACTCTAGTCTGCTCTGAGGATGAAGGCAAGTGAGCTGATACAGTTAATTTTTACCAGGGAAGACTAGACAGAGGACTTTGAGCTATCTAGCTGCCAGCCAATGCTGCCTTGGAAATAGTTTAACGGGCAGCAGCCTGTACTTGAATGACTTCAAGAAGATATCTAATCAACCATTCACTATCTTTCTTCTTTCCATTAAGTTCAAAGTACTGTATAATCACTTCAATTTTCTTTCAGTAGTGATAAGGCTCAAATATAAACCACAAAACCTGAACTCTCAGTCAGTTTCCATGTTTTATCCTGGATTTATCTTCAGCTATCATCAGTTTCTGTCTTTCTGCCTGACCCCACATTGAAACTGTCCTCCAAGGATACTCTTCCATGCCGAAATGCTTTTCCTGGCAAGATTAGATAAAGCAATTCTCTTTCGTTTCAGGCCATCCCAAGTAGAGGCTTTGTAAAAGATGGACTTTAAAGTAATTCTTTTTCTCATTTGCTATAGGGTTATTGAGTGAGACAATGGCCAGCTATTTTTATAGTCACTGGCCCAGGAACCAAGCCCAGTAATTTAGTCTGCTTGTAGGAAAAACAAAAATCTTAAAAAGGCATTTAGAGGGTATTGTCAAAGACTCCTTTCCCAGTCACTAACTGGTCAGAATCTGCTGAGAATATGACTCAGACACAGATCCAGTAAAAGCATTAAGGGGTAGAGTTTAAGTAAGTACAAATTAAACAAAATTTGCATTTTTCCTGCACTTTGTATTGTGCACCCATTGATGAAATAGAGAAGCAATGCTGGCAACATAGGCAAGATTTTCCCTTCCCTGAGACCTCACCACATGGCCCTTCCCTTGCTCACCAGGAGAAGTTCTGTTTTCCTTCTAGCAGCATGAGCCACAGGGAAGAGGAGAGTGTCACTAGTTTTCCTATAGCCTAGAGTGGAATCTCTAGCTGGGACAGTCTCCTGAGATGCGGGAAATGAAAGTTCATATCTCTGTGAAGAAAATACTCATCACTTCCCTTCCTGTGTGAGTGTCCCTGCCACTTGGCTCTCAGTAAGTTTGTCTTTTAAAGGTGGACTCACACTTTCCAATGGTCTGTACAATGTGCCTGAAAGCCTGGGGCACCACCAACTTACAGGGACTCATGCACATGGTGATGTTCTGTCTGTCCAGCTGCTCCTCAGCTCCACCAAGCTGTGACTTCTGGACCCCACAGCTGCTACCCTAGAGCTGTGCAGAGCAGCTGCTGCTGCCCTCAGACCCAAAAGAGAGTGAGGCGGGTGTTGGGCTCGTCCCTCTGTCTGGACACCAGTCAAACATCCACCCACTGAGGTATATAGCCCATGTCCTCAGCTTGGCAGTGGTACTGCACCACTTTGAATGATGCTGCTGTCCTGTCATTCTTTGCTGCAGGTCATAGGAGGGATTTCCACATTTCTGCATCTTTGATGGCTGTGATCCCAAAACATGGTCCAATTGACAGGTTCCCTTGGAAATCCTCTCCACACTGTCTGAACAGTAGCCAGTATGAAGACAGCATCTGACACATGCAGTGCACTGCTGCTTTGACCTTTTGCGTTGGGAGGTACTGCAAAGAAACTATCATGAGCAGCAAGGGGCATGTCTTCACTGGGGACTGGAATAGCAGAATGAAGCTCTCTGCTCTGAACTTACTGTCAAATGCCAGGACACAGTTATGCACACACCCACGTATGCACACACAAACATATGGATCAAACCCATCACACACACACGTTCGCACACACACATGCAAACACACGTATGTGCACTCACAGGCACGTATTCACACACACGTATGCACACATATACGCACACATGCATGTATGCACACACACGTATGCAGGCACACACTTGTATATGCACACACACACAACTGCAGGCCCACACACATGTATGTGCACACACAGATGCGCACACATATGCACAGACACACTCATATGCAGACATACATATGCACAGACACACGCACACATGTATACACAAACACCCACACACACACAGACACACACAGACTGGTGCTCTGCTGCAGCAGGAGCAGAATGGGCCACGTACCCCCCAGCCCCAGGAACCCAGCCCATGCCCAGATGACCCTCAGCAACAGCAAAGAGCTTCCAGGTTTAATATCAAACTGTACAAAAAATATAAAACCAAAGGTAGGACGGGCGTAGGGGAGGCACAGCCAGGAGGAGGAGGTGGGGGGCATGCCCAGCTCCTCCCCTACTTGAGGTCCATGAAGCGGATGTCCATGATGAGCAGGAAGTTCTTGGGCAGGGGCCGTGGGGCCGGTGACAGCACGGTGAAGACCTGGCGCTCCAGGTCAACCCCGGTGACCACGATGAACCCAGCCACGCTGGTCTCTGAGATGTTGTCGTCAGGGCCATCGGCCGTGCTGACACTCAGCAAGTGGTGCACCATGTCCCTCCCTGGCGTCACCGGCACCAGCTTCAGCTGGTTGTCCTCCTGCGACATGCCCAGGGGCAGGCATGAGTCCGGGATGGTGGGCGCGCCCACCTTGTAGATCTTGACGTCGGAGAACTTGACGTCGAAGGCGTGGGGGTAGAAACAGCCGCGGAAGCCGTAGAAGTACTCGCGGATCCGGTCGTCCCGGCATTCCCTGCGGAAGTCCTTGGAGCGCTCCACCACGCCGCCGGACTTGGGCAGCAGCACGGTGCGCACAAAGTGGGGCAGGTCGCGCTTGAGCTCGTTGTAGAGGCGCTCCTGGTCCAGCACCACCACCACGTCCACCTCGAAGGCGGAGGCGGCGTGAACCAGCGCCTGGTAGCCCGAGCTCTTGACCCAGCCACAGGTGTTGATGACGCAGCCGCTCACGGACGCGCGCCGGTTCACCTCGCAGCGCTGGTTGAACACATCGGCCAGGCGGGACGTGATCTGTGGGGATGGGGAGATGTCTCATGGAGAGACCCCTCAGGGCACCTGTGTATCCCCCCCAGCTACTTCAATACCCCCCTCTCTGATGCCTTGATTCTAGGCAGCCACCCCAGGGCAAAATCATAGAATTGTGAAGTGTTAAGGGTTGGAAAGGACTTTAGAGGGCATCCAGTTCCACTAGCCAAGTTGCTCCAAGCCCCATCCAGCCCAGCCTTGGGACACTTCCAGGGATGGGGCAGCCACACCCACCACTGCGCAACTTCCAGTGTCTCAGCACCCTCACAGAGAAGGATTTCTTCTTAATACCCAGCCCAAATTCCCCCTCTGCCAGCATGAACCCATTTCCCATTGTCCTTCAACTCCACTTCCTGGTGAAGAGTCACCCTCTGGCTTCCTTGTAGACCCTTTCAGATACTGGAAGGTTGTTCTGGGGTCTCCACACAACCTTCTCCTCTCCAGGCTGGACAGCCTCACCTCTCCCAGCCTGTCGCAGCAAGAGAGGGGCTCCAAATCCATTATCAACTTCACAGTCTCCTCTGAACTGTGTTCCGTTCTGGGCCACTCAGTTCAGGAAAGAGATTGAGGGGCTGGAGCGGGGCCAGAGAAGAGCAACGAGGCTGGAGAAGGGACTGGAGCACAAGTCCTGTGAGGAGAGGCTGAGGGAGCTGGGGTTGTTTAGCCTGGAGAGGAGGAGGCTCAGGGGAGACCTTTTCACTCTCTACAACTCCCTGAAGGGATGTTGTAGCCAGGTGGAGGTTGGTCTCTTCTCTCAGGCAACCAACAGTAGAAAAACAGGGCACAGCTTAAGCTCTGCCCAGGGAGGTTTAGGTTGGATATCAGAAAGAAACTCTTCACAGAGAGAGTGCTCAGGCATTGGAATGGCTGCCCAGAGAGGTGGTGGATTCTCCAACCCTGGAGGTGTTGAAGCTGAGACTGGATGGGGCACTGAGTGCCCTGGGCTGGTGATCACAGTGGGGTTGGATCAAGGGTTGGACTTGATGATCTCTGAGGTCTCTTCCAACCCAGCTGATTCTCTGATTCTTTGATTCCCACCACTCCCCTTGCAGAACTCCAAGGCCTGGACCAAGATGGTCATCAGGAACATCGCAGCGGCCGGCAAGTTCTCCAGCGACCGCACCATCAAGGAGTACGCCCGGGACATCTGGCACGTGCAGCCCTCGGACCTGAAGATCCCAGCGCCCAACGAGCCCCGGGACGCAGCCCAGGACAAGACCCCCAACGGCACAGCGGCGTAGGGACACGGAGAGGGGCCGGAGTCGGGGGACGGGAGCACAAGCGCTGTAAAATTCTCTGCTGTCGTAGTGTCTGTGTCGCTGCTGCTGGCTTTCCTACGGAGCGGGAGCGGGGAAGGGGCGGGATTTTTATAACGGCAAGTGTCGTGTGGAAAGCGAAACCACGTCGCCCTGTTTGCTTTGCATTAGGTGCTAAAAATAAAAAGTGCCATTGGAGTCCAAGGGGCTGTTTGCTGAAGCCTAAAATTAGGGACTGGGCTTGCTTCCACCAGCGCTGAGGGCAGGAAGAGGGTTGGCCAGGGATGGGGTGGGCAGCACAGCTGGACACAGCTGGCTGGACCCTTGCAGGTGCTGCTGAAGCAGAATATGAGGGTGCAGCTCATGCCAGCCCTAAGTGCCAGGTGTTGAGGTGTTTGAAGTCAGGCTGGTGTACCCCCACCACTGATCCATGGGATGCTCCCACTCATGGCTCTGGTGACCCAGACCGCACCAGTGTCTCCGTCCCTCGAGGAAGCTGCAGCATCCTTGAGGCAGTGGGCGAATTAAAAGGTTCTCAGTAGTTTTTATTACTTACAGCAGTAAGTTCAGTGCCATGTGGGGGTCCTGGGGCGGGATTGAGGGAGCGCGTGGTCGCTGCACGCAGCAGTTGGCATCACTTCATGTTTAAAAAGTCTCTGCAACAAGATGTAATAAATCTTACACTGTGTCACTGACCCTCCTGTGCTGCGTCAGAGCCTGATTTGGGATCCCTTGATGTGGGGCTGAGCTGGGCTTGGAGCATCTCTGCACCCAGTGCAGAGAGGAGCTGGTGTCCCCAGGCCAGCTGCCCATGCCACCCAGGCTGAGGGCAGTGAGGAGTGACTGAAGCTCAAAAAGTGATGGCAGCCAACACCATGGAGAGGGGAAGGAGCTGGGGAAGACACTTGTGTGTTGCAGCAGGAGAGGATGCACCAGTGGAAGAAGCAGCCAAGGCTCATCCTGTGCCTCCCCAGTTCTGCAGAGCAGCACTTACTTCACCACGGCTGGCAGCTCTGGGTTCAACGAGATGTAGTCGTGGCCCAAGCCCAACTTTTCAGGAAAGGTAATGAACTTCACCTTGGTTTTGTCCTTGTAGGCACTGCGAGCTGTCTCATAGAGCTGTGGCAGGGTGGGAACAGTTAGTGGCACAGGCAGGGGACCCCAAACCCCCTCCTGGCACCCCGGGCATGGCCACCCCCTCTCTGGCCACTTCCTCCCTCCAAAGCCAGGCTGGAATGGTGCCCAACCCTGTGGCAGCCCGGGTGGCAGGTCCCCACCTTGCGTCCCAGGTGTGGAGGCACAACACTGTCATCTTCTGCATGCAGGATGAGGAGGGGACAGGCCAGCACCTTCACGCTGTGGGCAACAAGCACAGCGCTGAGAACTCACCCCAGAGCCAAGAGACCCCCAGGAGCCTCCCCAGAACCTGCTGAAACTCCCACAGCACCGTGACCCCCCCTGGCACTGCCCCTCAGAGCCATCCCAACCCATTGGTGGCACCCACACTGGGTGCCCTGGCATGCCCATGTGTGTGATGCCCATGCTGCTTGCCCTGGCATGGCATCACCAAGCTCCCTAATCACTTCAAACCCCAATTAATGGGTGCTCAGGTTTCAAAAGCATCCATAAATCTTTTTGGCACAGGCTGTGTGGGCTGGGATGAGAGCGGGCAGTGCCCAAAACAAGGGATGGTGGCTTGTGGACTTTGCTCTATAATCACACTGATAGCTGAAGTTATGCAAATAAAAAGGCACTTTTGAGGCATGAGTAAGCTGAGTAAACACAGAGGAGAGCAGGGATTTCATGGGGTGACAGGACATGACACCTCTCCCCAGCCAGGTGGTCCCAGAATTATCCTGGCAGCGCCCAGGAAACGGCTGCTCCCCTTCCCACCAGGCACTCACTTCTCATCACTGCGGAAGAACATGTCAGCCCGAGCCAGAGAGTCCAGGATGAGGTACCCAAAACCCGGGAACTGGCGATAGATCTGCCAGGGAGAGAATTTGGGGGGTTCTAAGGCACGGCTTGGATTCAGCTGCGAGTGGGGGAGACCCAGGTAGCTGGGGCTGACACTGCTGGGGGACCCCACAGGCAGAGCCTGTCACCACCTGGGGACCCAACAGGCAGAACCCACCCCTCTGTCACTGCTGGTAGAGCCCCCACCCCAGACAGACCCCCCAGACTCACCTTGGTGATGGGGATGTGGGCAGCTGCCTCTCGGATGTTGGTGTAGGGAGACTCCAGGACAACGGCATCAACCTGGACCCCTGAGGGCAAACCAGGGTGGGAGCAGACATGGCTGGGGGCCTGTCCCCCCGCCCAGGCTGGGCCACACCTCCCTCACAGGCAGCAGCCATGTGGCCAGGATGTCCCCATCCCACTAAGGAGGACAGGGATGGCCATTTGTCCCCAGCAGAGGAGCCAAGTTTGATGCTCAAGCAGAAAGCAACTGGGCTCTCCATCTCCTCTGTGGCCCCCAAAATCTGGTCAAGGTGGTGCAGAGCCCCAGGTGACACCATATAGGGACAACACAGCTATGCTGGCCCTTACCTCGCTCCTCCTGCAGTTTCCTTGCTGCATTTGTGGCAATCCTGTGACAGGAGAGGTGACAGTGAGGGGGAGCAGCCACAACACCCTGGCAGGGTCCACAGCACCCTCAGACTTCCCCTTTCCTGGTTGGGTTTGGCCTTGCAGATGCTCCATCGAGGAGCTGCTCCATCCCTTGGCCCACCCCCAGGTGGCACTGGTTTGGCAGCAGTGTCACAGGGTGGGTGGGCTCTGTGTCCCCCCATCTCCCACCCTGCACCTACCCTGTCCCCAGGGAATGTCCCCAGAAGAGGATGCTGCTGTTCCCACTCCGTGCCTTTGCCCAGTCGTAGAGTGCCAGGACATCTGTGGTGAAGCCGCTCTCTGTGGGTTGTCCACTGGAGTCCCCATAGCCTGTGGGGGACATGGCTGGGTGTCACCACCCTGGGGGGCACCAGCCCCAAGAGGGGGTCACCCAGCAAGAGTCACCTACCTCTGTAGTCCAGAGCCAGGATATGGAAATCAGCAGCCCCCATCGTCTGTCAGAGCAGCAGTGTTATGACCTGAGGGGGGGTGGGGGATGCACCCCAGGACCCCCAGCGTGCCCAGTTCAGTCTGCCCATGGTCTCCCTCAGGGTCCCAGAGCCAGCAGGAGCCTTGCTCCCAGCAGGTCCCAGTGTTCCCACAGGGGACCACTTACCTTCAGGAACTGGACACGGTGTCTCGCAGCCCTGATGGGGGAAATGAGGTTTGAGCTTGAGGGGACCACAAGGGACCCTCCCCTCCAGCACCAGTGCAGGTGAGGGGCCAGAGTGACCTTTTCCCAGGAGTGGAGAGCTCATGGTCTGGGGTGGGTGAGTTTTATCCCCTTTATCTTACAGAGGTTTTCCATGACCGATGGATCAAAGCCCCTCATAGCACCCCTGGCCCTACAGCACTGCTGGCTGCTGCACTGAGTTTGCTGGTTCTCAGCTGAGAGCAGCCACTGCACTGTGCCCCCCTGGCCCCGCAGCAGCACCCACAGGCACTCACCTGGTGCCCCCATTGCCATGCAGGTAGATGATCACAGGGTGAGCATCAGCAAGTGCCTCCTCGTACCAGCGCTGGTCCTGGCCCCGCGCCTCGGCCCCTCTGCTGCTTGGCACCGTGTGCCTGGGGGCAAAGCAGGGTTACCCCACGGAATTCCACCCAGTTTAGCCACAACACTGCTGTGCCCACTCACCAGATGCCAACCCTGACACCAGGCTCGGTGGTGAGGTGCAGGTTGATGGTGTTGTTCACCAGCAGCTCCGGCCGCCGAAAGTCCACGAAGAAGGGGAAGGCCACTGATGGAGAAATCACAGCCATCACACCTCACACCCAGTTGCTTTTATACATTCTGGTTTTTCCAAATCAACGTGTTATTGTTTTTAAATGATTTAGGGCCGTGCTCGGGTAGGCGAGCTCAGCCTTCTGCCACGGATGTTGTTGTGCGTGCCCAGGCGTGTTGTAACTTCAGGCAGTAAACAGGGTCGGCAGCACCACGTTATTACAGCTTGCAAAACAAAGGGAAAGGTCCCTCCGTGCCTCCTCTGCAAGCCCACGGCACAGGGGCAGTCGGGTGGGTGCTGTCCCGGTGCCACCCAGGCACCAGGTGTGGTCCCACCCGTGTTTTGGGGGCTCCCTCCCAGGCAGCTGAACCCCTGGGAGGCTCTCCCAGCTGGGACAGCCCCAGGGTACTCACGGAAGTTCAGGTAGACAAATTTGGTGAGCACGCTGGGGAAGAGGCGGACGAGGAAGGGCACGGAGATGTAGCTGAGGAGCATTCCCAGGAGGAGGGTGCGCAGCCAGGGGCGCCGGGAATGCCGGCTCCTGCAAGGGAGGCACTTTGTGAGCACACCCCCTCCCATCCCAAGGGATTTGGGGCGCAGCAGAGCAGGCTCCCAATTCCCAATCCTGACTGTAAGGGTTGGGTACAGCAGCTTTTCCCCATGAGAACCTAAGGCTGCTGTTTGTGTCCCCCTGGGATTGGGAACTGGATCCCCACACCGGCATTGCGTTTGACTTTTAGGATGGAGTCGAGGTGTCAGAGCAGCCCCAGCATGACACAGTGTGACAAAGCCATGATTGGGTCCCCACACCCTCCCACAGGACGCCGGGAGGCAGGAAAGGCAGCTTCCCACGGGATGGGACGCCGGCAGGCAGGAAGGGCAGGGAATGTGCCAGGGCTGGGAGCTGCAAACCAAACCGGCAATAAGGAGCAACCGATACTCTGGGGCAACACCCCAAGTCCTGGCTGCTGAGACACAGTCACAGAGGTGTCCCCAAACCTGGCACCAAGAGCTCCTGCAATACTCCAGGGACATGGAGGAAAGGTGGGAAAGGGGCTCAGGGAGCCCACAGTCCACAGGGCAATGCCCCCAGTGCCACCAGCACAGGGTGGGGAGGGTGTCCCCCTCCAACAGTGTCCTGCTCCAAAGGGCTGGGGACACATCCAGCTGCCCTCTGCAGCAGGGAGACACAGCCCCAGCCTCCATGAGGGAAAGGAGAGCCAAGAGTTGCAGCTTTCCCAGCATCAACGTCCCTCATGGGTTGATGGTGCCAGGTGATGGGGAAACCAGTCTGGGTACTGGGGGATTTAGGGCAGAAGTCTCTGATGGATGGCCAGGCACGGCTCAGTCCCTGGGCCGCTGTTCCTCCTGCAGAAGAGCATCCAGTCCACTCCCTGTCCTGGGGTGTGCTGCAAGATCCTAAGGAAAGATTGCAAAAGGGGTGCCAGAGCAGGGTGGCACTGTTCCCCAGGGCACAGGGAGCTCCTTGAATCCCAGTCACCCGCCAGGTCTTTGGTCTGAGCAGTCCCACTTTATGCCAGCAGCAACGGGCCAGGAATGCCCTCGAGAGGCTGCAGGGAATTGTCAGGTGCTGCTCTTGGTCTACACTCAGTGCTCAAGTGCAGGGGAGAGCCCTCCCACAGCCCTTGCACAACACCTGCTGCAGGTGAGCACTGAGCTGGGCCGGGGGATGTGCCCACCAAGGGGCACCTCTGACAGCTGGCACGGCAACCACGTGGGGCAGCAGGGTGACATGGCACAGCAGGACCATGGTCATGGCAGGTGACACAGGGACATGGCCAGTGCATGGGATCACGGGGGCAGCAGGGTGACATGGGGACACAACCACGGTATGGGGTCACAGCTATGGCAGGGTCACGGCCACAGGGTGGGAGCACCCCAGTGACAGACAGGGTGACACGGCCACGGCAGGGGGGATAGACACGGGGTCACGGCCCCAGCAAGGTGACAAGGCCATGGCGTTGGGACACAGGAGCACGGCCACAGCTCGGCATGACGGTCCCAGCAGGGCAGCACGGCCAGGGCACGGGGACAGACCCTCCCCACGGGGCACCCGGCGGTGCACGTGGTCACCGGAGGCGCGACAGGGGACACGGCCGAGGGCCGGCCACGCGCGGCCCCGGGGAGCGCAGCGGGGCGCCCAGGCCGGCGGGTCCTCACCGCTGCTGCGGGACCGCGCCCGCCCTGCCCTCCGCCCCGCCGCTGTCGCCATCCCTGTAGCCGCCGCGCCGCCGCATCG
>JAOXXN010000065.1:62932961-62946452 GCA_026770055.1 Myrmophylax atrothorax
TATGTGCTCTAAACTTACCTACTTTTTAACAATTTAATATATATTTATTATATATTGATTTATATGTGCTCTAAACTTACCCACTTTTTAATCATTGAATATATAATATATATATTATATGTTTATTTATATGTGCTCTGAACTTACCCACTTTGTAATCATTTAATATACATTTATTATATATTTATTTATATGTGCTCTAAACTTACACACTTTTTAATCATTCAATATATAAATTATAAATTTAAGGTTTATTTATAAGTGCTGTAAACTTACCCATTTTTTAATCAGTTAATATGTGATATATATATATAAAATATATTTATATGTGCTGCAAACTTACCCACTTTTTAATAATTTAATATGTAATATATATAATATTTTTATTTAAATGTCCTGCAAACTTTCCCACTTTTTAATAATTTAATATATAATCTATATGATATGTATATTTATATGTGCTCTAAACATACCCACTTTTTAATAATTTAATATCTATTTATTATATATTTATTTATAAGTGCTCTAAACTTACCCACTTTTTAATCATTTAATATGTGAGATTAGATAGATAGATAGATAGATAGATAGATAGATAGATAGATAGATAGATATTAAATATGTTTATTTATATGGGCTGTAAACTTACCCACTTTTTAATCATTTCATATATAATATATTTATTATATATTGATTTATATGGGCTGTAAACTTACCCACTTTTTAATCATTTAATATATATTTATTATATATTGATTTATATGTGCTCTAAACTCACCCACTTTTTAATCATTTCATATATAATATATATAATACATTTATTTATATGTGCTCTAAACTTACCACCTTTTAATCATTTACTACCTACTATATTTATTATGTATTTATTTATCAGTGCCATAAACCTCCCCCTTTTCATCTCTCTTTGCAGTGACAGGTCCCCTGTCCGAGCTCCAAATTGCTTATGTGTGCAGAGAGACTTTGCAGGTACTGACCCTGGGCAGGGTTGGGATGGTGTTTATTCCAAACAAGGAGATCCAGAAGGTTATTCCAGTCCCATCACTTCTTGGGAATCCAATTAAACACAAATTAGCAAGAAACTCTATTAAAATAGTGCAAATATTTGCTCCAATTTTGAGCTTCCTCTTTGCCCTGTGGGGGTGGAGTTAATGGGGAAATTGCTGCAACCACATAAATAAAATTGTGACTCCTGGTAACTCCAGGAATACAAGGGAAGGAGGTGCAGGCAGGTTGTTGCTTAAAGGAACCTGCAGGAGTTCAGAAATACAATTTTTTGAAGATTTATTTTAAAAAATAACATTTCTCTGTGTGAAATGTCACCCCATGACTGGTTGAAGTGAGGCTTTGTGGGGGAGACGAGGAACTGAATCTGTCTGAAAACCACAAATCTCACCATTTTCAAATTAAAAATCTATTGGGACATTTCAATTTACTAAATGGCAAAATAATTTGCTGTGTCTCTTTATTTCCAGGGTCTTGCTTATTTGCATATGAAGGGCAAAATGCACAGAGACATAAAGGTAACCTGGGGCTTGGAGAGCCTCAAACTTCCCAGTTTCATTTCAAAATATTCCTGAAAAAGATTTGGGACTTGTTGTTTGTTGTGTTTTAGGGTGCAAATATTCTCCTGACAGACCACGGGGATGTCAAATTGGGTGAGTTGCCTGGATTTTATAATATGGATTTAGAAGCCATTTCAGAGGTCAGGGGTGCCCTTGGGAATGGTTGGACTTGGTGGTTTAAAGGTCTTTTCCAACCTATTGAAGGTCTTTCCCAACCTATAAAAGGTCTTTCCCAACCTAAATGATTCCATGGTTGTTTGGGACAAGGGAAGATGATCCAAAGTGATGATGCCAAGTGTGTATCCATGAAAACTGCCCTGGGATGCCCCTCCCTGTGTGCCCTGTTGGAATGAGCAGGAGCTCAGCAACTTCTCACACCCCTGTGCTGATCCAGGAATGGTCTGTTGGGAAAGGACAACCTTTTAAAGGTGGAAAAAAACAGGAATAAAACACTGAAAAGACCTTCCACTAAACAGCCTTTTAAAGGTGGAAAAAACCCCAGGAATAAAACACTGATAAGACATTCCACTAAACTTGGGCTCCCTCCTTTTTGCCTGCTGAGCTGGTTGGACATTCCCACAGTCATCTCCAGCTTTTGTGCTACAAATAAAAAGGATTTCAGTGATTTTTGGCTCTGCAGGAGCTGCTGATGTTGTGCAGCTCCCAAGGATTGGTGGCCCCTGGACAGTGTCCAGGGCACAGAACAGATGTCCCATCACAGTTCCTCCCCAGCAACACACAGAAAGGACCTTTTAAATTGCATATCCTCAAATTTTGGTTGATTCTGTGAGGTGGAAAAGACCCAGGAGAGGAACAGGGTCATGAGTGGGTTGTGCAGAGAAAGCAAACTCTGATTTGAAGTCATGTCAGTGAAGACCTTGGTGATCTCATTATTAATCTTGAACTGTTCACCTTAATGAATTAATAATTTGGGTGAGAAACGAGGTTGTTCCTTCACAACACAGTAGAACTGGGTGTCAAACTGAGATTTTTAAGTCCCTGATGGTTTTATTTTGCAGCTGATTTCGGAGTAGCAGCAAAAATCACCGCCACCATTGCGAAGAGGAAATCCTTCATTGGCACCCCTTACTGGTAACAACCCCTGCCACTGCTGGGGGGCAAAGCTGAGTCTGTTTTTCTGCCAAAAGTTACCAAACACCCTCAGAAATTCCCTTTCTTCCAAGCAAAATGCCCCAAGGGTGAAAATCTGGGAAGCACTGATTGGAGCTGGGCTGTTGCTGCCTGATGTTTGAGGCAGGATTGCTGCTTTTCCCAAGGTTATTAATGCAGAATATTCTCCCTTTTTTCTAATGCTTGTTGAGTTTATTTTATTTTTTATCTTTTTTATTTATTTATTACTGATTTTAGTCTTTATCTTATTTGTATTTTTAGGGACTGAAATAATCAATGTCTTGCTGATTTCCGTGCAGAAAGAAAAACAGATTTTTTCAACATAATCATTTCTACTGATTAATGTCTGCATATTTAATATGCAAATAGATCTTTGTGAATCTGGAGCTGGGTTATAAATGCAGATTTATCTGGTTTGGGCATCACTGTGATGCAGTGGAGGGGCCTGGGGGTGTTTGTGGGGGCTGCAAACAGCTTCCTGCAGGCAATGGCCTGGAATTGTTATCCAAGGAGAAGGAGGACTGAGGGCATGAGGATTATCTGCTCCCTAAAGCTTTTCATCAGGAATGATGAGCCTGGTGCCATTCCTGGTGTTGCCAGGCAACCCCTGGCCTGGGGCAGGCACATCAGCTCCCTGTGCTTCCCAGAGTGTCACCTCCTTGTGGTTCCCAAAATGTCACCTCTGGCAAACACATCACCTCCCTGTGCTTCCCAAAGTGTCACCTCCCTGTGCTTCCCAAAAAGTCACTTGTGGTTCCCAAAAAAACACCTCCTTGTGGTTCCCAAAAAGTCACCTCCTGGTGCTTCCCAAAAGTCACCTCCTTGTTCTTCCCAAAGTGTCACCTCCTTTTGTTTCCTGAAGTGTCACCTCTGGCAAAACACAGAAGTCACCTCCTTGTGCTTCCCAAAATGTCACTTCCTTGTTCTTCCCAAAAAGTCACTTTTGGCAAACACGTCAGCTCCCTGTGCTTCCCAAAGTGTCACCTCCTGGTGCTTCCCAAAATGTCACCTCTGGCAAACACTTCAGCTCCCTGTGCTTTCCAAAAGTCACCTCCTTGTGCTTCCCAAAATGTCACTTCCTTGTTCTTCCCAAAAAGTCACTTTTGGCAAACACATCAGCTCCCTGTGCTTCCCAAAAAGTCACCTCCTGGTGCTTCCCAAAATGTCACCTCTGGCAAAACACAGTCACCTGTTCTGCTTCCCAAAAAGTCACCTCCTTGTGCTTCCCAAAATGTCACCATCTTGTGCTTCCCAAAAAGTCACCTCTTACACAACACAAATTCACCTCCTTGTGCTTCCCAAAAAGTCACCTCCTGGTGCTTCCCAAAAAGTCACCTCTTACACAACACAAATTCACCTCCCTGTGCTTCCCAAAAAGTCACCTCCCTGTGCTTCCCAAAATGTCGCCTCTGGCAAACACATCAGCTCCTTGTGCTTCCCAAAGTGTCGCCTCTGGCAAACACTTGAGCTCCCTGTGCTTCCCAAAAAGTCACCTCCCTGTGCTTCCCCAGGTGTCCCCTCCCAGTGCTTCCCAGGCCACCAGGCCCTTCCCTGCCCCTCCTGGCCATGGGGCTGTGCCAGCAGGGCTGGTTTCCCTGAGGATGCCCTGCCTTGGTTTTGCAGGATGGCCCCCGAGGTGGCGGCGGTGGAGAAGAACGGAGGGTACAACCAGCTGTGCGACATCTGGGCCGTGGGGATCACGGCCATCGAGCTGGCCGAGCTGCAGCCGCCCATGTTCGACCTCCACCCCATGAGGTTTGAGCCCTGGGGGATTCCTGGGCTGCAGGACCCTCTGCAGTCCCAGCAGGAGCTGGTGGGATTCAGCTGGACCTTCCCCTGAGCTCAGAACTGGACACTGGGATTCCTCCACCAAACGTTTTCTTCCCGCTCAATCCATGTCTGTTTTAAGGGATCAGCCTGGAGCTCAAATCTGACATTTAGAATCGAAATTATAAGCCAAATTTTGTCCTTTTTCCCTTTTCAGTGTCACCTGGACTAGTGAAAGGTGATGGGGTGGATTGAGGTGGGCTTTGAGGTCCCTTCCAGCCCAAACCCCTGTGGGGTTCTGGGATGCAGAACCTGGAGAAGAGCAGGTGCAGATCTCCTGGGGACACTGAACCACTGGAGAAGCTGCAGCCCAAAGTTTGACAGGATTATGGCACAGAAAAGGGCAGAAAATCAACAGCTTCACTGTCTGCCCTTTCCATAATCCAGTTCCACCGGTGTGATTCTCACCTGAAAGTATGGAAGGGTTCAGGTGTTAGACTGGAATTCATTCTTTTCCTTACCATGTAGTAACATTTTTCTTTCTTTACCTTCAGGGCTCTGTTTTTAATGTCAAAAAGTAATTTTCAACCTCCAAAGCTAAAGGAAAAAGCAAAATGGTAGGTGGAACTCCTTCCCTTGTTCAGTATTTTGTTGCAATGAGATGATGCTTAAGGTCCTTCCAACCCAACCCATCCTATGATCTGTGGTTTTATGGGAAAAAACTATTTGTCATTAGTGGAGAAGGGACCTTTCTTTGGTGCTCTTTGTATGTTCCAGGAAGGAAAATCATTATCCTTTTTCTTTCATTCCCATGGGAACATTTGCCCCTGTGGGTGGGACAGGTGATGGTTTAATCCTTGAAGGTTTAATCCTTAATGCTTGGCTGATTCCCTGGACCAAAATGTTTTCCATGCAAGTTCCATGAATAAAATGGGGATTTTTTTTTCCTGATTTGTTAACTAAGAAATTCACTTTTCCAAACCTGGGATGAGGTACCTGGACAACATCCTGACTCATGTTGTGATCTGTTTAGTTTAATAACTGTCATAAACTCAGCAGTACCTTGAAAAATTAAACATAACCCCTCGTTTTTCTTTGCAGGTCAGCAACATTCCATAACTTTGTGAAAATAGCACTTACCAAAAACCCCAAGAAGAGGCCAACAGCAGACAGGCTGCTCTCTGTGAGTGGGGTGGGACCCTCAGGGGCAGCAGGACGGGATCTCCGGCCCCAGGGTGGGCAGCAGATCCCTGGGAGGCCAAAGGGGAGCTGTTTGCTTTGATCTTCAAAAGTGGGTAGGGAGACCTGGAGGAGGGAGAGGCAGATTTTATGGATAGAGGATTTTTGGGAGGAGCAGTTCCAGGAATGTGCTCCAGGGAGGTGTCGGGACATCGACCCTTCCTGCCACCCAAGAGTTCAGCTGTCCATGGATCTCTGCTTTCCTCAACATCACTGAACAAAAATTGAAGTTTTATCATAATTATTTGTTTGATTCAGAGTTTAATTTCCATTTACAGCCAGTCCAGAGCGTGGTGTCCATGGAGGGGTTGGAAAGCTCAGCCAGTTGGGAGTTACTAACACAGTAGTTGAGAAAGCAGAAAAAATTCAATAACATTCTTAATGAACTTTGCCTGTTAATTGCATATTATAACTTCTTTTTTCCCGTGGTTCCAGCATAGCTTTGTGGGGCAGCCAGGCCTGTCCAGGTCTTTGGCAGTTGAGCTGTTGGACAAAGTCAACAATCCCGACAACCACACACACTACGGCGAAGTCGACGATGATGATTTTGAGGTGAGAACATCTTTGGTTTTAGGTAAAACTACACCTTAAACTCCCTGAGAATGTAAAGCCACGGCTCAGCAGTGTGGCTTGTTGGTTTGGATGTTGGTGGAGATCCAGGTTCTCTCCCCTTTCCCGTTCCAGCCTCACTCCGTGATCCGCCACACCATCCGCTCCACCAACAGGAACATCAGGGCAGAGAGAACGGCATCAGAGATAAACTGTGAGCTCCTGGGGGGCTCTGCCCATTTTAGGGGGGATGTCTGGCCTGGGGGAGTCCCCTGTTGTGTGCTCTGGAAAGCCTCTTCCCTTGAGTGCCATGATCTGGTGAACAGACTGGAGTTGGAGCAAGGGTTGGACTTGATGGTCTCAGAGGTCTTTTCCCATCCAATCAATTCCATAATTCTATGATTCTATGGTTCTATGATTCTATGATCTGCAAATCAGACCCAGGAGAAACAGCACATGCATGTGAATCTTCAGTAGTAATAATTAATATTAATGCACAGTTGAAATTTTGAGGGTAGAACTGGTTTTTCCCCCCCAGGTTTGGACTGAGGCCTTTTGTGGCTCCTCTGCATCACGTACATCACACTTTTGGGAGACCTGCCCTTGAAAAAAGCCTCTTTCTTTTCTCTCCCATGCATTTAAAAGTGGCAGGTGGTTAAATAGCTGTGTTTTGGTGTGTTTCATATGGTGCCTTGGTGTTCACCTTGGGCTTTCTTGTGGGTTTCGTGACTGCAGATTGAGGCATTTAGACAGCAAGGCCGATGTTTTACAGGCAAATGAAGGCTTGTACACATGATTTAGGTGTGTTACAACGTGCATTTCACTGCAGGAAGCACTGAAAGGGCCCTGGTGCAATATGTGGGTGTTAATTATGGAAATACCATGTTTTGTAGTTGATAAGCTGCAGTTTGAGCCTCCTCTACGGAAGGAAACAGAAGCTCGGGATGAAATGGTGAGCACAAGTTTGAGTTTAATTCCTTTATTAAAGTCACAGTGTCTTCACTGCTCTGTGGTTCAGCTCCTAAGGAGCTTGCTGGGAAAATGGCATTTAAATTCCCTGTTTTAAGTTCCCCAAGTGATCCTCACTGAGTTTTCACCATAAATTTTTGCTTTCCTGTTATTTATGGCCACTTGATCCCAACATTCCACCATTTCCAGCTGCTGCTTCTAAAGTCTCAAGAGGAGGAAAATATTTTATTAGCAATTGCTTTGGAGATTGTAAAGTGTTATTTCCCTTTGGAATTTGATTTTACTGCTTATGGATGGTTCTGCAGGGCTGTTTGTGATGGATCAGGTACTTTACTTTGACATGGGGGGTGAAAAAATGACAATTTCTGCATCTCCAGGTGGTGGCAGCTGGCAGTGACTTTGCTTCCCACTGGAATCCTTTTGTTGATGGTGGAAGCAGCAGGTAAGTGCAGATAAAACCAGCTTTTATTTCTGTGACTTAGTGTGAAATTACACTGAAAGAAATAGGGTGGAACAATCAAACCATGAGCCCTGAACCACTTTAATATTCATAAATTCAGGAGGTGTTCCCCAGTGGGAAATTCTCCTGCAGCTGGTTGGTCAGTTCTCTTGGAGATTGAGTTTTAAGCTCTTTGACTCAGCAGCAGCAGCTTGTTTGGGGTTTGCAGGTGGCAAGGGGAGTGTAAAGGGAGGAGCAGGACCCTGACCTGACACAGGCACAGTTTGCTGAGGCAGAGCTGGTGGCCTTGCAGGGGCTGATCCTGCTCTGGCTCACACTTCTCTCTGAGCCCAGGCTGTGGTTGTGACACCCTGTGACAAGCCCTGAGCTCCAGAAAGGGGAGGGGAAACCAGTTCTGAAGGTTCAAAGAATCTGCCTCTTGCTTAGAAAGGCCATTTGTTTCCAGTCTCCTAAGTTTTAAATAAATCTGATATTTTACCTCCTTTTTAGGAAGAATGTTTCAACCACAAAAACACCTCAGAAAAAATAAAGATTGTTATGAATTTTTTTAAATTACAAAGATAGAGGTCCATGACTTTCTGAAGGTTCAGTGTTCCCAGCAGTCCCACTGCAGTGTGCCCAGGGGGGTCTGTGATCCAGTCTGGAGTGCTGGGGGGGAATGTTGGAGGCAAAGATGTGCTGGAGCTGCTTCCCCCAGGATAAAGCAGGGCTGGAGTACAGGGGCACAGCTGGCTCTGAGTTAGGGCTGGATTAATTCTGAGTGAATGTCTCGGGTTGAGACATTTATTACATTTCTTATTATACCCTTCCCTTTTAACTGCCAAAGAGTGGATTGTGCCTTTAAAGGCAATCCCTGGGTTTGCAGTGGGGAGTGTGGAGGTTCAGCAGGACCAAGTGATGCCCAGAGGAGGGAAAGGTGGTGCTGGGGCTGAGGTCATTGCTCAGCTCAAACAGCCTCTTCCCCATCTTCATTTGGAACTGAGCAGCAGACAGGGGATGTCTTTGGAGTGTTTTTTTTGCAGAGAAAGCCTTGCATAAGCTGTCAGCTGACACTGAGCCCCCTGGAAAGCTGAGGGGTGTGGACACTGCCAGGATTTGGGGCTTTTGGAGTTCAACCTGGGCTTTGTGTTCTTGCTGTAGGAGGAGTTTCTGGGGGGCTCTGGGCCCTGCAATTTGGGGGCTCTGCCTCTCCCTGCCCAGGAAAGCAAAGCCAGGATTGTTTCCCTGCCCTCCCTCCCCCTCTGGGTGTGCTCCCTGCTGAGCTGGAGCCTGGATTTTCTGCAGGCAGCTGGAATCTGCAGGGTGAGGAGCAGGGAGGGAGGGGAAGCTCCTCCTGGCACAGGGACTCTGATTCTGCTGCTGTGGCTCTGTCTGTACCAGGCTGTGTTAGAGCAGCAGAGCTGGGGCTGCAGCAAACATTTCCAGGGCTGGAAATGAGGACATGGACATGGATTTAGTGTTGGAAAGAGAGCAGGCAGGACAGTTCTCTGCTGCTCACTTGGAAACCCTTCCAGCTGGAAAGATAAACAGGAAATGCATAACTCCTCTGTCCCAACAATTCTGAGTAATCCCAGGGATGTCCAGGGAGGATGTTTGCTGGGGAGTCCTTGTTTCATGCCCTTTGGCTTTTATGGAGTGATGGTGACTGATCTCCAGCTCAGGAATTGACTGGAAAGGAGGAATACCAGGACCTGCTGATCAAACTTAGGCCTTGTTTTCCTTTGTAGCATTTTAAAATTACTTTTGTATAAAATTACTGCATTATGGAGGTGGGTTTTTTATGATTTTCATAAAATCCCTGAATGGTTTGGGTTGGAAAGATCTTAAACTCATCTCCTTCCACCCCTGCCATGGGCAGGGACACCTCCCTCTATCCCAGGTTATTCCAAGCCCTGTCCAGCCTGGCCTGGGACACTTCCAGGGATCCAGGGGCAGCCACAGCTTCTCTGGGGACCAAGAACCTTTGAAAAAGAAAGACTTTTTCTCCTTTAAATTTTTAATAGTTCCTGTTGGCAACTGCTCCTTTCCCTTTCAAAATGACTTGCAGGGAAATTTTACATTAATCCAGACTTGGCTGTGTTTTCCTGGTCATTGCCCTTTAAAGACACGACTTGAAAATTGCCATTCTGCAGAATTTTATCAGTTTTTGTTGGTTTCAGGGTCGTATTTTCAGTGCTGCTTTGATCCTGTAGTCATAATTTCTTTTTTTGCTGTCCCTGGGGTATCCTTGAAACAAAAATTCCCAATGTAATGGGAAACAGTCTGTCTTTTGTGTATATATGTATTTATAGAGAAGGAAAATTCCCTTTAAAGGCTTTTCTCCATTTGTCTCCCTGTGACTTCCTCTGTTGTTTTTTTCTCCTTTTATGTTGTTAGACAAGTCAATAATATTTAACATACCAGTCAGGGAAATGAAAGCTGGTGGTGTCTGGTGTGGAATTGAGATTTTTGGGGGGTGAGGGGAAGGAAAGGACCAAACTGATTTAAAAAAGAGCTTAATAAGAGAAATATTTGTTTTGGAAAGGGCTGGGAGGTGCTTGTTGTGGAACTCAGTGACATCAGGGGTGGGTTTGGTTGCACTTAGAGCAGAGCTCTTAATTTTATAACCATTTTACCTTAGGGGGCTGCTCACAAAGTTTGGCGATGGGAGCGAAGATGTGGAAGAGTGAGTGGATCTGCTTCCTGCACACTGTTGGCTCCAAACCCCTGCCCTCAAAACGCTGCAGCAGCTTTGCCACCCACCAGGCACTGAGGGCTGGCTGCTCTCCTGGCCCCCAGAGTGTCCAAAGTGACACCTTCCCCTTGCTCTGCTTCCTGGGGTTGTCTCAGAGTCCCTGTGGAAGTGGCTGATCCTTTAAAGCAGATTTGGTGCCGGTGGATCCTGAGCCAGCCTGGCTGGGACAGGACAGGCAGAGAATCCTGCACAGCTCAGAGGCAGCTCCTCTGGTGCCCAAAGGTCTGTCTGATCCAGAGTGGAGGCTGCAAACTGGATCCCAGAATGCCAGACTGGTTTGGGTTGGAAGTGAACTTAAAGCTTACCCCATTCCACCCCCTGCCATGGGCAGGGACACCTCCCACCAGCCCAGGCTGCTCCAAGCCCTGTCCAACCTGGTCTGGGACACTCCCAGGAATGGAGCAGCCACAGCTGCTCTGCCCACCCTCCCAGGGAAGGATTTCCCCCCAATATCCCACCCAGATCTCCCATTTTTTCTGTTTGAAGCCATTCCTGCTCATCCTGTCACTCCATCCCTTGTTCACAGCCCTCTAAAGACTCTTCCTCTCACTGCAGTTCAGACATGGGCAATATTATTCCTCTCCTGTGGTTCCTTTGGAATCATTTCCCCTCCTCTCCCTCCAAGCAGCAGCAGCAGCTTCTGAATGTCCTCCAAGCTGAGCTGGGAGTGGTTGAAAGGACAGGAATTACCAGGAGCAGCTTGAACAGAATCCCACACACTGACAGAGTGTCACATTCCCCTGTCAGTGTCCCACAGGTCCTACAGTCCCACAGTGGCCCCTGTTCCACCCCTTCCCATTTTCCCCAGAATGGGTAGTTCAGGTTCAGGCTCTGTCTGTCCCTGGGTGAAGCTGCCAAGGCTCCTCTTGGTGGCACCTCATGCCAGGAAGGTGACTTAGACTGGGGTTATCTTTGGACAGCCCTAGAACTGGAATTGTTATCGGCAAACAAGACAACTCTGCTCCTGAGAATAACCCAGAGTGGAGAGAGCAGCTTTCATGAAGGGACTTCCAATGTGTTGGGAAAACAAGGATTCAGCCTCCAACGCCCAGGCAAGGTGGCAGGAACCTGCTGGGATCCTGCCCAGCTGGGTGATTTTTGGGGATGCTGATGCTGCCCTCAGGGACTGAGTTTGATGTTCAGGTCCAAGGAAAAGAGGAGTGTCCCAAAAAATTGTTTCAGGTGTTCAAACCACACTCTTGAGGTGGCTTTGGTGGTGTCATGAGCATGTCCCTTCCCTGGTGGGACAGGGACACACCTGTGGGGAGCTGATGTTTGGAATTGGTCATCCCTGGAGATCAACTGGAGCTGTTTAGAGCCAGGCTGGACAGGCCAGAGCAGATTCTCAGCACTCCCTGGTCATTCCCAGCTCCTGAGGAAGGTCTCCATCCCTCCCTGTCCCCCTCAATGCTGATTCATTCCTCTGTGCTGCTGAAACATCTGGTGGGGAAGGGAAATGGGGAAAAAGGGGAATAATTTTCCAAGAGATTCCCAGTTGTGTTTTGTCCTGAATGGACTAAAAGTGTGTCCTTAATAGAGCTTGGAAAAATATCAGTGCACAGGGACTCAGAAAGTGCCTGAAACAGCCCCAAACTGGGACCCACAGTGACCCCCATCCCACACCTTGGATTGATCCAGGAGAAGTGGAAAATCACAGCTGGCACCACCCACAAGTGTTGGCATCCACAGGGGAGCGATGAAACCCACCAGGAGCAGGTCAGGGACATCCAAAGGGGTTGGATCCCTCACTTGGATGCAAAAATTGGGAAGCAAAGACTCTGAGTCCCACGAGCCTGGAGATGATATCCTGGAAAGCAGCAGGTTGGGCTGATGGGACAGCTCTGCTGGGAGGGCTCAGGGAGCCTCTGGATGTGGAATCCTGGACTGGGCTGTTGGGACAGCTCTGCTGGGAGGGCTCAGGAACCTTTGGATGTGGAATCCTGGGCCAGATGGATACAACGCTCCCATTCCCACTGCTCAAACACTGGCTCAGGGCTGTGGTGGCCACACTGGAGATGTGAACAGCCCAAATGGATGGATTCTTGTCCCAGGCTGAACTCTTGGGCTGGAATTGATGCCTCTGAAGTCGCCCTGAGCCAAAAAGGGGGAGTTTGGTGTGAAAATTATTGGAGGAAATTCTGCCTTTTAACTGGGATTCCTGTAAAAGGGAGATGTTGTAACTGCAGGGGATTTTCACTCCCAAAAGACTGGCCATGAGGTCATTTTCCCTCATTTAAAGGGTGACTGGGAGTTCATCCCTTGCTAATTATGGAGGGAAGGGAAAGCCAAACTGGTTTCCAGAAGCGTTTTTCTCTGAATTGAACCTTTAAGAAAAGAAGGAACAAATGAACAAAGAAATAGAAGCCAACCATCACTTCTGGTGGGAAGAGACTCGCTGGTTCAGCTTCAGCTCTGGGGTTGATCTGATCCCTGGGGTGGAATTAAGGATTTCTAGGAAAGCAGACCCTGGAATGAGGTCCAGGAGCTCTGCCCAGACTCAGAAATGGCTGCACGGAGCAGTCCTGGCATGTGCTCCATGACAGAAACCTCAACAGAAGGTACCAGGTCCCTAATCCCAAACTATTGGGAAGACTCCTGCCAACCCTCAAATTCTCTTGCAAACCACTGCACAGCCAATCAGGCTCAGGGAAGGCAGCCTTGGGAGCTCAGACGTCTTCAGGTTCGATGTGCCTGCAGGGCACACTCCCCACGGGCACAGGGACCACCAGAGCTCCCCAAACCGCAGCTGGAACCCTCAGGGGCTCCAGGGGTGAAGTTGAGCTCTGGGGGGTCACCAGGTGTCCTCTCAGCACCTTCGGCAGCCTCTGGATCATGCCCTTCCCACACTGCTGGGAGGAGCTGCTGCCAAGGTGTGCTGGTTTGAAGGTGAACCTGCAGGAGAAACAAACCCAACACCAAAGAGATGATAAGTCAGAGTTACAATTTAATACCAATATCCCAATCAATGCAATGACACAAAGGGAAATTGGGTTTAACCCCCAAGCCCAGCAGTGTAACCCAGCCCCCTGGGGCACAAACACAGGGGGGTTTGGTGGCCC
>JAOXXN010000065.1:62970955-62981053 GCA_026770055.1 Myrmophylax atrothorax
GTCCCAGACCAGGTTGGACAGGGCTTGGAGCAGCCTGGGCTGGTGGGAGGTGTCCCTGCCCATGGCAGGGGGTGGAACTGGGTGATCTTTGGGTTCTCTTTCAACCCAAACTATTCCAGGATTCCATGAACACATGAGGTGGATTGAGAGGAAGAAGCAGAAATAAATCCTCTCCTAACTGACCCATGCAGACTGTGACAGCAAACCTGCTGAAGCTGGGCCCATGTGCTTCAGAGCAGCTCTTCCTTTCTCCTAAAGGAGTGTTTGCCTGCTGCAGGCTCTTGCCCCTGTGATTTCCATGGAGAGCTGCCTGTCATTGTGGTGCCCTCACAGGCTGGGTCTGCACAGTGACAGGCACTGCTGGAGTAGCCGTGGGCACCGTGGTGATTTCTTTATCTGAGGCACTTGCTGAAGCCAAGCTGAGTTAATGTCCATGGCCAGCTCCTAAAGCAAGTACACTCAGGCAGAACTGGTGCTGAGCTGGTGCTTCACATTGGGCTGTGCTTGTTTAAAGGGTTCAGCTTAAGGAATTGCAGCCTGCAGGCAAAATCTCTGCCCCCCACACCTCTATCCCCTGCAGTAACTGACCAGTCCCTCCACTGTGTTACAGCAACTCAAACACCCCAACCTGGTGAACCTGCTGGAAGTGTTCAGGAGGAAGAGGAAGCTGCATCTGGTCTTCGAGTACTGTGACCACACAGTTCTCCACGAGCTGGACAAGCACCCCCGGGGGTGAGTGGCCCGTCCCTCCCTGGGAGCTTTGAGCAGGGGACTCAGGGTGTCCATGTCGCCGCTGCCCTGCAGATTTTCAGAGGAATTTCATTAATTACGGGAGAGGTTTCTCAGCCCAGGGCTCTGTTACTGTGGTTTAGCAATGACAGGCACAGGAATGGTGTGTGAGCCCGTGTGTGCCCCAGTGCAGTGCTGCTCACCACGGAGACGGGAGCGCCGAGCTGAGCATTTGGGTGAGCTTTGGCTGGCTGGGCAGCAGCAAACCTGAGGGCTGGGAGCAGCTGGTGTGTCACTGCAGGGCTGTGCTGGGGTCCCCCAGCCCTCCTGGCACTGCTCCCGAGGGGTGCTGCACATCTCTGGGCACTGGGGCACATCCCTGAGCACCCAAACACAGAATCGCAGAGTCATGGAATCACTTAGGGTGGAAAAGCCTCTAAGGCCGTTCAATCCAACTGTCAATCCAGCACTGCCAAGCCCACCACTTACCCATGTCCCCAGGGGCCACATTTACACAGCTTTGGATGCTTTCAGCCCTCAGAAGGACATGTGGGTTGGCAGGAATTCCCAGGAGCTGTGCCTGCACCTCCCTGCACCGCCCCAGTGAGCTCCCTCCTCAAACGGGCGCTTGCAGCGAGTGAGCTGCACACAGGGCCGGTTCTCTCACGCTGTGTGAGTGACACTCCCACTGAATGCATTGTCCCCAATTGCCCACGGGGACTTGGTGCTGTGGAAATGCTAAGCACAAGTTCATAAATCACTTTACAGGCCTGCAGCTAAATGAACTGCCTGCAGGAGACTGATGGGGGGGTTGAGTAAACAAGAGGCTGTTATTCCCTTTCTCCCTGATGTGGAGCTCCAGGAGAATGGAGCACAGGGATAGCACATGGCTTTGTGAGCTGCTGAGCAGCTGTCCCCCCAGTCTGAACCAGTTCATCTGGAAACTGAAGAGAGGATGGATAACCCCCCTTGAAGAAAGTACCTGACATTTGCCTTCTGTTCACCAAAACAACTCCAGTGTGGATGAGTATGAGACACCTGACTGCACAACTGGCTTTCCATCTTCACAGGTGGCCAAGTCTGTTGTGGTCAGGTTAGGGTGGGTGGGCACTCACTGTTTCCACGTCATTTGACCAACTCCATCCCCTTGTCCAGCTGCCAGTGCAGCACTCCCAGCATTCTGGGTGTTTCTGGAAGGAATCTCTAGCATTGCCACATTTGTGTCAGCACAAGACCCTCAGCACTGACAGCAGAAAGTGCCATAAAAAACCCCCAGGTTTGTATTGTTTTGGTTTAGTTTTTGGGTAAGTTTTTTCTTTATGACAAATCAGAAGCTTTTCAGCATTAAACACATGAAATAAAATTGCTTTTGAGATTGAAAGTACCGAGAGTGTCACCTCTGCCTTTCCTGGGGTTGTTGAAGGTCATTACAGCCAGCCAAGGAAGTTTAAGAACAGTTGCCCAGTAACACAAAGAGAGGAGAGGGGGCTGGGAAGTGTTTGCCAGCCGTGGGAGGGAAGGAGAGGGGATCCAAACCAAAGCAGAGCTTTATAGTCTTGTGTGAGCATCCTTCCCTGCCTCATTTTGTCACCCTTCTGGACAATCAGTGCCATGACAGCACATGGATACTCCAACAGCTCCAGCCCTGAGCAGTTAGAGAGGGAGAGATGCCTGCTGGCATTTCAGGACTGCCAGGAAATGTGGATGCCAAACCCAGCCCCAGGACAGGATCTGACATGGCCTCACACACACTGTGGTCACCGTTGGCAGGCCTGGCTGTGACAGTGGCACCAGCCACTCTATCACACTCCTAACTGCAACAAATCCTTGGGTCTTGTTGCACTGACTGGATTTGGAAGTGTTTTCTGACTTGGACCCTGATGGTTTTGCTCAGAGATCCCTGTACAAGGTCAGCACTCAAAGGCCTCCTCTTCGTTTTTCCTGCAATAGCCAAGTTATTTTTAGTGGCCAAAATGCAACTGTGTTTTTTTCAAACAGGGTGCCAGAGTATCTGGTGAAGAGCATAACCTGGCAGACCCTCCAGGCTGTGAACTTCTGCCATAAACACAACGTGAGTCCCCCAAACAGCACTGATGGTCACTGGGACATGGCCTTGCACGAGAGGGAGGTTCTGTGGGCATTTTTCTGATTACAGAACTTTCACAGGGCACAGTCAGATGGAATTTCCTGTTTTCAGCAGGAAACACATCTGAAATATTGGTGCATACCCACACCAGCTGCATTTACTGTCCCACAGGCCCCTTGGGTTGGCTGTCAAGGATGATTTGCACTGATGACCTTAGACAAGCCTCCAGGTGGAACAGGAATGTATCCCTGAGTATTCCCTGTGCCCTGCAGTACAACTGATGCCTAGGAAACTGCCTTCCCAGCACATCACCTGAGAGCTGAGCAAACTGCTGCTGCTTTCACAGCAAGTCCTTCTGTTGGCAGTCACGGGCCTTGAATCATGGCACCAGTTAAAAGGTTTCAAAACTTAGACACAGTAAACCCCTTTTACAACCCCTCCTCTGCTTTCTGGAGGGGGACACGAGTTGTGGAGGGGGACACAGATATTTTAGTGGGAATGTTTTAAGAAGGAGGAAAGGAGAAGGAGGCTTTGGGAGAAGTTCTTTATGCAAACTTAGCTGTAAATGTCTTTGGTTTTGTTCCTCTGCCAGCGTTTGCAATTTAAGAGTGGGGCAGGAGATGGCCCTGGAGTGGGTGTTTTCTCTTTGCTGGGAGAATTATGTCCAGCTGAGCCACAGGAACTTGGCCATAGGTTTCTCCTGCTTCCAAGATTTGTTGGTTTGTGTCTTTTTTCTGTTCCCCTGCTCAGTCTGGAAGATTTACTGGAGTTTTAGAGCAAAGGGAACAATGAGATGCTGCAGCCTGAGCTGCTGTAGATCACAGGTAATGAGGTTTTATGCAGCTGCCCTTTTTGGAACTCCATGGCAGTGGTTTAATAAGCAGCATTTCAGTCCTCAGGAGGAGACACAATAATTTACCACCAGCTTAGCAAGGGAAGTCTGAGGTGTTTGCACTGAAATGATGGTGGGGGAAGGACAACGTGAGCCAGACCCTGGTGAGCTGAGCAGAGCAAAAGAAATGAAGGTTTCTGCTAGTTTGATCAGCAGAAATGCTTTGGCAAGCCCAATTCAGTTGCTGTGAAGGTTAAGGGCACCTCCCAACAATCACAGAATTGCTGATGTTGGAAGAGAAATAAGCTTGTCCAGCCCTTCCACTCAAGCTGGCTCAGTTAGAGCAGGCTGCTCAGAAACTTTTCCAGTCAGGGTTTGAATATTTCCAAGACTGAAGGCTTCACAGGCTCCCTGGACAACCTGTCTGGGTGTCTGACCACCCTCTCAGTAAAAAAAGCTAAAATAAATCGCTTAGATTTAAATGGAATTTCCCATGTGTTCAGTTTGCACCCATTGCCCCTGTCCCCTGCTACCACCGTGGAGAGCCTGGCTCTGTCTCCTTTACTTCTTCCCATCAGATAATTATGCACATTGACAAGATCCCCCCTGGGCCTTCTCTTCTCAGGCTGAATGATGGTTTCAGCTTCCTCATCTTCTCCTTGGATGTCAGACACCCCAATCCCTAAATCATTTCAGTCACTCCATCAGGCCCACGTCTTCGCTCTGCTGAGGATCCCAGAGCTGGACACAGAACGTGTCTCACCTGTGCTGGGCACAGCTCAGTGAGCAGAGGTCAGCACAGGTGAGACTGAGCTCTGGCTGAGCTTTGCCAGCAGAACCATTTGCCAGGAGCTTCCCAGCTGGTTCTGGGGGCTGACTCGCTGGTGTGCAGGTGACACAGAGCTGTGCAGCTGAAGCTGGGAGCCTGCAGAGAGTCTCATCCCAATGTGGGCTTTGGGCAGGGAATTGTCCTGCCCAGCAGGATGTGCCTTCAGCTGGTGCTCAGAAATCCTTCCATCTCTTTCAGCAGGAATGATTGCCCGGCACAACATGCAAGGGGCATGTGGATGAATTCAGAGGGTCTTTATCTGAGGGCCAGGTTAAATACTTGCTTCTGACCTTGTCTTTTTCTGTCTCCAGTGCATCCACCGAGATGTAAAGCCAGAAAACATCCTGATAACAAAGCACTCAGTCATCAAACTGTGTGACTTCGGATTTGCTCGAATCCTGAGTGAGTGCTGCTACGTACAGGTATTGTTAACACGGGAAAGTTTCACTGAAGTGTAAGGATCAGCCTTGCAAAACCCTCGTCTTTGCCTGATGCATCTGCAAATCGTCCTGTATAAAGGCTGTTGTGTTTCCCCAGGGAAGCTCTGCTAGGAGCCGGGTTAGAGATCCCCAAACCTTAAAGGAATGAGCCCAGACATCACGGTGACAGGGATCTGTAAACAGCCTGAGCTCCCTGCTGGGCAGCTGAGCTGCTGGGGGTGCTGGCACTGTAGATGGAAGTTGGCCGTGGGCGTCTTGGAGCTGCCCAGCCGTCGTTTATGCAATGCTGGAGACACAGCTGGAGTTCCCTGGCAGTCAGACCCCTCGGGCTGCCTCTGCAAACACTGGCTTCACATTTTCCGTTGGAAATAAACCCCCTAGTCTGGTTTATTTTAGCTCCTGTTCAGACAAGTCACGTGGGCTCTGAGAACTGCCCACTGGCTGGTGCAGGGCCCTGCTGTGGAGCTCTGAACATTTTCATTTGGAGAAAAACACGGGCCTGATTTTTGCCAGATCCAAAGAGTTTCCAAAGTGTAGGGTTCCGCGAGCGGCCAGTGCCTCATCCCGTTCCTGCAGCCCCTGCCTGCCCAGGAGGTGCCCCACACGTGTAACAACCGACGGCAGCTGCTCTGCATCGCCTGACCCACATTCCTCTCTGCTTCCCTCCTCCCCGACCCCAACCCAGCCGGTCCCAGTGACTACTACACGGACTACGTGGCCACGCGCTGGTACCGCGCCCCGGAGCTGCTGGTGGGGAACACGCACTACGGGCCCCCCGTGGACGTCTGGGCCATCGGCTGCGTCTTCGCAGAGCTGCTCTGCGGGGCCCCCCTGTGGCCCGGCAAGTCCGACGTGGACCAGCTGTACCTGATCCGCAGAACGCTGGGTGAGCGTCCCCCTGCACCGGCTGTCCCCGCGCCCCTGGCAGGACTGCAGCTTGCCCAGGCGCTGGGAATCGGGAGGAGCCAGGAGGTGAATTCACCCCATGAATCTCTCCCTGTAGTAAGTGCTTGTTTGAGATGTTCCTGTCCTTAAGGAGCTGGGTTTTCCTGGCATGACATGCCGTGTCCCAGTGGACCAGGCTGTGGAAGCAGGATCACGGCCTGCAGACTGTCTGGAACCATCCCTCCACTCTCTCTAGTGGTGGCCTTTGGGAAGCTGAGTGTGGTGCTGGGCAGGTTAGAAAAGACGTGGGATGTGTCAGGTGACCCCTCCTGCTCCCTTGGGTGGCTCGGTGACTGCTGGGGTGGGGCAGCACAGGACCCCCTGCTCTGCCCTTCCACATCTTCACCTGTCTCCTCACAAGGCCCTGAGGTGCTGTATCAGAAAGGAGCAGGAATGTTGTGCATAAAGGTGTGAAAGATCCAGGTGTTTTTCAGGATTTGGTACCAAGCAAAGTGGTCAATGAACAGTTGGATTCAGTTCATCCCAGCAGTGGAGGTCTCGTAAGCGTGGCCAGTGCCTGTCAATGGCTGTGCCTGGGAAAGGGACTGGGAACATTGCAGCTTGTCTGTTCCACGTGTTTAACTTTATTCAGCAAGGAACTTTAGGAGCCACTCCGGATTTATTTGTTAAATAAATGATCCCTTATCCCCATAACACAAATTATTCTGGTCTCGTTGATTCTGTTTGATCTTGCTGTGTAACATCTGGTTTCTTGTCTGGCAATGAGCAACCTCCCAGTTCTAATTGAAATTTATTGAAATGAACTGAGACTCGTAACTTTTACTGAGCAGTTTATAAAACTAATGGCTTTAAACAGATAAGCTCCTTAGCTAGAAAAATAGTTCAACACTGACTGCTTCATCCTACAGAATCCATTAATGCCAGTGTTAGATAGTTCTAATTTATTTTTAATGGCAAGCTTTCAGCCTGGAGAGATTCCCGTTGGATCCAGGTGCTGGACTGAGGTGCTGTTTACAGAGCAGAGCTCCTTGGTGGGAGCTGTGCCATTGTGGGGGCTGGCATTTTACTGGCTCCTTTGTTAGGGATTTGATTTTAGCCTCTTCCTTGCTCTGAGCTGCTCTAAGCTTCAAAAAAGCTGCTTTGGGGAAAAGCTACAGCATGTTCCTGGTGAGGCTGCCACTTCAGCTCTTCTCTCTATAACATGCTTGGGGATGTCCAAAGAGAACTTCGCCAATATGGGTTGTTTTTCTGAAGCTGGAACACTTGTGGCCATGCCTTTCCCTCAGCACAGTCACACAGGTGTGGGATCACTGATGGCCAGAATGGAGATTTATTGTCAGAAAGAACATTTCCTTGGCTCACTTGGTGGTATTGCATCTCTTTAGTTGTTCTCTTGGATGGCATCAGCTTTGTTAGAGGTTACAGCCTTGTTCAGTGCAGGCACTGGAAATCCAGCAAATTAATCCACCTTTGTTTCTTTCCATTCTTGGTCGAAGGGGATCTCATTCCCAGGCACCAGCAAGTGTTCAGCACCAACCAGTTCTTCAGTGGGGTGAGAATCCCAGACCCGGAGAGCATGGTAAGAGCTGCCTCCAGATGCCCTTCCCTTGAGCCTCCTGCTAACCAGCCTCTCTTCCCCTCCAATCCACTCTGCAGTGCTAAGGAGACAGGGTGTTGGGACAGGGAAGTGCTCCTGCTTCTTTTTACCCCCATGCTGCCAGCTTTGGAAGCAGAGCTGGAAAAGCCTGGCACAGCTTGACCAGCCCTTTGCTGCACAGCATTTTTCCCAGTCCAAAAGCTTTGCCCTCTACTTTGCCAGAGTGCACCAGAATATTATTTGGATGTGGCTGAACCCCTCTCGTGATATTTTAATTTCTACACTATGTGAAAACAGTCAAAAATGATTTATCTCCACTCCTTCTCCCCATTTCTGGTGGCACAGCAGCTGACCCCCACCCTCAGTAATGCCAGGCCTGTAAGCACATGGAGTGCCAATGGCAGTTTGTGAGGAACAGGACACACTGCTCTGGAAAGCTGCGTCTCCGTCCCCTGAGCAATGAAAAGCTTGCTAATATGAGCACATTCATTGGTTTTCCCTGCAGGAGCCATTGGAAATGAAATTCCCCAATATTTCATACTCTGCTCTGTCTCTCATGAAGGTAAGAAAACTCCAGCCCTGCACTGAGATGAGCAAATGGGGTCTGTGCCCCTGATCAGTGAATGGTGTGAGCTGGGGGCTGAGTTATCAGAGATTCACTGAAGAATAGAGCTGGTTTCCTACCCCATGGGGTTGTAACTGTTCCTTGAGCCACAATTCCTACTGCAACTGTGGCTGCCCCAGCCCTGGGAGTGTTCCAGGCCAGGTTGGACAGGGCTTGGAGCAGCCTGGGCTGGTGGGAGGTGTCCCTGCCCATGGCAAGGGGTGGAATGAGATGGGCTTTAAGGTCCATCCAACCCAAACCATTCCACAATTCTGGTTATTTGTTGCAATTGCTGGGTGTCAGCTGCTCCTCAGGCTTCATGCTGACTGAAAAGCCACTCTCAGAATCCATTAACAAAACGATTAGCACATGTCCCTGGGGGAACACTGGCTGGCTGTGGTGAGTAGCTGGAATGTGCAGGCCTGTTCCATGAGTGTTTTGTGTGATCCTCCATCTTTTCTAAGGGATGCCTTCAGATGGACCCTGCGGAGAGGCAGAGCTGTGAGCAGCTGCTGCAGCAGCCCTATTTTGACAGCTTTAGGGAGGCAGTGGATCTGGGGACAGAACATGAGAAAACAGCTCGGAAACCAGCCAGGCCGACTCGGAAGCACAGGCCGGGGGTAACATTTCCACAGTGTTTAATGTTCTGTTCCTGAGGAGGGGCTGGTTCTTTTGTTTGACTCACAGGAGCTGGGCTGTGCTGGCAGTTCAGGGTGTTGGACTGGAGTTTTATCCTAAGATAAAAACAAACCTCCTGGCTAAAGAGTGAATCACACAAACTGGATACTGCACTGCAGCTCCATGGGGCACTGGGGTAACAATCAGAGTGTCCAGGAATGTGCATTCCTGACAGAGTAGGAGAGCTGAACAAACTGGACACACTTACGTGGCTGGTTTAATTTGGGGTCTTTTTTGTCCGTTTGAATCCCAAGTTATGAGAGATGGAAAAAATACCCAGTTCTGTTTGTAAGTGCTGATGGGACGTGACCCCATACTCAGTTCCACGTCACTCCACACTCTGGGTGTTTCTGGAGCTGGGGCTGCCAAGCAAATGTGTCCCTGCCACTTCAGCCCTTCTGGACTCCATCCCAAGTGCCCACATCCAGCCTCACAATGCCAGGCATTCCCCACAGCAGCTGTAGGGCTGAGCTGGGAACAGGCAGGGGAGTTGGAGGAGAGCAATGAAGAGCTGCTGCAGTGTGTGAATTCCTGCGTCAAACTGGGTTGCCTCTTCCATTTCTATATCATGAGATCTAACAGCAATATTTTTCTTGCCCTGGATGACTGGAAGAAATTCCTTTAATGAGTTGATCTAGTTGCGGTTTGGTTGTAGAATCCCAGATCCATCACTCTTAGTATGAAAAGTACAGGGTTACAGTAGGAATAGTGACATTTTTCCATATGAAAAAGGAAGTGTGTACTTTATTCTCATTCCAGACAAATACACTCTGTGTCATTTTTCCTTTAGTTACAGCACCTGCCCCAGCTGACCAGCAGTAACGTTCTCCCAGCTTTGGACAAGAAGCACTGCTGCAAAACAAGGAAATCCAACTATCACTTCCCAAACATCTGACCAGGTGGCAGACTCAGACTGCTCAAGCTCAAGACATTTGGGATTTACAAATGGAGGATTCACAGTAAAAACTAAATTACTAAATGTTATGGCATGTACCAAGTGAGTGCAGCCTGGTGAGAGGCTGCCTGACTGCTCCAGGTAGTTCTCAGCCTGCTCCAGATACACCTGCAGGTACAGATCAGAGTATTGGAACTGCTGGTAGTGACTCCACAGGGGCACAGACACCACTCCCAGGAGAACTGATCAACAATAACCATGTTGTTTCTTTGGTCTTTTCAGAGTTTCTCCTGCATGTTTCGTCCTTGCATTGAGGTCTGCTTTTATTTGCTGATTTTGACAATAGTGAAGCCACTTGCTTGTAGTTACAGAAATTGTTTATATCAAAACTAATCATGAACACAATTTTAACACAATTTGTAACATTGGCCAGACACAGGCAGGAATTCTACCTAAGCATTTGTATTAGAATGACTTGGGCTTGTGGAATCTCAGGATGTAA
>JAOXXN010000065.1:62981153-62992100 GCA_026770055.1 Myrmophylax atrothorax
TGGGAGTGACTGGCAACTGGCTTGTTTGCACCTGGCTTTGATGAGAGACTATGCCACAGATTCCACAAACTTTCTGTGATTAAAGTTTTGAGGAACACAGTTCATTTTTTTTTTAATCAATTGATCTCATTATGACAAATGTATTTAATCAAAAAGATTCTGGTTAGCTCCAAGGAGAACTGTTACTATTCCAGTTACCCATGAGAATGAATTGCCACAGGCTTTGCGTGGTAGGAGAAAAATGGGAGACATCAGATGGTCTGAGCATGGGTTTTCTATAAAATTTTAAATACTCTCAGACACATCAACCACTCTAATGTATATGTTAAAGGGTTGTATCTATTTTAGATTTCCCCAAGGATCAATCTTATCCCTAATTAATAATATAGTGTAAAGATATGAGGAATAGATACAAGTGAAATTGTCATTCAATTTTGTTTCATAACAGAACTGTCCCCTTCCTTCCCTCTTTAAGTTTGAGCTTCTGCCATAATATTTAGTTTATCTCTCTTATGCAAATACTATCAAATTGTCCTTTTGAAATAAATTTGTAAGTCTTCTGAGAAAAAATTTTTATGAGAGAATATATAAATGTGTAGATGAGACTATATCACTTTTTATTCTTTTCCTTCATTAGGATAAAACCCCCTATTCAAATCCACTACTACAGGAGCAAACTTAAACATATGTCTAATCCCATAAGTCATGGAAGACTTTTACAGGTGATTTATATTGAGATCCTATGCAAATGGCAAATCCTAGTGATTTATTTGAAATATTTCCTTTTGCACATTTAACAAATAAACATTTTTAGGGATGTATTTGGGTTTTTTCACTTAATAATGAGATCCAGTAACATCTACTGTCACCTGAAAGTTAGGATATATATATATATATGTATGTGTGTATGTATATATATATGTGTGTGTGTGTGTGTATGTGTGTGTCTGTGTCTGTTCCATGTTGTAAAATACTGTTTTATGAGTGATGGTAGATAATGATCAAGAATCTGAATACCGCTTAACCAAGACCAGTCCTTCAAGAACAGAATGAATCATTTCATTGTAGAATGTAGAAAGTGGGACAAGTGTCAGTAGTATCTAGTTCCTGTTTCACCAACCTGATTTTGCAAGTAATAACTTAAGAAAAAATGCCTTGATTTCAGATTTTTTTGCAAGTCTAGTATAGGAAATCTCACACAACTCAGCAGAAATTGAACTTTTTTTCTGCTCCATGTCCATTTGTTAGGTCTACTGAGTATACCATGTTTAATGCTGTAAGCTCATTTTTCTCTTTTGCATGAATTTGTCTATTCCATAAAACAACTTAGGCAGCTCAAAGCCATTTGCAATTCTAAGAGGGAGTCTTTCTCCGGAATGAAGACAAGGAAACAGAAGAATTTTTCTGGGAACCTTGTCCATTTTCCCTCTTAAAAAAAGAAAACCTTCAAGACATCATTAATTAGAAACATCCTCTAGATGAAGATTCCTGAGCTTGCAATGATGCAGAAGTCTGCTGTGCAGAGCAGCATGAAAGAACCATCATTTGAGATTCTTTATGGGAAATTTTAAGATCACCGGCAAGGACAGTTAGAAGATATGTTGATACCAAGAAATAATGCTTTGAACACAAAGTTATGTACACTACCTACTCAATCTTCACAGGATATTCAAGCAGTGTTTTCTTTTTCACTTGCACTAGTAGCTGTGATTTTCCATCTTCCCCCCGAGTTTTGAGATCTGCTTTGTCTCTCCTTAAGGGCTATGTTACAATCTGCAGCAATAAAACTACGTAAATCAACATATGGAAATAGTTTAGTTAACATGCTTTCAACAACGAAAAAGCACCATCTGTGTTAGCAAGACCTACTTACATGCTAAAACAATTGTTTCACTTGCTAGCTTCCCTTCAGTTATAAGTCTTATGGTCTGGATTCAGATATTGTTTGTGCAAAACAATACATCTTATGAAGATGAAAGCACCTCTATCTGCGGTACTGCTGCATGCAAAACTGCTCGCTTCAGGCCCATACTAAATATGTTGCATCCCTTTTCTTGTAATTGAGTCCGCTGTTTAAAAATCCTGACTGGTGAGTGTTTAACTTGCACTGAATTATTTTTTATATATATTCTTGAAAAAAGGTGGCAGATGTTTAATATATTATTGGCTTCCTTAACAACTTTTAAAATGCTTTAACAATTAATTTAAATAACTATTTAATATTTCACAAAAATTTTAGTTTTTTTCAATTAAGATAAAAATTTCATCTTATTTCTGTGGGGATGGTTACTAAACAGTCTCACAATTCTAAAGTGAAATACTCAATTTGCAAATAATTTACCTAAAGTAATAAACTTGTGCTAATATTTTATATGTATGTTTACTTTTATATTTATTTTGAATACTTTAGTTCTAGTTAGCTGCTTGCAACTGGATCAGTTAAAGTTATGATATGATGTTGTTAGCTCTTTTATTTTTGAGTTGGGAGCCATGATTCTTATGACATCACATGACTCCAAATATTTAAAATTTAAAAGGTAGGTGTTTAAGTTTTCTTTTAAAATAAACATTTAAGATTAAATAAATACTAAAAATTGATAAAAACTTCAGAGTTGAGAACACGGCTCATTACAAAGACGCTTATATCTTTGTCAGAAGTATATGTGAATTATTCCTTTCTAATGAACACCATGATAGTTTCAGATTCTTTTAATTTACACCTGCTTAGATTTGAAGTCCCCAGCCCAGTTTCTGTGTTGAAATCTGGACAGTAGTCCCACATCTGCACATAGACAAAGAGGTTTTCTTATCTTTGTGCTCTTCGTCCACTTCCAAAATAGAGCCAGTGCATGCCTTAGCATGCTTTCTACCATATATTCACTCTAGAAGTAAGAATGACATTTTTTATCTAATATAAACCAAATTTCCTTGTCTTGCCATTTTTCACTAGTCAGAAAATGATAATACACTGGAGCAATGAATAATAAGAACCAACATCAAAAATCTTGCACTTGATATTTAAGGCTTTTGAGCAAAGAAGACTGAGAAAACCAACAAACTTTCACCAAATACTCTAAATAGTCCAAGAAACTCCATTAAGCCCACAGAGTTAAAATTTTCCATGATGTCATTCAAGTTACACATTGCATGAGAATTCACATTGCAAATAATAACAGGTTTTGGTCTTTCCTTAACCTGAGGGTGAGTTGGGAATCTACAGTATTAGCTAAACCTTGTGAAGCACTGCATTACCAGGTCTGGTATGGGGCAGAGACCGTTTCCATCTGACCTTTAGCTGATCAGTGTATCCTGACAGAAGCTAGCCCCAGGGAAGATGCTCCTATAAAGTGGACAGAAGATTTACTTTTCAAGTAGCATGATTTTAAATGGCCTGACAGAAAGTGTCAAAAGCAGGGTCCCTCTGTCTCTTTCATAAAAGAAAAGGTTTTCAACAAATTGTTAATTTAATCCTGTACCAAAGCTCATTCCAAGCATTTGACAGCACAGTCAGTAGAGACAGACCTATGACAGATAGTCTAGGAACATGGCCTCTGGCATTACTGTACCAGTCCAGAAGAAGTTTCCTATTTTCAAGTGCCATCTTGAAGTCCATTTCAGGTGGCAACTAAATCTGGTGCTGCTAATTGCTTTCTACTTTACATTTCATATCAAATGCATGGCCTGCTATCTGCTAATGAGGCATGAGCAATGTGAAACCAGAAAAGTAATTCAAGAGATTTAAAAATGTCAGGCACCAGAGAAACGTGTCAACTACATCGCCACAAGACCACTTTGATCTGTGGCTTTGACATGAGCTGTGCCAACCCATCATTCCTTATCTGCAGGATTGCATGTGAAGTTGCCACTAAGATGACTGAACTGGTAGGCTGGGGGGAAGAGTACTGAAGGTCTTTGCAGTACGGAACTGGGAATTGAAGTGTGGATATGAAATAACAAAAGTCTCCCAGAAGACTCAAGAATAGAGTCTTTCAATCTTAACACAGTTTTGTCAATAAGCCTTCATGCAGCTTCAAAAGGGTAATGCCACTGTAGATCTCTCCTGGTAGCAAGGAAGGATGAACAGTCTCAAGAGGCTTCCAATTCCTAAAGCTAGATTTTATTACAATGCTAAGCAATACTAAAATAAAATACAAAAACCTCTTAAGCAGTACTGAAGTCAAACTTTATCATCAACATACATAAAATAAGGACCACTGTAAACAAGCTTATGTCTTGTCCATTATACCTTTACAAGAGAACCTTTTCTTCCAGCCATTTCTAGCTACTAGCTGGGTGTTGTTTCTTTGTCCTTACACAAATGATCCAGCTGTGATAACTCCCCTGTGGGGAAGGACAATTCACACATAGACTGAAGATATTCATCTCTGCTGATGGACCATAAAGGATCCACCTGTGCTGACACAACAGGCAGCTGTAACATCTTAGAAGGTGTCAAAGACTCCTGAAATGTCCCATGATCCAGTATTATTATATCACCCAGTGTAGTAATCCCCGCCCCAGGGGAGGTGCTGGGGATGTTCCCACCTGGCCTGAGCCCAGTAAAAGACCACATTCAGGCTTCACTTAATGCTGGGCTTTCTCTTACCAGCTGGGGCTTCTATCAGTGTCACCTTGAGAGACTCAGACTGTGATCACTGGGATTGCTTTGACAGGACTACAACCTCCACTTCAACCAAGGAACATTGAAATTGCAGAAGTGAAGTCTCTGTTGCTGGATCCAATGAGTGTGCTGTGGGTCCTTTCAGTTGCCTGAGGGAGTCCACAGCCCTGCTCTGACTGCCTGACCAACAATGCAGCCTCACTTCAGCCCTGGCTCTCCTGCTCTTGCTGTCAGGTTTTCTAGGTGTTGGGGAGGCATTCTCTCCACAGAGCTATTTTTTTTACTTATTACTTCACAATATTAGAAAAAAACAGGGTTATTGAATCTGAGGGAGAAGACTTCTCTCTGAGATCTTGACCTCTCCAATTGTCTCTTAGGATGAGATGGTTATGATGACCATCTTTTGATCTCAGTTTCACAACTCAGAGTAAACACAGTCCAGGATTTAAACCATACTATTGTCACTTTAAATATCTAATCCTTGTTTTCACTAACCATTTACCTTGGGTCCAATGTGTGTGGGTTTTAGGTTTGGAAACGAATCCTCACATTTTAATGTCAAACTTCATTATTTCCAAGTGACCTGGGTATTCCCAAGTCATACCCAGAATGTGACCTTGCTGAGTAAGTGAAGTTAGAGAAAAATTTTCTTTGCTTTTGGAGTGTTTTGGTTCCCCTTTACAACACTTGGTGTTTATATTTTTAGTGAGGTCCATTAAGCTATTCAGTATATGGGAATAATTTCGGTTTTTAGGGCTTGGAGCAACCAGGGGAAGGTGTCCCTGCCCAGGGCAGGGGTGGGACAAGATGGGCTTTGGGGTCCCTCCCAGCCCAACCCATTCTGGGGTTCTGTGCTAAAGAAATGCAGATTGAAGGAGGATGTAAAACCCTCTTAGGGGATTTTTTGCCCATTTTTTAGCCCACCTGAGCTCTCTTGCTGTTGGGTTGGAGTGTCCTTGGCAGGAGGTTGTGAGCAGGTCCTGCAGGATGAGGCAGAGGAGCAAAGATCAGGAAGTTCCAAAGCAAAGAGCCCTTTCTGACTCTTGATTTGCCTCAGAGCTGGACCCAGAACTGCTTTGTAAGTCGATGTGTCCCCTGTGCCAGCTGCAAACACGGCCCAAGGCAGCCCCTCCCCTGGCTTTGGGCTGCTCACACTCCCCTAATTAATAGCACGGAGTTTCTGGTAGGCTCTGCCTAACTGGTCTGGGATGAGGATTTGCTCTCCTGGGCGGGCTGTGAAACACAGAGTGCTGTGCTAATGGTCTGACCCCTCGGGTGAGCTAATTATCCATCAGCCCCGTGCCCGGCACAGAGAACTGACTGCCCTGGCACTCAGCTCTGGCACGGACACCTCCAAGCCCCTCCCTGGGACCCTCCCCATGGAGCCTGGGCAGTTCTAGGTGTTCTGGGTCTCTAATCTGTCTCAGGAGCCCAAATCTGTCTGATAAGGGTGGGCAGAGGTGGAACCCAACCCAGCAGTGGGAGTTCAGCTGGGCAGAGGCTGCAGGTGCCCAGGGAGGAGAGGAGAGCTCCCTGGTTTTGTGCTGTGGGGGACTAACTGCTCCCAGTGGCACTGCCTGGAGAGCTGCCCATGGGAAGGGCCCTGGGGGGGCTGTGCCAGCAGCTGGGCACGAGCCCAGGTGTGCCCAAGGGGGGCAAGAGGCCAATGGCCCTGGGCTGTGGCAGGAATAGTGTGAGCAGCGGGAGCTGGGCAGTGCCCGTCCCTGTGCTGGGCACACCTGGAATCCCATGCCCAGTTCAGGGTTCCTCAGTTCAGGGAGGACTTTGAGGGGCTGGAGGGTGTGCAGGGCAGGGAATGGAGCTGGGAAGGGGCTGGAGCAGCAGGAGGGGCTGAGGGAGCTGGGGGGGCTCAGCTGGAGCAAAGGAGGCTCAGGGGGCACCTTCTGGCTCTGCAATCCCTGCCAGGAGGGGGAGCCGGGACAGGGGGTCAGGCTGTGCCCCAGGGCACAGGGACAGGAGCAGAGGGCAGGGGAGGTTTACACTGGATATTAAGGAAAATTTCCTCATGGAAAGGGCTGTCCAGCCCTGGCACAGCTGCCCAGGGCAGGGGTGGATCCCCATCCCTGGAGGGATTTAAAATCCATATGGATGTGGCACTTGGGGACACAGGTTAGTGGTGGCCTTGGCAGTGCTGGGGGAACAGTTGGATGATCTCAGAGAGCTTTTCCAACCTCAGTGATTCTTTGACTCTCTCATTTCTCAGCTAAAGGCCTGCACAGAGCTAATGTGGTCCATGTCAGCACGAGGGTGTCCCCAGGAGCTGCTGCTCCTCCACAAACAGCGTGTTCTGTTCAGTGTTCCAAGGGGGTGGCCCTGCCTGCCTTGTAGATCCCTCCCTTGAAACCAGACAACAGAAGTCAAAGTGTGGAGAACACAAAACAAGGCTCATGACCTCTTTTATTAAATCAGCTCCCACCGGCGGGGTGGGATTCTCTGGGAGTGAACAGCCCTCCTCCCCACAGCACCGACACCCAGCACCGACCGCGCCCAGCGCTGCGGCTTCACTCCCCACTGTCACTGTCACTTTGTTTCTGGGCAATAAAGTAGCTGAAAGCTTCTCACTGAGGTATTAACAGCTCGCTATGAACACAGGAAACAGATGATATGTACAGAAGCTGGCCTTCTCTGCTGCTGACCCACTACCTAGTTTAAGCTTAATAAAAATTCAGTGCATAATTTCTTCAAAGGTCACGTCCAGCTTTTTAGGCTGGACTGGGAGAGCTGGGCTTGTTTCCATCCCTGGAAATCCAGCAGCACCTACAACTTCATTTATGCAACACATGATAAATACCAGGAAGTCACATCTCAGTTACATGCCGTTGTGTTTATTCCAAATCCAGCTCCAGCTTCAACTTGGGCAGTGCCTGCTGGAGGGCGTGAAAGGTCAGCTCCTTCTCTCTGATTCCAGGCAGGTCGCTCAGATACAAATACTCCAGGTTCCTGTAAATAGTTAAAAAGAAAATCAGCAACAACTATTTAACTGTTGACAGAAATTAGACAAAGGATTATTCTACCACAGCCATTTTATAGTATTTTAAATAGTGACTGGTTCTAGTGGAAGTTGTTTATGGAGTGGGTGCCTGAGGTTTTTGGCTGCAGAGGTGCAGTATCCAACTGCTTCCCATGCCCAAGGAGTCAGGTCTGCCCCAAGACCCTGAGACACAGGAGGATGTTGGGACAGGGAGCAGCCCCACACATGGAACAGCCAGAGTCCAGTCCCAGAGCTGCCAGGGAGCAGCGTGCCAGGGAAGCGTTCTGTGGCCACGTACGTCAGCTTGTGCAGGGCAAGGATGCCTCTGTCTGTGACATTCCCACAGGAGATGATCTTCAGCTGGAGGAGACTCCTCTGCAGGTTGTTTGTCTCGCTCAGCCTCTGCAGACAGTCGTCCTGGATGTACATGCACTTCTCCAGCCTGATATCCGTAACGTGCTCCAGACCATCTGCAAACATAAAAACAAGGATTTGCCTCAGAATGCCAGGACCAAACTGTGCTGGTTGTGAAGTTCTGCCTCCCAAGCCACCCAGCCACCCATTCCTTTATACAGTGGGGCTGTAATTAATCTCCAAAGCCCCTCTGTGGTACTTCAAATAAATGAAAACCCTGGGTTTGTATCCCTTTGGTAAGATTTGAAGAGGTTTGACAAGGGCACATCACAAAAACACTACAAGTTTGGGGGATAAACAAAGACTGACACAGAAATGTGCTCATGCTGGAAATTCAGGGCCCCCTGATATGAAAAAATAAAACTGTCTGTTGCCCATTTTGGTTTCTGTTACTTAAAGGAGACCTGAAACATTTTTTAATCTTTCATAGGAAACCAAGTGCTTGCTTTTTGTCTTTGAAGACATCATATATGTATATACCTGGAGAACAAGCAGAATTACAACTTCAGAGACACCAAAATCATCACTTGGTGTAGAAGAAAAAGAATATTTATACTGCTTTTTGCTGCCAACTACTTAACTCTGAACTCATCAAAATTCATGGCACTGCCTTAGTGCTACAGACACTTCAGGCAAGGGCTGATGAAGTTCCTGATCACACACCTCCAGCAAAACCTGAGGAACTCATATTTGCAGAGCCATTTTAAAACCACAAAAGATTTATCTTGCTAAGGAAAGAGACAATGATACAGTTATCGATACTTTGATTCAACTGAAAGGAAGAGCATTAGGAACAATGTTACATTACCCAGGTAGTCAAATCCTCTGTACATGATGCAGGAGTCGGTGGCATTGATGGCTTCGATCTTGTGCTTGCCCAGGGGCCCCGTGGGGAGCCCGTTGTAGTCCTGCTGCCACTTGGGCGAGCCCTGGAACCGCACCAGGGCCCCGCAGCGCAGCAGCCACTCCGAGGCCGCCCGGTCGGGGCCCACCGCCTGGATCCGCTCGTAGTCCACCCTGCCACACACACAGAGCACCCACGGGGGGAGAACGTTATCCCCTGGGCAGGAATAATGCTCCACAGCAAGTATCTGCTGGTATCTGAGGTAAGATGGCATAAAACTAAGGATGTGATTTACTGGGTTACGTGTAATTGTTTGGACTGTGCTGTTCTTACTCTGGCATGGGAGTTTGGAAACTTGTTCTAAATGGTAGATGTTTAAAAAAAAAAATAATGCAAATGCAACTGGACTTAACCCTCCTCATTGTTTCTTTCCATGTCTATAAAGAGAGGAAAAAATCCACCTTCCCCTTCCCAGAGACTTTAAAACTGCAAATTTCTCGGACATTGATTATGTAGAAACCTCTTCAAGTCTGTCAATGTATGTCATTCCTGAAGCCTTTTTATGGAATCATGGAGTTGTTAGGCTTGGAAAAGACCTCTAAGATCACCAAGTCCAACCACCAACTCAGCACCACCACCACATTCACCACTAAACTGTGTCCTGAAGTGCCACATCCGCAGGTTTTTTGAACATTTCCAGGGATGGGGGACCTCCTGACTGCCCCCAACTCCCTGCCAGGAGGCTGGACCCAGGGGGGGTTGGGCTCTGCTCCCACACAAGCAGCAGCAGGACAAGAGGGCACAGGCTGGAGCTGTGCCAGGGCAGGCTTGGGTTGGCCATGAGGAAGGAATTGTTTGCAGAGAGGGTGCTCAGGCCTTGGAATGGGCTGCCCAGAGAGGGGGGGGATTCTCCATCCCTGCAGGTGTTGGAGCTGAGACTGGATGTGGCACTGAGTGCCCTGGGCTGGTGGGCACAGTGGGGTTGGAGCAAGGGCTGGGCTGGAGGAGCTCAGAGGTCTCTTTCAACCCAGTTCATTCCATGATTCTGGGATTCTATACTAGAAATGGAGAAATAAGAAATCAGCTTAGAAATTAATATTAAAAGTAAGAAATGAGAATGGAAACCATAAGAAATGTTGCAGTTTCTCAGAGCAGGATTCCCACCCTGGGGAGCCCTGAGATGCCCCATCCTCTCCCACTTGGAAATCTGGTTTTAAAGCTCCAAGAAGCTGCAGGTCCTCCCAGTTTTTTAAGCAGCATCTTCCCTGCTGTCCCTGCTCTTCCCTAAATTCCAGGGCAGGGAAGAAAAGCCTGGATGTATTTCATTTATTAGTCATAAATCCCTACAAAGAGGGAAAAGTGGAAATCCAGAGCTTTCCTCTCCATCCTCATGGATCCATTCATGGAGAGCAGAGAGGAACAGAAATTCCAGCCCCAAATCCTTGTGCTCTTCTCTTTCAATGTCTCTCCCCCTCCTGTTTTTCTCCTGCTGTTTTATGTATTAGTGATGATGGGATTAAAATTATTCAGGAGATTCCTGAATTGCAGCATGATAAAATCCTTGATTAATCTCTCAACAGGCTCCTCTCAGATTTATTTACTTATTTATTTTTTATTATTACATTTTGGTCTTTTATTAAATTCCAATAAAAAAGCAATATCTTATCCCTGCCCATAACTGTGTTGCAAATTCCACCTCCCCCATCTATATTCCATTTTTGCCTCTTCTTTTTCCTTACCATTCAATTCGTTGCTGCTTTACATTCTTTGTGCCTTTTCCTTTTCCACCAAAATCAGCAAAACAATTCCCGTACAATCTTATTTTTTTATTATTTTTTTAATCCTGGACCACCATCCTGGCAGGAAAATAAAATTCTGATTTTAAAAAAAAAATTCAGTTTCCTTTTCCTTCCTGCCACATCCTCTTTGAAAATCAATATGAATTAAATGCTGCACATTATTTGTTTTAAGGGAGAAAGTCTCTTCTGTGCAGCGTGGAGGTGTCCTAGTTCAGCAGATGGGACCAGTTATCTCTGTGTATGGGTGATCAAAGCCATGTATTCTACCCCCTCTATT